>PVKZ01000311.1:600000-986463 GCA_004027375.1 Macroglossus sobrinus | reverse complement strand
GAGAGAGAGAGAGAGAGAGAGAGAGAGAGAGAGAGAGAGAGAGAGAGAGAGAGAGAGAGAGAGAGATTAATTTAGCTGGAGCTTTAAGCTGCTGGAGATGACATGGTAAATGCTATGCCTATGCCTTGCTCTCATGTAATACAGTTGATGACCACCAGCTGCAAATGAATAATAAGGGTAACTATACTCTGGTGAGAGGCACTTAAAAAACTGGTGGTACCTGTATACAATCACAGAACGCCCCCTTACCTTTGAGCTTGTACTTGGTATCGAGCCTTGAGGTGTAGGTTGCAATGGTTCCAGGTTGCTATCTTCAAGATAGCTCTGGAAATGAGTTAATGTTAAACCCAATACACTCGATATCTACATTATTTTCTAGGGAAATAATATCACCGCAAACTTTTTGACTTTGTCAGGGTAAAGTCACACACACACATACATACATACACATGCGCGTGTGCGCGCGTGCGCGCGCACACACACACACGCACACACACACCACACATACACATCCCTGTTTTTTCCCTTGTTAATGTTTTACAGAGAATTACATTTCTAGAGAAGTGGTTTAAATCCAGTGTAAGAATTTTCTAACCATCTGTCAGAAAATAAAATGCCACACCTCCAGATGCGTCCCTGAATCAATTCTGTTAAACTGGCAAAAGAAAAGCATTGACAATGGATCTGCATGAAGGACTCAGCAGTGCTCGAGATCTTGTCTCCAACCTCATTTAAGGTCTTGCATAACTTTGAGAATTAAAATCCTGTAATTCTATGGGCAAAGCTTTGTGAAAAACAAAGATTACCTCATCCACTGTGTTCTTCCTTTGTTTATGTTCCACAATTACTTAATTGCCGAAATTTATAATTATGTAGTGGTGATGATTAAGAAATTGAGATCATTTGTTAAAGCAAAGATACATAGCTTATGTGTAGATTAATTTAAATAAAACATATAGTGAGTAAATATTAAATCTTCATTGATTTTCTATTTTCTTCTCTGTCTCATTAATTAAATGTTTAAATGTAAGCAAGCTGATGACTAGACTAAAACTAATCTATTTAGAAAGTGGCCTCCAGCAATGACACTTTCACAGTGGAACTGAATAAACAAAAGCCAAAAGTATAAGCATTTTAGGAGATAGTTTTGAGAGGTTGAAACTATTTATTTTAATAATGTATCCTTTTAATAATGTATATATTTGGATGTACAATACTCATGTAATTTTAAAGTGATAACAAATGAGGCTTCATTTCAAAAGCTTTTCTTTCCTCATTGAAGAATAGTCACATAAATATAATGAAGCCATGAACTGAATAGGGGATTAGTGCAAACATCAGCCTAAAAGCTAAGTATGTAACCCCTCTGTGTCCCAGCTGTCCTCAATAAAATCAAGATTATAATGCAATCCATAAAATTGTTCAAAGATTACATTCATTTTATCCATTGAAATGCAGAGCAGTGTCCAGTAATTGGAAGCGCTCAATAAAGTTAGTTATTATTATACCTTATTTTTAGAAATAAAACAAACAGCATTTGTATAGCATGCTACCTCACATTTTCTAAACATATTATTACCAATCTAAGACTTTAAATAAAATATATCAAATCATATCACTTGAGATGAAAATAATAATAATGGTATAGAAAATTAAAATTACAGATTAATGCCACATATGAAAGAGTCCTGTACATAAAAGGCAGTGAAAGAAGACACTGCTGACACTTCTCTACAGTTAATTTTATCCATTCATCTCAGAGGTGATTTCTCTGAAAACCAATTGAAATTTCCAAATCTCAAATTCTCTTCAGGCTTAAATGTCTACACAAACTCCTTTTCTACCAGCTCATACTTATATTAAAGGAGTTAATACGGAATTTTGTTCATGATTTCTGCTTTGCTCCTTTGTAAGTTCTTACATTCTGTACCATTTCTTGGTAGACTGTCCTATAAGCTTAATAATAATTATGAAGAAATCATCATCCTAATGTGTATAATTCTATCAATAATCATCAGGCTAAAGAATAAAAATATTTATTAAATAAGTGAAAGAATGAAGTTTCTTTGGTGGGGTGACATTTTATTGTTTTGCACTAGAATAAAAAAACCTACTAGGCCTAGAATATATCAGCAAATATCTAATAAAATGCTATAGTGATATGTATTTACATTTTCTATACTGAAATAAGTGATAGGGGCAAATGGTTACTCAAGACCAATTAAGAGGATCTTTAGATTTGAGATATGGCAGAAAAAAAAGGTTGAGAAAATCAATGCCATTGAACAAAGAATCTGGATTATATTTATCCAACTTATAAAGCAGCTAGTGATTGTATTTATGTCTATGGCTGTAAAGACTCCAGAAATACTTTAAAAATGTTTACGTCAATGCCAAAGTTTCTGCCCATTCTGATGACAGACCTAAGACTCTAGAGAAATGACCTTTTGCTGTAAAGCATGGGCACGTTTGGAGGGTTGTAAGCTTTTTCACATGCTGTAGAGAAAGAGGCAGAGAATGCTATTCAAGATGGCCTGGGCACTGATTCTATGCCCTTCCCAAGAACCCCCATTCTCACTCTCCTACCCAGGATGATGGTGTGATCTGTGGGATTCTGTATTTGGCTTCTGAACCAGGTAGGTATCAGATGTCTCTAAGTTTGTGAAGGTTACTCCTGAATGCAGAAACAAGCTCCTAGTGTGAAGAACTGTGGTGCAGTACGAAATGAGATTCTCAAGCTTGGCAACACCGCACTGTGTTGATGGTGTCCCTGAGCACTGAGTGCTCCAGCTAGAAGTAAGAGGTCCGAGTCGAGCTGACTTCAGATATGCTGCATTTGCTCCTCTATGTTCACATCATAACTGCCACTAAGATTTTTTACTTTAGTTCACTATTTAGCAACTCAGTTCTCCTTTATAGGGGTATCTTCCTGTCAAGCCGCAAATATTTTTTCTGTTTGTAAATGGTATCTTCTTGAAGATACTTTTTGATTAAAAAAATTTTGAGGATGTTGAAAATGTCAAGTTTTGGTAAGACTAAAATGCTTTTTATAAGTAATTCCATTATGTTGCCTAGTTTAAAAGTCCAAAACATTAAAATATATTTTCCCTATCAAAAGGGTAGATGTTTGCACCTCAGAATTTTAGCAAATGATGCTTTTCTTGTCCATTCTTGAAACCTGATTTTCTACCTTTCTCTTCTTTAAACCTATTTTAATATTTAATTGATTTTTTTTCCTGGTTGTCATTTTAATCTCTTGTCTTGATTGCTATATTAGTTTGGTTTCCATTTTGGTTTTCCCCTGAAATCTAAAATACATTTAATTTAATGAATTTTTCTTAATAACTTATTTTTACTCTGAGTAACTTTTCCTTAAACTGAGTTATATACCCCTGGCACATATATTTCTCTACACCTATTATCATTTAACCATCCAACCATCCACTTACCTACACAAATGACAATTCCTCTAAACTACAGAGAACTGGTACCACATGGGAACCTACTGTAGTTTACTTTAGATTTTTTTGAAGTACAGTTATATCATAAAAAGATAAAGAATTTCACTGTTTACATTAAGGTTTAAAACACATTTTTTATTTGTTCTTTATTGTTTTTTGCCAAACTGAATTGTTTGAAGCATAGTTCATATCTGCCATTGTATTCTGTATCCTGAGATGTTACTCTAAAATTATAGGATTGACTCTTAAATGTTACTTCCTCAGTTAAGCTTCTTTTTCTGTCCTTATGAATTAACTTTCACTCTTATTTCATATCACTCTTTTCTTTGTACTATTTTCCAAATATATTTGAATAATTATAGGTGGAACTATTTATTTTATGTCTACTCTATTACCAGATTATAACTGCACTAGGGAAAAGACCATGTCTGTCTTGTTTATTTCATATCCTCCACACCTGTATCATGGTGATTGGTATATAGTAGTTCTCAATAAAGTTTGTTGTATTGGTGAGTGGATGAGGTTGAAGTCACTTTTATGGGTAAGAGGAAGGTGGCAGAAGGAGAAAAGGAAGAAGAGGAAGAAGAACAACAACAACAATAAACAACAACAAGAAAAAAGAAGAAGAAAGAAGAAGAAGAAATGTTTCATCACTGCATTTCCTTGTGTTTGGTGTACTTGGGTAACAGTAAAATTGCTTTTCCCTTAGGGTTACAGAGTCACAGGAGAAAAACAATTCAAATGTGCAAAGTGCTCTGCAAATGTTTAACTCAGACTGGAAAGGGTATGTGCACTGGTTACGGCAGTAATTTAAAGTAGATGAAGCTTTGTGGGTTAATACTGACAGGGTACTATTGGCCACTATTAATTCCCAGAAAGAAAATGCTTCAATAAATTCCTGTATCGAACCTCAACCATGTATAAGGCATGCTACTTGTCTTTACAAGGTGTTTCAAGAAGCCCCTGCTTCAAACTTATCATTATCTGATTAGGAAGTTATAGGAATGCTAACTATAAGAAAAGCTAACTAGGAAAAGAAAAGTAAATGATAAGTACAAGGGCAAATGATGGGCACTGGAGTTATTCAGAGGACTACCAAGTGAAGTCTTCACGACAACGCAAACTGGAGTGGATCTAATCCATTTAGAGGTGCAAAAAAGAGATGGGTATTCTAGATGGAAAAAAGTGTGTGGGCAAAGACATGGAGAAAGGGGAAGCCAAAAGCTGTTCGGGGCAGTGAGCAGAACAATTTGGCTAAAGTAAAAGGTTTACCTAAAGAGAAGTGGAGGGATAGGTCATACAGGTGAAATTATGACTAAGAAGCTGAAGAGGAATGGTATTCTGCCGTGAGCTTCTGCCACTGACATGTGGCACAACAGCAGCAACATAAAATATTCAATGACAATAATATCTTAATATTGCACAGCATTTTTTTAAAGCAATTTCATCTATTATTCATACAAAAAATGTTTTTCTCATTTTACAGAGATGTCACCACATGCCGATAAATTTAGGTGAGTTAGTTTTTTAGTGGCAGAGCTGTGATTCACATGTACAGCTTTTGGTATCTTGCAGAAGTGAGCAAGAGCTGTCAGAGTGAGGTAACAAGAGCAAGGAGATGAGTGAGAAGACAGCTGTGTTAATGCAGGCTGGAGAGGATAAGGACGGAGGGAATTAACGTGGGCTACACCAAATGATGGGACACTTACAGTCATAACTTTCTGGAAGCTGATTTTAATTGCAAACATGTATGAACTATAAAACAGAACACTTGGATATCTGAACACGAAGCTGATCACTAGTACTGATTTTAAGATGGCAGCATAGATTTTTTTTTCTCATTCTTTTATTTTGATAGAGAGCTATTACTGCTGCCTTAATTCACAGACGCTTTAAAAATCAAATCATACTGGAACTACTAGCTTATACAATTCCAGAGGCCTTTATGGTTGTCTAGAAGCAAATGGTTAACTCAGAGACTCTTTACTGCTATCCTTCCATTGACTGTTTTAAAGGTGCTTGCAACCCAGTTTTATTGCTCTGCATTTTAAAATTCTCATTAACATTTATTTTATTCAAATACAGTAATCCTCTTGAGCAGTGAATAGCTGACTCCAACTCCCACATACTGTATACAGTGTTAGCATAACAGATTTAAAATGCTTCAGAAACTTTATACAAAAGCCTTTTGAAATTATGCTCAAATGAAGAATATATCTTCCTTCTTCCTATCAGTTTATCTTTTTCCCTCAGGAGAACTTTTTCTTTTATGAAAAGGTTCCCAAAATGAAATGTTTCTATCCCCTTCCTGAGAGATTGTGATCTACCCCAAAGGCCAGAGAACACAGTGAAAGAACTATAGAATCTCAAAGATAGTATTGCATTGATACCTATTTTTTTTTTTTCCGGTTTACAGCTTGTTAAATCATAACCTTAGACAAAGAAGCAATGCACACCTTATGTGGGAAGTAGCTACTGGTCTCAAGCAAAACTGCATTAATTCACAGATGCTTTATAAATCAAATCATACTGGAATTACTAGCTTATGTAATACCAGAGGCCTTTATGGTCGTCCAGGTTGCCTAGCAGGATGATAAATAAAAAAACTCTAAGTCTATTTTTACGGAATAAAATCCCAATTTTCTTTCTTTCTCTTTTATTTTAATTGTTAAAAAACTTCTAAGTATAGTACATACTACCTGGTAATTGGTCTCTGTCAATAAAAATACTTATTTGGGCACTTCCCTTCACTAGGATTTATTGAAAAAAATTTTAATGCCATAAAACAATAAAACCTTAGTATTCACATTTCATATACTTTTGGGAAACAATAATTTTGCCAAATAATAGGATCACGGTGGAGCATGCAAGGTGACCTCCAGGTTTTGTACTCCTTGTGGGTACTAGAGGGGAATTCTCTGGGACAAGGTAAGAAACCCTCATCCAATCAAAGGAAATTAGCTCTAACTGACTTTATACAAAGGTTTCAGGATGGAGATTTTGACTGGGGAAAGAAGTGCTTGCTGTTCTAAAATAAAAAAAGTATCAAAAACACTGGTCTTGACTTTATCATTTCCTCTTTCTAAACATATACTAACTATTCTTTAATGTCCAGATCATATTTTACCTTAAGGCTTTCTCTGACCATTTTAGAAAATTACCCCTTGTTGAGTGTACTTAGTGTTTGACTCTCTTAGTTTATATTTAATCACATTGTGCCGTATGTGTATTTTTTAAATCACTCAAACGTCTTACTTTGTCAACAGGCTTATAACTACTTGGCTTTCTGAGAACTTTTTTTTTTTTTTTTTTTTTTACTTTGTATGCTTCTTACCACAGAGTACTGAAGCCAGCATCTCTTTTTTTAGGAAGTAAGCAACTAGAAAAGGGGAACAACTGCATCCATGGTTGTGACATAAACTGCACTGTGCCTACTGATAACCATATTTTAGGGACAGAGAGGAGGGCTCACCACAGTCAGCATGGTAATCTAAGAATGCATGGCGGCAGCAAACTCCATCCAGCAGGTGTTGCTCTAGGGGTTATGGGGCGCAAAGTTGAGAATCATGCTCTCCTTGTAAAATAGAGCAGATGAATCTGGGGAGAGGCAAGAATCAGGAGGAGATGTGTGGCAGCACTGCACTTGTATGTGGTTTGCCTAGTGGAGCAGGATCCCTAACAGATCCAGAAGGATGGGGGTCAAGATGCAGCCCCAAGCAGGAGGAGGGAGGAACTGTTACCTAAGCAAGGAATCAGGACACGGAACAAAGGGAGGTTTACTTTTCACAGGGAATCTGGAATATAAGACTAAAATGAAGGCAACAACCTATTCATAAGGACAGGTGACACAGAACAGGCGCTTGAGAATTAGGGTGGCCAAGTCTCACCTCAGACCTCTGGACACCAGCCTATGAAAGGAAGCACCTATCACTTAGGCATGGAAATGGCTCTTCATTCCAGGAGTTCAGACTGGTGCTAAAACAAGGCTGCCCTTTCCTGCGTCTCCTGGGCTATATTTCACCGCACGTACACTATTTGATTGCTTTTTCTCCTTCTGTCTCCATTTCTCTTATCTCAGACATGCTGTCTATGTACTAGTATCTAGACCAATGCAACTAGGGTTAATGGCTTTTTCATATTTTATCACCCATTCTGCCACACTTATAACACTTTCGTTTGTGAATAGACTACCTTGATGAAAGAAGACAATGTGTCCCTTACTCCTCTTCTCTTCCCTATAGTCAGTAAATAATGCCCTCTTGTTTCCTGGTCTCTCTGAGGCACACAGGTGTGGAGTTTCAGGAAGGAAGTGCAGAATGCCAAACCAGATGTGGGTTTGATCCCAGTTCATCACTACCTGAGTGACCTTGGGCAAGGCAATTAAGCAGAGACTGATTTTGCATATTAAAAGGGGTAGTGATGTTTACTTTAAAATTTAACACAATTTTTTTTAAAAATTAAATGACTATGTACTGTCTTAGCATAGGATCTCATTCCTGGTAGGTTCTCAATAGATGCAATTTGAATTGGAGTTTTAAGCTATAGCTTATTTATGTTTTTGTTTTTGTTTTCGATTCTTTACATGCAGAATTACACTATTCTTATTGAAATCCACATCCTTCTTAAGAAGCACAATTTTGGATTACTGCTAATTTTAAAGCCTATAATCTACCAGAGCAGTAACTGTCAACCTTGCTAACATTAGAAGCTCCTGGAGAACAGTTTAAAAATAACAGCACCCAGGCCCCACTTTTAACTCAGAAGATACAAAATTTACATCAAACAATAAATGAAGTAAAGGGAAAAATAATGGTTAAAATGCTTAATTAAAACCAAACCCAAATCAAGCAGCTTGAGAATTATTACACATATTATCCAAGACTTCAGGAGGGAATTAAAACAACTTACCTTTGTTATTGTATACATCTAAGTAATTTGGTGCTGAAAAAATTGTAATTAGAGAAGGGAAGCCTGTTGTTTGGCTTTTCCTGTACATGCGATACCTACAAACAATAAGTACAAGTTAAAACCAGGCTAGCAAGGGAAAAAGATGATATCAAATTATCAATTTGGAAATAAAAAATTAAAGTTCAGTTTTATTATTCAAAGGGAAGTCAATTATCCAGCAGTAAAAATTTTCTCTCTAAAGTCTGTTATATACAGACATCAGTTCATTTAAGAGGTGACAATGAAAACAAACAATGATATGTACAATTTCCAAATAAGTTTTTTCTAAGTTTAGCAGACCTAGGGGAGGTTGGAATTTAGCGAAAAATCAATTTATTTCCATGTGTTCGACAAAGAAGACAGAGGCTCCTTTTTGTACACAGATACTATATACCTACCGTGTTTTTCAGAAGTTTGCCGATATTTTTGACGTAAAAAGACTAAATAAGCAGGGCAATATATAAATCTTTTCCATTAATAACCAGGCTGATTATTCTATTTATTTACAATATTCTTTTAGTTATAAATATCCATTTTGCCAGATTAACTGATTTGCTTTTCAAAGAAAATTTGGTTAAATTTATGGGTTTTATGAATTGAAATTGTTTCTACTTTAGAATTTTCTTTATTAGCAATCTCTTGTGGTGTCTGTCGGCCAAAGATTATTGTCTCAGCAGGGTGTTATTTAATCAGCAATGAAACACAACATCTGTAAGATCTATGAAAATAAACCTACAGTCCAGTTATTTTTTGTCTACTAGGATAAAATGAAACTCTAGTCCTCAAATAAAAAATACAAGAAACTTTGGCTCTTTTCCACCAAGGTGAAAACATATCTCATGATTTCTAGGTAATAGATTTCAGGAATATTAGTTTAAAAACATTCTTGTAAAGCATGAAACAAAATTTTATCATTCCTTGGGTATTCTGTGTCTGTTATTTCTGGCATGTCTAATTTAGCTGGGTTCTAAAGGTACATTAAATAGTACTTTTAGATAAACAACGATCTTAATATTTTTAATATTATAAAAATTTTGACACTACTTTTCCCCAAAAATAGCCCCTTAAAAATCTTTTGAAATGCAAAAGATTTATTATTTATTTTGCTTATGGGACTGAGTTTTGTTGCAGGGGAAAATAAGAATATGAAAGATAGTAACACTTTCAATCCTCGTCCCTTGAATTTATAAACCATGGCTGGCTATGCCTCCATGACAACAAATTAAAACAAAGAAACTGGATGACATAATTTCAGTTTTCCTCAGTGAATCAATCAAGTCATTTTAAACAAACAAACTTGTGAATTTTAATTGATGCACTTCAAATATTTTCAAATAAACAGATGATTTCTGATCCATAGTGTGATTAAGATAAATCTGCCTAAAATTTTCATTTGGGACAGTCAGCCAGAAAAGCATGGTGACACCACTACCCTTTAAAAAACAAAAAAATAATCATTTGGGGACCTGACTGGTTGAGTATATCAACAGATTACTTCAAATATCAGTGACAACAGGACTGAGCACATAATATTGGATTAGTTTACACCTGTTGATTGATTGCTAGAAGAAAGCTAATTTGAAAGGAACTTAGGATGGGCCTTGACTCGGGATCATCATCACATGCACTGACTTCAGAATGTAGGCATCTATATTGCCAATTTTAACACTCAGGGTATAAAAACTATTCCTCCTTTTTAGGGAACTCAGAATATAAAGGAATGAGTTTAAGATTTGAGGGCAAACAATGCTTTCAGCGGAGCCTACTGAGAAGGGCATTGAACTTTCAATCCTAAAATTATACCCATTTTTCCTTAATGAACATGTAATACACCATTAAAATGAATATCTGACATTTCTTAGTTTTCTAAACCCTTAAAATGTGTCTGTTTTTAAAATTTAGCAGATATTACAAAATCATGTTAATGCCTTTATTAGTTAGAATATAGCATTTTCCCCATTATTTAAATGTCTCTGTCTTTGTCCTTTAAAACTTTACAGGGATCAGGAATAATATTCTTTAAACAAGAATACAACATACAATGTCTATTAAATATTTATGTGTAATTCTTTTTCATATTGCTAACCAAGACTGAAAAGTAGCTGGTAATTTATACACTTCCGGGAGAGAAGTAAGAGCAGGCATTGAAATAAAAAAAAAAGTGCTCTTACAGTGTTTCCAAACGCCAGGTGAAAAATTTACCTGTTCAAGCTAAAAATGAAAAAAAAATTTTAAATGGGACTTTATAACACATGTGCAGCCATTCATTCTCCAGGACCCTGCCATATCTGTGTCATCAGAAGACAATTTTACAATCTAATTCCTTTAGGGAGAGAGCCTGGCAAAAGGAAACCTCCGTGACCTGAGCAGAGTAAGGGAGTTATGACAAAGGGGTAATGTATGGTTTTCGTAAAATCACAAAACTGCTCACCCTGCATCTTGGGCTTCATGGGCTCGGAGTATAGATAACAAGTTATTGTGCTGTAAGAATTCACAAACAGCTGGGTAACTGCCAGAGACAAAAAGAAAAGAGAAGCACCTGTTATGAAATCATCAAAGATAGCACATTTACCTGTAACACCCAACTATGTGATTTAATACAGCATAATCATACATACATCATTCATGAAACAAGCCTTTTGGCTCTCCAAGGACAGTTTTTCCCCTGTGGCAGAAAAAGCACCTACAGCTGTACTTTTTACATAACCAGAAAGGGCTGGAGGTGTACCAATTGGAAAAAAGAACACAGGCTATTATGTAACAACACTAGAAAAGTGTCCACTCATAGAGAAAATAAATATTGTCAAGTCTACAGTTAAGTAGAAAGTGAACAGAAGCATAAATATAACATGAGGATAGAATTTAAAATGTAGACCTCAGTTTTTCAAATACAGCAAGCACTATTTGTTTTTGGGTGTGTGTGGGAGCCTGAGGGCTCCACAGAGAGGACTGAGTCAGGCAGTGAGTGAGACGATGTCTTCTGGGAAATCAAGTTATCAACTTACTTATGGTCACATTAACTGGTTGTACCATTTAAAACCTAAACAGAAGTATGGAATCCACAAGGTTTTAAAATGCGTATCTCAAATATGGTCAACAGAATTTTATCTTAACATGTTTTTATCTTGACAATAAAAATATCAAAATTCAATCAAGACGATACTGTCTGTTAAGAAAGTCTTGAAACCTAAGATGAAAACTTCATTAAAAATAAAATTCAAATTACAAACTAAACTCAAAAAACCCTTTGCAATCACTTTGTCTCTAAGAATTTTTAATGAGATAAATGTATGTCATAAAAATAAATAAGTTTTAGATATTTCAAACCAAGAGACAGCAAACCCATGCTTGCTTTAAACAAATTGCAAATATCCATGAACCTGAACTACATACACCACAAAAACAATTCAGTAATTATAAAAATAGCACTTTGGGGAAATACTTAATAGTATATACTACTCGAATAATTTACTATAAAAGTTGAAAATAGTTTCTATGCTATAGATTTTGTAAGACTTAGCTGATCAACAGGAAAATAATACCAATAAGACTCCATACCACTTTAGAAATACTGATCGTGAAAAGGATTCAGCTCCCTGGCAAAAGTGAGATCTGAAATTAAAAACAGTCTTTGTGCATGCATGCACGTTTGCATTTTGTGTGTGTGTGTGTGTGTGTGTGTGTACTATGTTTATGTATCCTCTAGAACACACATTCCAAATATTCCTCCACTATCTCTTTAAGTCACTTATAATTTCTTGTGTCCTCATAATGTTTCTTTAAAAAGAGTTTCTTGCCTTTCTGTTACACTGTAAGGCAGAGGTTACTTGTCTAGGTTTGTTACTCTTTTACTCTTGGGAAAATGGCTTGGCTGCTCTTTTAAATTTTTTTTTCCCTTTGGAAAGAACTTATACTAGTCTCATGAGAACATAATTTTAATACATTTTCTTCATGCTAAGTTTGATACCCTTATGTGTTTAAGCTAAGTTTTCTTCTATGGAAACACAGATCTGATTTTTCTTGAAGGAAACAGATTTTGAAGAAAATCTTTAGAAATGTAAAAGCATACACAAGCCAATACTCAAACTTTCTAAGAATTACAAACATTTTTCTAAATAAATTTAGAGAATACTTGAATATCAACTAGTCCCATCATTGGTAAACTACCTACATAGGCTACATTAAAGTTTTAAATTATATTAGGGGAAAAAACTATATTTTTTAATGATTTTTATTGGAAATGATAAGCCTAAAAGTGTTCAAGCTGAGAAGTGTTAAAAAAGATATATGTAGAATGGCAGTAAAAGAAGAGTTCACAATACTTTACCGCCATGAAGAAAGTTTAAAATTATTTATTCATCAGTAATTTATCAAAGGCTCACTGGTGAATCTATTCCATTTGCTGGAAGACTGTATTAGGCACAGGGATGGGTGCTATGATAAGTGTAAGGTGTGGGTACTATCTTGAGGGTATTTATTTATATTCTAGGTAGGAAGGTAAAACATTTGTTTTGATTTAAAAAACTACTTAAAAATAAAATAGATTTAAGATAAAATAGTACAAGTTTTCTTGAGACAAAATAAAGCAAGAAAGAAAGCAAATGGATCTGAGGAAATATTTTTGAAAAACATCTATCTCGCTTAAGATTTTTTTTCCCTCTTCATTGCACTAATAAGGTAAAGCTTCTGTGTTCTCTGCCCACCAAGGACATAGAGCCCCTCTTCTATGCTGATCTGTCCAACTCTGGCCCATGGCCTTCTGAGCAGAGGATGGATCTCAACCCTACTCACACTCTCCATGGGCACCCTTGTCAGGCACCCTTGTCTGTATGGGGCAACCTTGGAATGGTTTTGTTTAACCCAGTGGCATGACATGTCTTAAATCAGACTTGCTGCAAAAACTGGTGAAAGCCAGAGATGCTTTTGGCTTTGCAATTTACCAGCATGTGTTGCTGTGTTTGGGGAAGAGGCTGTTATTCTTTGAAAATGTTTTCTATTGGAACATAATTATTCCTTAAGCACTAGAGAATGCATCTGCTCTGCGTAGAAAGGAAGGTGAAAAATTAAATGGAATAGTGGGGATCCTTGGATCTGGGTCCTTATTTCAATTTCCTGTGTAAACTTTGGGAAATTGTTTAAATTTTTTGTTTAACCTCATATGAATACATTACCTAATTTGTAGAAATGCAGACAAGTATTATTTATTTCATAGGCTTGAGATAAAGATGTAAAAAGTTAGCATTGTACGTAAATTTCCTCGTCTAGTGCCTGACTCATTAGTAAACATTTCACAAATCTTCATTTTCTGTCTACCATGGAGTGGAAGAAAGAATGCAGCACAGAATGGTGAATCAGTAACCTCACATTCTGTAAGTACCCACTATGTTTATTAGTTGTGACTTGTGTTAGATCCTAGAGGTAATGGTGTGCAGGGATTACTAGGTAGGAAGGGTTAGAATGCCACAAAGACAGGGAGAGGGACAGGAAGTGGACTGAGCGTGAGCAAAGGTAAAGAAGGTAGAAAAGACAAAAATGAGAAATGGTAGAAAAACTGGCTTGGCACTAGAGAAAATACCTATTATCAGCCACATTGTTTATTCTCTTATTTTTGTTTCTTGCAATATTAAACTAAATTTTGGACTTGATTTCCATCTCTCAGATTTCAGGCTCTTTAATCATGATATAGCCAGGGCATTATTAAAATACTTTTTTATGCTTTTATGCCCTTTTATGCCTCTGAGTATCATTTCCTTCCAGAAAGGCCTCTTCTGCCAAGACTTAGCTAAATTATCTATCATCTGTAAACCTTTCCCTTCAAACCTACCTCACCCTTAAGTGTACACATTTGCTGCATTCAGCATATTCCCTTAACATATGAATCCAATACATCACCTGTCATGTTGTAGTGCAAATTGTTTATACCTCTGCTCTCCAGTTATAGTACTATATGCCTTAAGAGGTGAACACTGTTTTGTCTTCACAGTTTAAACTTTTATCAGCCATTTGCCAGCTTATTGAAGCTCAAATTTAATTGCTGGAGTAGCCTCAACAGGGGCAGTTAAGCAGGTAAGAGATGCCAAGGGTTTCCTTCCCTCATCAGCTTCAGCAAAACAGAAGCAGGGAGCTTGCAATTCCTGGTCAAGGGACCCAGAGGAAGCCTCCGCCCTCCCCTCTCGAAGCCCAGTTGTACAGAGGACTCGCCCAATGCCCAGCTCCCACTCTGCTTCCTGGGGCCTGGCCATGGGAACTCAGCCCTGGAGTGTCCTGGCTTGGCCCAGATACTGTCAGGCCTTTCTGTTCCAAGGACTTGCTGTATTTTTTTCTTTGCCCCAGGGCTCTTCAATTAATTTCATTTTACCCAGCACAGATCAAGTTTGATAGGGCTCTAACTCTTCCTGCCAGAACTTCACCAGAGCTTAAGTCCTCACTTGCACCTGGCTGCCGGCTGCCACTAGGGCAGGGGCCAATTTTTATTTAAGGCACACTTTATACAGAAGCTGCACAAATCATAAGATTAAAAATCGATGACCTTTCACAAAATGAGCACCCTGTAATTAACAGTCAGATCAAGATACAGAATGTTACCTGAACCCCAAAAAGTCTTCATATCTCCTGAGTCACTATCACCTCCTCACTAAGGGAAACCACCATCCTGGCTTCTAACTGTAGATCAGCTTCTCTAACGCTGAACTCTTATTTCAGTGGAATCAGATACTCTCCGTTTCTGGCTTCTTCTGTTCATCACCATACTTGTGACATTCATCCATGTGGTTATGGGCAGTTTTTGTTAAATCATTCTCATCTGCTGAATTTAGTTGTACATATATACTATAATTTATTATTCATTCTACTAGTTGCATATTTGGGTTGTTTCCATTTCTTGGCTATTATGAATACTGCTGCTGGGAACAATCTTGTATATGTCTTTCAGTACACGTGTACACAATTCTATTGGATATAGAAATAGGAGCAAAACAGCTCAGTTATATGAATGTTCAGCTTTAGGGTATACTGAAGCTGCTAACTGTAATCTAGGATTAGAAGTAAAAAGAGACCATTTGCATGGTCATCTTTCTAGAATTCCCAGTGTTATCTCCCCTCATATTTTCATAAACACTATTTCGTCACCTGCAAGAACCTTCTCCAATGACTGGTTGGATATATTCTACTCATCCTTGAAAATTTGGGTCTAATAACACTTCCACTATGAGTAGTCCCTTACACTCTGATTCATCCCTATTTGAGTTAGGTCCTTCAGCTGTGTGTGTGTGTGTGTGTGTGTGTGTGTGTGTGTGTGTGTGTGAGAGAGAGAGAGAGAGAGAGAGAGAGAGAGAGAGAGAGAGAGAGATCAGAGAGACAGAGAGAGAGATAACTTCTACATTTATCACAGCAGTAAACATCTTGTGTTTTGTCAGTTTCTGCTTATTGGTCTCTGTCACTAGACTGTTATTTCCTTGAAGGCAGGGACTCTGAGTATCAATAAAACCTCACAGAAAGCGCACAAATATATATATATATATATATATATATATATATATATATATATATATATATATATATATAGTATGTGCTCAGTTAATGTTTGTTAAATAATTGAATGAGTAAATGAATTCAAAAGGATACCCATGAATGGAACAATATGAATTGAGGAGGGGGTGAGAAAGATGCTGTGCAATCAGGTATGATTTCAACAGACCAAGAATGAAAGTCTTGAACTTAGAGTGAGAGGAAGAGAAGGCAGGATGGTCTAGATGCTGGTGATATTATAAAGAAAGGGTCAATAAGATAAGATGGCCAACGGTTGGTGATTTCAATGCAAGAAGAAAAAGGAAAGATATTTGCTAGTCTACATGACAGGAAGAATGAACTGTTAATAGAAATAGAAAAATCAGGAGAAATCTCTAGTGAGGATTAAGCAGATGGGAAAGGAAATATTAAGCTTTATTCAGGCAAGGTGAATTTAGGTTAAGGTGACAATGGAATATCTTAGAGAAAAAATTCCAGCACACAACTAGAAAGAGAGAATTTGAGCTCAGGAAAGATAAAGAGACGAAGGGGCTAGAGGTAGATCTGTAATCAAACCGCAGAGGTTAATAGTTTACAGCGAGGCTAAGGGAAGAGTTGCGGTTCCTTGAAAATGTCACAATGTTTCTAACATGAACAGGATGTCAGAAACAGGAGGAGAACCAAGAAAGAGAAAGCAGAAGAGGCAGGGATCTTTCTGATAAGTCTAAGGAGGATCACGATACATGAAAAAGGAGGAACCAGAGGATTTCAAGGTGGAAGGGGCTGGTGAGAGTCACTGCAGAAGAGAAGTGGGGCAGCCTACGAATAGAAGAAAGACTGCTGATCTGTGATTAAGAGACCAGTAATTATTTGAGTGAGCTACAATGTTCAACTTCAAAAACACATTTAAAATAACTGTTAAGATGTTCTTCAAATTTCATAGATTAGAGGAACTTTAGATGTCTGATTTAACTCACTTCTTTTGAAAAGAAGCTAAATCTAGAATGTAAAGCTTAAAATGATTCGTCTAAGGCAGACGTACAAACTGACAACCCAAACATCTAATCCATCTGATAGTTTTTGCTTGGACTACATAAAAATAAAAAATTTATTTTCAGTTTCTCATGCTCCTCATTAATCTTTATTATCTAACATTTTGTCTCCTTTAAGTATCTCAATTACCTGCCTCAAAATTATATGTATTTGTGTATGCAAACTTTAGTCTGAGGTTGTAAAGATAATGGTAGCACTTGAGCCAAAATAGTGTTCTTATGGATTCTTTACTCTCTGTCACATTCCCCATTTTCTATAACTCATGAACATCATTAATACATACCTACTGATGCATTTTTCTGTATAACTTAATTTTATTTAAATCATAGCTCAGGCAATATGTTAGATCATGCTTAGGATGCCAAGGCAAATTAATATGCAAATTCAATATAAACATGTAAACTATAACTGGGAGTTGTGAATCAAAATAAGTGACAATAACTCAAACAAGTAATTGTCACTAAGTTTCTGTACCCATTTTCTTGTTCCTTTGTGTCCCTCCAGGTCAGCTTTTTAAACCACAACCACAAAGAAGAGAACGCTTTGACACCTTCAGAAGAGAACGCTTTGACACCTCTAGAAGAATAAAAAGGGTCATATTCTCTTCCTTAGATAATTCCCTTAGTCAGAGTATAGACTGTGGATTTAGATATTCAGCATGTGTCATGTGTAAAGATCATTATCTATTAAACAACTTCTAATGAGAGGAGTTAAATATCATTTTGTTGAGAACAAATGTGTGAAAACACACGTAATCCTCTAATTATCGAGTTGATGGCCTTTATCTCTGATGTAAACATATCTGTGTCTATATTTGCAAAAGAAAAATACCATAACTTTATGTAAGTTCAGTATAAGACTTTATTCAGAGTATGATTTATCTGAACAGCTGACTCAGAAAACTAATAGAACTTTATACTGTGAATTAAAGAAAGATTAATCTAATAATGGCTCAATATCAAAACCAAGAGGCTTGGATTTGGTTTATTATATTACTGAAGCACAACTCAATGGTATCAGGTAATTTAAACACTCATGGTACAAAGGAATTTAATACCAGATTTGAAAACTGAACACTTGGCTTTGATATTTCAACAATACCTAACTTTTCACTAAAGTTTAAACATCTTTAATAAAAGATTACTCCCAATTAAGTAATTACTAAAAAGAAACCCTCGACTTTTAAGAAATACTATATCATGCTTCTGCATTTCAGCCAAAATAGACTCTTTAGACTTGGTTCCCAAATTTCCAAAACAAAGAAATGAACTGTAAACTTTCTGATAAATAAGCTTGGAACAAGCCTACTTATTAATATTTATAACAAAAACTATTCTTTGAATGCTGCTTTATAGCATACAAGACTTTCTGTTCACTAACTTCAATTTCCTAATCACATCAATAGATGAATAAAAGGAGATTATTCCCTTCCCACAAAAGAAAACTAAATGTTCCACTGTTGAATAAACTCTGATCAATGTTATACATAAGGATGATATCTGCTTACTCTAAAGAGAGAAGATATGTGGCTGAATACATTTCACAGAGTTCTTCAAGCCTTGCCATTTTGCTTAACTGCCAGGGCCGGAATTGAGTATAAACTTCAGTGAAGATCAGGTTTGTTTTTTTTTGGTCTGTTTTTCCTTTTCCTTTGTTTAAAGACTATACATTCTAGATTTTAAAATTCTCAACTTCTCCATGATCTTTTTCCCCTTTTTCTATAAACTGTATGACTGTAAGGGAACCTATGAAACTGAAGATAATCAAATGCATAGGCTAAAATCGATGTGAGATGTCAGAAATATCGTGAGGACTCACAAAAACCCAACTGTGTTGTTGATTTCTTTCTGAAGTGCTCTGAAATGTGATGAAATGGGCAAATCCCCATTCACTGGCAAATATAAAAATTACTATAAAAAGCTTACAATGTGGTTTGTCAATATGCTAAAAATAAATTTACTATGGTACCTATATACTAAGTTGGTGTTCATTTTAATTTTCCAGAAACTCTGATAAACAAAAGAATTTAAGAATATCTTAAATATAAGTTAATTAGCCAACTTAAAATTGTTTTTTTTTCTGATTTAAGTTACAAAAACTGGTAAAAAATGTAAAGTTATTACATATACAAATGAAAAAATCAAAGCTGGCAGTGGTATTTTTCCTAAAGTTCTTGGAACAGAATAAATTTTCTACTAAATCCTACTATCTTCTTTAGCTGCTTCGCTACCCTGACACTGCATGCCTCTTTTATGCCTTTTTTTATATCTATATATTTATATAGGTATAGTATGTATGTATGTATGTATGTATGTATGCTTTTATTTATATTTTCATTTTTCAAGTGCCAAGAACCCATTTGAATCAGGCCTTTAAAATGAACTTTCATTTATACTTGTCTCATAGCGAAGTTATACAAACATCATAAGTAAATCAAACATGAACTGACAAATTACAGTATTTATGAACCAGTCATGCCCTGGAAGGCAAGCATTCCATCCTCACCTGTAGAAGTACGAACACCCCCTGACTGTGTTGTGAGTAAAATGTTCCTGAGTCTTCTCATTGCCAAAGTCCTCCAGGGGGTCTGACCACAAGATATCGCACATGGGTCCATAAGCAGGTGGTTCTTTGAATCGGTCTAACTAAGAAAAATAGAAGACAGAGAGCAAAATACTAATCTTTGGAAACTTGAAATTCAGGGGAAAAAAAACAACAGAGTTTTGCAACACCCAACCTCTTCTCCTCAACCACAGTACAGCCCGAACGGCCTTCTACCTCACTCTCTTCCTGTCTGCTCCCCTTCCCCACCGCTCCCTCCCCAGTCTACTCTTCCACTCTCTCCAATTTTCCTTATTTCTTCCTCTTGATGAGCTCATTTGTTATCTGCCTTCATTTCACTCTTTTCCTCCTTCTTGCCTTTCCAATTCTTTCTCTTTACTCCTTTTCTCCTTTCTCTGTTTTCCTTTTTATTTTTCTCTTTTCCTACTAACATAACTACCCAAGTATTTTAATCATTACCAGTTGATGGGACTCTGTGTTTCACTTCTTGAGGAGGAGCTTTTACTTTATCTTTGGGGAAATTCTATTACAGCTTCCATTAAATTCTGATTTAGAAATCTAGATGAGAACATCTTATGGTGTTTATATTTAACAATATGATTTTCAGAACAGACGGCTTTCATTTTAAGAGTAGCACCTGCTATATGACATTTTGGATATTCACTCGTTAGGGGCTATTCTAAGTTTCTAATTAAAGTACTAGCTTATTATAGTTTATCTTTCTGGGTACAAACCAAGAGTAATGATAAACAGTAAAATAAGCCCAAATTTAGCTCTTCATTCTTTAGCTCACAGTTCTAAGTTTTATAGTTTTACCTGAATCCCTCATATGGAATCTATTTTCCAGTTATAAATTTTTAGCAAAGTCATATTTCAATTTTAAAAGGTGCATTTAGAAGGTATAAGCAATATAACTGCAAATAATATTTCACCAATAATTTTTTATAAAACTGTCACTTTAGTTTAACCTGATTTAACTGCAATTAAAGGATCTTTGGTGAAGTTAGCATATTTTATATTCTCTTGAAAAGAAAAGCATAAAACAGGTATGAAAACCTCTTAAAAACTGATATTCTTCATTTTCAGTATTTTAATATTTAAAAAAAACCCATAGGGACAGGTGGGTAGGTGAGGTTATAAGACTGATAGCCCCTCAAATTCCCTCTTTTTCCTGAGACATAAAAGGTGATGTAAATCCCAGTTTCATTACACACCATTTTTTTTACTAATATCTAAAAAGAATCAAACAATATATCACATTTTCAATGCCCAATGAAAAACTTCAATAAGACAAGACCCTCTATATTTCAGCCATTATGTTATTCATAAAATATTCATTGCAAACTTAAGATTTTTAAAAGAGATTTAAATAATTTATGCTTGTGAAATAATTCGGCCAAGAAAAATAATAAATGTCCATGAAAATACACATTTTTTTCGTACAAACAAGAAATGATTATTATAAGTAGAACAGCAGAGGAGAAAAGCCTTTCTGATTAATATGAATCCCTAGCTAAAAGGTAAGGCAACCAGAATATTGAATTTATTCTGGAAAAGTTACAAACAGCATTCGAAAATTAATACCATCTTTGGTAAGAATAAACAACTAAAAATGCATTAAAAAAAAGTGTGGTGGAAACTCTTATTGACAGATGGCAAAATGCAAACCTAAAAATCATGTTATGACTAAGTCTAGAGCTTAATGATATATACAAAATTTGAATATAATATCTGAAACATGCCAGTTCTGGGGACAGCAGGTGATATTTCCAAGATCTGTTTAATTTATGATAAGAAGGTAATTATTCATTTCAAGAGTCCCTCAGATTGTAGAAGAATCCGTTGGTTACATTCATGCAGAAATTTAGCTACTTTATACATGAACTCCATGACTGCATTTCAGTGTCCTGTCTCTATAGTACTTTAAATCTAGATCAAATATGAATGCTCTGTGTGCCACAAAATACCAGAAACAGATATGGAATGGTGTCTTTAAAAAGGACACAAAAACATAAAGTAGAAAACAAAGGTTTCTGATTTAAAAAATAAAAATAATGCATGTACTTTCTAATAGAAAAGTAAATACAATATTATTTTTACACTTGTAAGACCCAAAACTTAATGATAGAGTACTAAGGTAGAAACTAAGGTAGAATTTGAATGTTTTACTTCCCTGAATATAGTTTTTCTTTAAAAACAATCAACTTTTAAAAGAATATTGAGTATAACCAAAAGAAATAAAAGATTATCTCTTCTATTACGTAAAACTATCCCATATTATTACATTTTCTCATAAAAGATACTTCCGCATTCAATTTAACTCATCTTTTTGTTGATAAATAACAGTAATAGCTAATATTAAATTAAGTAGAACAAAATACCTCTAGAAAAAACTGTCTTATTCACCTAGCCACTCAATCTGATCAATAGAATATCCTCATTGCCTTTATTAGATTGCTAGTTTAAGTTTTAAGCCTTAAAAAAATAGATTTCAAAAAATAATAATACGGGAACATTTTAAAGGCCAAATGATATTTTCCCAAGAGCAAAGCAACATTTCTAAGTATAATATACCATGAATACACAACGTGTTCTATTTGAAAGAAACCAAAGGGAAATGAAACAGCATAATTTTTTTTAGTGATCAAATATTTTACATTTCTAATGACATATCCTAAGGTAAGATGAAGTTTTAGAAATGAAAACTCTTCCAAGTATCTTTCTTTCTAGATAACGAGTACAAAAAAAGAGATTCATGATCACTTTAAATCGTTTTGATTCGAAAGAATAAAGTGAGTGATAAAGGCAAAGAAATAAATGTCTTCTATTTATTATTGAAGCATATGGAATGATTAGACTTGGAAAATAACAGAACTTACTTTTCTGATATCATCTAAAGTGTTAATCTCTGGAGACAGACCACCGTGTACACACAGGAACTGCTGGTTCATCAGGGCAGCCAAAGGCAGGCAGTCAAAGGCGTCCATACAGGCATCATAGACACGTTCTGAATATTTTATTTTACCTTTTAAAACATTATTTAAAAAAAATTACTCTCATTATTTCATAGCTGGGATCACTTGTCACTGAAATAGTTTTTTTTAAATGTTTTCTTGCAAAGTTCCAAAACATGATTAAATAAAACTTTTTAAAGAGTTATACATTAACGTATGTACTATTTTGCTGTTGCTTTCATCTATATTTTTCAGTTTTTAAATTTTTAAATAGCAGAGGAGAGAACTCTGGATCCATCTTTGCTATTTAGCTGGAGATGTATCTCAAAAAAATATACACAAACGACTCAGAGACCAACAGAAGGATGGTGATAAAGCTGATTTTCCTGAATGATCTCATAGAAAAGTGGAGGGCAAAAATTCTCTAAAGTTGTTTCTGAATCACTGCACATTGCTTTTCTCTTATTAACTTATAGCTAATGCTTTGAGAGAAGTCACTATGCTTCACTGAATATAGGACTAAATGACAGAGACAATTCTGTTTCACTGGACAACGGGGAAAATTAAGAGAGGAAGAAAACAAAATCTGTATGAAGTACTCCTCACTCCTAGTATTTATATCTAAAGGAATGTGTCACCTTTAATTGTGTAAAATCCACTAGAAGCTGGTAAATCTACTGGGTCCAAAAAAGAGAGGCATGAGGTTTAATCAGCCCTCCATTTGCTTTTCTTGAGTGATTTAAAATTAAAGGGAATGATTATATCCCAAACAGTAGCATTCTGGCTATTTAAAAAAGGTAATGTAATCAGTGTTTCTTAGGATAAATTACATCAAATATTAATTCATATTTTTAGGCAATTTTATAGACAATTTATAACTTAAAAAGAAATTCAGAGTTCTCTTAACTATAATGGATAGTTAAGCATGCTGAGAAAGAAATATGATATGATTTTTAAAAAAAGTTTTCGACTTTGAAGCTATGGATCATATTGTAATGTGCTCTTAATATGAATTAAAATGATTATTTAGCACTTATGGTGTCAAAGGAATGGGCCGGAAATATACTTACATTCTTGTTTAAATGTGAAATACTCTGTTAGATGTCTACATTCATGATTTCCACGGAGTAAAAACAGTGTTTTGGGGTAAAGAATTTTCAAGGCCCACAAATACAGCACACACTGAGAAAACAAAATAAGAATATAAAAATAAATATTTTTCAATTATACTAAAAAAATCCCATTGCTGACATATCAAAAAGACATGAATCGAACGTGCTACTGTGACTAAAAGTCCCCAAAAGGCTACACCTTATTAAGGAGGAACTGAAACACAAATATACCACTTTTGTGGTACAAAGTCAAGGTTCATGTATACCTGAAATATATACATTCACTAAGCATCTATCTGCCACAGGAAAACCATGAACTGCACACAAGCTATTAGAAGAAACCTGAATAAAAATACACTAAAAATGAAAATACACTAAAAATGAAAATACACTGATATAAAAGTATGACAGGAAATGTGATTAGCAATTAGTAAATAAAACAAGGATATCTCTCTAGTTTTGCTTTTTTTTTTTTTTAAACAGAGGAAAAGCAAGACAAAATTTGGAAGCAAACACTGACAAGCTCAGGTTAACTCGGATTATGTCTGTATTTTATTATGTTCTTTCCTTCACTAGCCTCCTCTCCCATTACCTTGATTTTTTTTCAATGCTATTGGTATATAAAGTCTTAATTTTTTTATATGTAAATATAATTAAACTGAAGGGTAGGGAATCTTAGTACACATGTGGCCAATAGCTTGGGGAAATATTTCATATACCTTAAAACTTCCAAATTAGTTACTTGGGTATTACAGTTTGCGTGAAAATGGGGGCCAGCTACAAATTCGCCAGGTTTAGAGTAAACCTATGTTGAACACAGTCTTGAAGTGTGCACGAAGATAACTGGATACTCAATTACTAATATCAATTTCATTATCCTTGACTGGCATTCATTAAGAACCCACAAGGAACAGTAAACCACTCTTTGAAAACAAGTATGCTTTTCTATCCTAATTAAATTCACATTCTAAAAGTGAAGCTAAGAAAATATAGAACCATAAATATTAAGATAAGTCTTATTGTGGCTGCTAAAATATGAAACCAAAAAAACACATAATATTTACATTTTAATAAAGAGTTTTCCAACATAGAGTAAATATGCTGGATAATGTCCATAGGGAAAAGCTACTGGCAATTCATTTTTTGTGCTACCTGTGAATAATCATGTCTGTCAACTTGTGTGACAATTTATTAAATGAGTGGATATAACTATGTTTGAATATATATAATCCAAGTTTTGGAGAAAATACTTATTATCAGAAAAAAGTATGTATTCTTGTGTTTTTCAAGCAAGATATTGTCTTTAACTATGTAATTGTGATTAAAGTAAACAAAAATAAGGGGCTGACATCTAATTATATATACAGTTACTTTAATTAATTTTTCTAATCACCTTTTTCTGATTACAGTTATTATCTAAAGTTCATGTGACAGATGATATTATTATTTCTGAGAAGCTGATCAAGTGGCTTATCCAAGTGACCCTGGAAGCATCATGATCTGTAGGTATGTGTAAAAGTTCCCTGTTACCTCAGTGGGTAGACTCAATGAGTCTCTGATCACTATGTATTCGGTTTTACAGGAGCACTTCCATCTTTTCATAAAAAGAGTTTGTATTACTCAAACTCATCTCACATTTGAAAAGCAGATATTTATAAACTATTATTAATGTCAATAAGAGAACTATTTCCAATTTGAAATTTATAAGGCTGTACCTTAATGTGAAAGAATACACATGTAGGCATACACTTATTATTATTAATATTTATTTATATTTACACACAAACACTTCTAAATTGTTAAATTTGGGTGTCAAATTTTGAATAGAAATCAGCATATAAAGTCTTTAAAATTATATTTACTTGTTGAAATTGCTTTATTTAATGTATTCCATTTATACATTGGAGAAAAGAATACGTGTTTTAGCTATACTGTAGCTACATTTTAGAAAGGTTTTGTTTTTTGTTTTTACTAAAGTATAAATTATGTACAATGAAGTGCACATATTTTCAATGTACAGGTCAATGACTGTTTTATATATGTATACTCCCATGAAACTACTGCCCAAATCCAGCTACATTTTAGTACACAGAAGGCTCCCTTGTGATCTTTCCTAATTAATATTCTTTTGGAAATGTAACCACAATTCTGAACTCTTTAGATAAGTTTTGCCAGTAACAATTTCTTTTAAAGCAAAGCTATTATTTCTCCAACTAAAATCTAAAATGCAATTTTTTTTAACAAATACAAATATTACTAGAGGAATCACATTACATGGCCCATATTTTCTTTTTTGTCATTTGTGACAGATCTTGTTTTGACATTACCACATGGTTTTACCACTTCTAGTCTTAATTACTGTGGCTCTTGCATAACTGAAACCTCAAAGAGTGATATAAAAATATTCTATGATGTTCTAATCATACTTATTAACCTTTTAAGTGATTCAATACACATTTAATGTCCCTTATTAGTTAATGAATGTAAAACATCTAGTATATAGTAGGAGTCTAGAAAATATTAGTTCCTTTCCTGTAAATGAGAAGATAGAAACACAGAAAGAAGGGAGGGAGGGAGGGAAAGAAGGAAGGAAGCAAGGAAGGAGGGAAAGGATGGAAGGAGAGAAGAAAGGAAGAAAACGACAGACAGACAGACAGACAGACAGACAGAAAGAAAGAAAGAAAGAAAGAAAGAAAAAAGAAAGAAGAATGAAAGAAAGAAAGAAAGAAGGAAGGAAGGAAGGAAGGAAGGAAGGAAGGAAGGAAGGAAGGAAGGAAGAGAAAGAAAGAAGAGAAAGGAAAGAAAAGAAGAAAACATAACTCAATTTCCAAATTCTTGGCTCAAAATACCCTAAAAATAAGAATCTTGTTTTCACATTTTATTTCCTTCTCCCCTGTGGCAAAAATAAAATATCTTCCCAAACACTGAATAAAACCACAAATGCAGCCAATATGGAAGAAGTGGCACAGTAAATGAAAAGGCAAGGGTGGACTGGAGAGTGGAGCCCTGCCAGGCTGCACCCTCAACATCTGGCGAGAGAAAGCTGCCAAGCACAACACTGTCTTACTGGCAACTGCTTTGCCATCTAAAGTTCTAACGTTCTGGAGAGCTGAAGATCTTAAACAAAATCATACCTTACATTATTTTTAAAAAGAAAAGTTTCTTATAAAAAAATTAACAAAATCACTAAACAATAAAATATAAATCAGCTAAATAATTGGTTATTTTCATCTATGTGGTATCAGATGGGTAATTTGAATAAAATTTTCTCTGAATTAAATGGTTAAGGTGGGGACAGAAGCAAGTTACATTGGTCTTTTTTGCGTGGCGAGATGTAAATTGGTTGCACTAATCACTGTCAACTGGACCTTGACTGTCTTTCTTGTCTTATTCTAAATAATTAAACAAATATTTACAATTTAAAATTAGTTTGGATTGCTCAATAGAAAGATTGAGCATCCTTTACCTTTTTTATTAATTTTCATCATAAACATAGTTTTCTCCTATGTAATCTGTCTTCTATGAAGCAACACTAAAGATATCATTTATTAGTTTAATTGATTCATTGATAATAGTAATGCAATGATTTATTTGTAATGCATGCCTTTTAATGATGACTATTCTTGAAAATTTGCATAGGGGAATACAGAAGGATTTAAAAGATGAAGCAAGCAAGTAAAAAAATATATACAACTTCAAATTATATCAATCAGCTCTCTAAAATAGCTGTGTTGGGACACATTCCAATCAAATATGCTGTCTCTCCGTCATAAGACAATTATGTGAAGGATGTGCATTGGTTGGGAAAAGATCCAAACTCCTGAAATGTCACATGCAACTCCTCTAAGACATCATTTGCCTAGTCTGACAAGCACGCAGAGAAGCAGCAGTGGAACAGCAGTGCACTGTGAAGGAGACAGCCAGACACTTTCTTCCTTGTGCCTGTGGCATTACTCTGTCACCTAACATCACTTGCTATACCGTTTGCTTGTTATTCTCAGGCAGAAGCATGGAACATTGCTTGACTTGCTGTGGTTCATTCTAGTCTATGAGTTCACAGCTAATAAACACAACTTTTAGTGCTTAAACATCTTTGAGGCCTGGGCTGAGATCTGGATGTAAGTATAGCAGGCAGTTTGGGGGTGGGAGGTGGTAAGAGAAGCTTGATGCTAAGCTCAAGGCAATGCCAGGCGAAATGGCTGGAAAGGGAGCCTGAGGAAGTCAATAGAAGGAAACAGCTGTGCGTGCCTCTGTTTGCAGTTCTATTTTCCCTGCATTCTCAGAGAAACACTCAGATATAGACCTATATATACACATATGCTTGATCAAAGAGATTAGGTAGCATAATGCAATCATCAGAAAGAGGATGGTATTTGGTGTGACACAAATTATTACTCAAAACAAAATTACCTCTTTCATCACTACTCAAAAGCTTGCTTGTTTTATTTGGGCTAACTTTGTAGGAAATGGTTTCTAATCTTGGCAAAAAGAGAAGATGGGAGGAGAGGAAGGGAGCGAGAACAAAAAATGAGCTCTATGTACTGCCCAGAGCACATTACCTAGTTCCTGTAAATACGACCCAGCACAGATTGTAAGAAATCTGAACCCACTCTTCAAAGCTGATTTGGTAAAAATTAAACGTAAGTGCTCTTCTTTGCCCAGAGGAGAGCCAAAGGAGAATACCCGGAGTAGTGCCCTGAATTATTGAGATGAATCAAGAATCTTTCAAAACCCGTTAGGATAGCATATGCTGTAAAACTGAGCTCTTTATTTTAGTTTTTTTCTTAAACCAAAAGCATTGGACTCAGCGAGAATATTTTATATTGAATGCTATGACCTTCAGAATATATCAGTGGAGAGAAGATTGTGTGTGTGTGTGTGTGTGTGTGCGTTTGCACATGCATAAGTGAATGAAAGAGTATTTATCAGTTTCTGCATTACTGATTTTTTTTTTTTGGCTCTTTTAGTGAAGACATGACCAAGGCATGGGATGTAGTGAAAAGGGCATAAACTTCACTGCCATTCACTATGGGTGTGACTCTCTGAGCTTAGGTTTCCACAGATATTAAAGAAAGACATCTGCATGTTCCTTGCAGAGCTGTGAGAATAAAATAAGATCATTTATACTTTGCAAACAATAGTATTTACAGCATGCAAACAATGTCAGCTTCCTTAATCCACAATAAAAAACCTCAAATATTCTCCACAAATATATTTTATATAAATATCTGTGTTATTTTAAATATGACAAAATCACTGAGCCATCCCAGAGTCCCTCGAAGGTCACACTTTAACTGATCATTTTTACATATGAGGCCATAACATTTTTGTCATTTCTGTATTGATGTGGCAAGTTCCTAGGGCTGTACTCTCAAACTCTTGGAGTTTAATTATTAAAGAGCTCTTTTTGATGAGGAGGACTCTGATATATGCATTTCAGAACTTCTAAATATCCTATAATACCTACATTTGATACGTCACCAACATTTAGTTTCATTCTTTGATCCTCTGCTTGAATTTCAAAAGATGTATATTACATACAGTATCACAACTTTCATAGTTCAAATATCTAGATTAATTGTACACTTAGGAAAAAAACCTGCTGAGGAACAAATCAGTGATTACTGCTTCTCAACTTCTTTATGTGAAAGAAATAAGAGTTCAAAAAGCTCTAATTAGGATGAATTTAGGAAATTTCAAATGAGCTGAGGCCAAAGATTCATATGATTTTTTACAGTTCCAGTAAAACAATAAAAGGTAAATAAAGACCAATACGATCAAGAAATATTATTCAAAAATAAAACTGGTGAGATAAAGAAGGCTACTGTGCCAGCTATTATGCAAGCAAAACATAATTTAGTGCTTTATCTTTATTACCAAATTAATAAGAAACTGCTACTGTCTTTAATCAGGTAAAAAAATGCCAAATTAACTTTAAAAAATCACAAAAATTATGATATTAAAAAAAGTTTCCAACATAACACTCCATAATTTGGCTGATAAAAATAATCACTTCCGACAGGACAGTCATTGGCATCCCTTGTTTAGAAGCTGGGTATCAAAGAAAGCAGAATATCTGTTTCATTTATCTTCAGAATCTTTCATAAAAGCATATAAATGTTTAAAAAAATACAATGAATTTTTAGAGTTACTAAATTAAAAAAATATTTATTTAGACTCAAAACAACCCCGATTTAAGGAAAGTAGTAGAAATTCTTTATCTCCCATTACTGTTTTCCACCTATGGCAGTCTTTCTTAAATTTGGCTACAAACCAAGATCACCTATAGCCATATCAATGAATCTGGACCATGGCATGTAAGCTTAAGTAATTGTGCCTCTTCTGGAGAAAATCTTTAACGAGAGGACGTACCCTTATCTTTCTCCATTTTCTTCTAGATGAATGTAATGTAGGGAACCAGGTGTAGCTATCTTGGGTCATGAGCGTCCTTTTGGAATGGGGCCATGCATAGCAGGGCAACAAGGCAGAAAGAGCCTGGGCCCTGGCACCATGCTTATCACACCAGCCTGGTCTGCCCACCTGTGGGCTTTTACTCAAGGGAGAAAAAAACTTCTCTCTTGTTCAAAACAGTGTTATGTAGGTTTTTCCTTCTTACTTTTGGTAGACACTAGCCTAATGTGATACAAAGGTCTTAAAAATTTGTACTCAATCACATTTCCCTGCCAAGTTAGTCAAGATAGCCCAGAATGAGGTTTATGAAGTTTACTAATTGTTTCCTCTGCACTCTTCTTTAATTTGTTCCTCTGTACTCTTCTTTAATTTGTTCTTTGACTCAGTCATCCCTAGCCATGTGTATGATCCCAATATTCTCCCAATTTTCTATATTCCAATGGCAATTATTTTCTGTACCTCTTTTATCACAAGATTTTAATAATTGGTTCAAATAATAATTGAATCCTAGATGATCACCTATTCTAGGATTCTGACAACTTTTTGTAGTTAAATTTTCCTACATAGATTTAGTTTTCTAGAGAGTGAGGATATTTTTTTCTTTGAATTCTCTACCGTCTGGATCATAGTGCACACATATTTTATATGCTTGATAATATACGTTTGCCAAATGGAAGAAATTCCAAAAATAAACTTTCTCCTTTTGGATTTATATACCAACACCACTCCACCCTCCCTCATCATCATGAATAAATATATAATCTTTAAATGAAAAAAGTGTTAATATATTGGTGGAAATATAATATTATACATACATATTTAGTCAATGAGTTAAGGTGAACTGAATAACCCCCCAAAAAAAGTTAGTATGATAGTCTTAAAAACAAAAGCTACTTAAAAATGACACATTTTTCAATATTAAATATTCCTATAGTAAATATCATGATGAAAATTTAAAAACCTAGACTCTCTTCTATGTGACTATTATGAATAAATGATATTGACGTAAGACGTATACAAATTTGAATTCTGTCGTTAATTAAGAAAAAAAATTTTTTTAATGCTTTTCTTTCAAGAACACTTACAATGTCAGCTACTATAGCATGAGCTGTTTATTTAAAACTTCTTCCTATTTCAACCGTTTCTTTTAATGAATTCTAATGAGCTCTTTCCATGTATGACACCATGTTAAGCACCAGGAAGAACAAACATGTGAAGAAAACAAGATCCTTGCCTTATTTTGAATGTAATTTCTACTTACCTGAAGCAGATGCAGATGACAGGCTGAGGAAAAAGCTCTAGTCAAAGGTTATCTGTTTTGTTTCAATTAATGAGTTTGACAAATTACTCTAGTTAGATGACAGGTATCAATAAAGACAAAACAAAGCACTCACACATACAGACAAAGACATACTTGCACTTGACTATCAATTTACAAAGATAACTTATGTTTCATAATTATAAGGTATAACCATGCAAACATATTTCTGCTTATTTAATCAACTTTGATTAGTTCTCAACAGGAAATGAAATTCTCTAATGTAAATATGATGGAAGTTTTACAAAGTTGCAAATATATAAAAGGTAGAAAAGACTATTAGTCATTTCCTTATCATCTCTATATATTAAAAAGCATATGGGAATCAACTGAAAATAAGATAGGTAATATCCCAAGAATTAAGGGTATTGAAGTTCATTGTTATAGACTAGGGATCTCCTTAAGGCAATAATATTTACCACTTTTATGTTACTAAGGTACTGTTGATCCATTACTGAGCAGCTAAAAAGAAATGATGTGGACTTACTTCGATGCTGAAGTACCCTCTGTCCACATAGTCCCCTAAGAAGAGGTAGCGAGTGTTGGCAGGAGATCCCCCCACTTCAAAGAGCTTCATCAAGTCAAAAAATTGTCCATGGATGTCCCCACAAACTGAAAGAAACAAAGAAATTCATTTTATGGTCACATTATGTTAAGACTCTGAATTAGATAATAAAATTACAAAATGTAGGAGCCAGAAGGAATTTAAAAGTCATCTTAGCCAAAACATTCTTTTGTAAAACAGGAAAATGAGACAGATTCCAAAGTCAATTAGTGGCAGATTTGGATCTAGTATCCAGCTCTATTAATTCACAGATTAACTGGGAAAATAAAGATAACAACAACAATAATGTCTATTTTTATTTTGCATTTAACAATTCTGCATCAGACACTGCTAAGAAATTTATACACATTTCCTAATTTAATATTAATAATGTTGTGCAATAGACATTTCCTTCTGCAGATAAGAGATGAGGCAAAAAAAAGTTCACTTATTTGACATTATATATATCTATAGATATATACAGATATAGATATATAACTGAAATCTGAATGTACAACTATTACATGTTACTGACCCCTGAAGGATAAAAACTGTTGATATGTATTATAAAACTCAGTTCAGTAAATCTAAAAATCTATCGAGTAAAAAACAGATCATTATATTTAAAAAATAATTATATTACCACTAAGAAAGAAAAAAACAATTAAATGTAAATTATAGCAAAGTATTTTTAATAAGACACACTCTAATATCAAATGTTAAAATGAATAAATTAATCATGAAGTGAAAAAAACATCCTGTAAAACAGTACAAAAAGGTCACTGGGAATTGCTATTTAACTTTCTCTTCTCTTTTAAACTAAAATTCTTGAAAGAGCTACATAGTCTCTTTTCAAAAACCACTTATTCAGTACTTTTTATTTCATTTACTACTTTCAAAATCCTAAAAAAAAATATCACAAATATTATCTCCATTATGCAGGTAAGAAAACAGTATAGCTAAAGAAAGGCTATGTGGCTAGGCAAGGTCACTGGTAAACATGGATGATCCAGGGTTTAAATTCAGATTTGCCAAATTCAAAGCTTTTGCTGTCAACCATAACGTTAAAATATTTTTGATATTTTATATATTTTCTAAACACATAGATGTTTAATATTTTAAACTAATTTTTCAATTAAGTGATAAACAAGATGTGGCTATTTCTTGAACACTAAGAGGTTCACAGAATGAATGTATTGGTAAATAGTACCTTACTTTATTGGGCTATTGTGAGAATTCAATGTGTTAATACTGTAATGGGCATAGAAGAGTTCCTGGAACCTAATATGAATCTGGCAAATGTCATATCAAAGTGGCACTTCAAATAGTAGTATCTAAAATATCGAGGTCCTAGAGAAGATGAGATTCTGGTGCTTGGGGTTGGAGAAAGAAGTGGAAGGCATTCTGGAGCACCTTCTTCACTTTCCTTGCTCCTTTCTAGCCTTTCTTCTATTTTTGATTCCTTCATTTCAATTCCTGGTCATAGCTGAAAATTCAAGAATAATTATTTTTCATTTCTCTATGTCAATGACATAAAAATCAAGACTGATTCAGGCTGTAGACGATAGGTACAAGTTAAGTGATTTTAGCTACTGACAAAACTGTAGCATAATTTGGCTGCCAGAATTACAAAATTTTATAAAAATAAGGCTCTAGACAATGCAAACATTAAGGATATCTTTGCTTTCATTAGAGTACAGAAATAAATTATCATAAATGCAATTTTATAAAAACTGGAAAGTGAGCTCTTCTTTCTGGCCTATAATAACTATGTGATGAGATAATCTCAATGATTTATAAAATCAGTGCAATTATTGGATTTTGCTTGATGATATAAAACAGCAGAGCAACTGCTGTAAACTCAGCATGGAAAACAAAATAACCTGAAATCCACTTACTTGTATGATGGCCACATTATCACTGACTTTACCTTAGAACACTCACACAATTCAAATCATGCTTTTACCGTAAGGACCACTTACGATAATGTTTAGTGAAGGAAAACAACTCTCACACAAATTATAAACAAGTTCAAAGCCCCCAAAAGAAAACAGTAAATCAAATACAAATATACTTGAAAATTGGAGATATTTTACTAGGGAATTTAAGAATTTCCAAAATCAATTTTTAAGGTGGAGCCATTTTAGTCAGTTACCATCCCAGTAATCCCCTTGTTCACTAAATGCCAGTCTTCTCTTTTCCCTAAAGCCAAGTTCCTTTCTTCTTTGGATTTTCACAGGCTGACCCTTTTTCATCCATTAAGGCTCAGCTTCATGGCATGTGTGCAAGAAGGTCTTTCCTGACGACCCTGTATAAAGGAGCTACGTCTCTCCGAGGTCATTCTTCATCCCATAACTTTGTTTTACTTTCTTCACAGTACTTATTCATTTCAGAAATTATCTTCTTGATTTATTTGCATGCTTATTTCTTCCCTGATTCTCTCCATTGGGTAATTTGTCAGTTTTGTTCACTGTGTCTCAGTGTCAAGAACAGGACCTAGCCAGTAGGTACACGAGAAGCATGCATTGCCCCAGGATTCTTCCACTGGGCCTGTGCTGTACTTAATTTAGAAATTCATTAAGAAATTCTCTAACTTCACTAAGAGGTTAAGAGATTTTGAGGTGCCTTTGGGCTGGACAGAGATGATTGACAGGTCTGTGGAGTTTGCTTTGGTGGAAGCCAAAGCCTTCAACTTGTCTGAGATGGTGCTTGTTTTATCTTTCTAAAATCACACTTTCAAAACAATGGTCAAGACTGGGGTAGAATGTAGGGCCCCCATGCATCTTATAATGACTTCCTTACCTGGTTCTACATCAGAAACACTTGGGGAGGTTTTGAAAGTACAGATTTCTGGGCCCTGAATCAGAATCTCCAGAGATACGGATTTATAACAAGCTCTTAGATATTTCCTATCTACACTTTGAGCCTCTGACTTAGCACACTCAGCCCGTGTGGCTAAATTATATGTGGAGAAGATACGCACTGGAAAGGCAACTTCTTTCAATGCCAACTCCAGGTTAGTGTGAGATTAGGATTTCCTATGATGTCAAAGGATAATATTGAAGTGTTTCTTTGATGGAGTCTAGAAGGGAGGGATGAACCTAAGGAAAGGAGTAACAAAGATCAAATTTCCTTGGGCATTTGAATTCAGGCCTTTTGCATTTCAGCTTTAAGATAATGGATTTATCCCAATGTCCTGGTATCTGAGAACATTCACCATTATAATACTAATCTTTAGGAAAAAAGTGGCCACCATTCTGAGGTATCCAAAAGGTATCCATACTTAGATACCCAAAAGAGTGGAGGGTAAAGGTGATTATATCACACAGAGGAAAGGCTACTTCTATATGATGCCATGGCCCCCACCCTCCATCCTCTTGGGTATCTAGGACACTGGTGTCCAAAGGGAAGTACAATGCAACAAATGCCAGCTAATGAAGCAAGCTGTCTGCTTGGTTGCTTGCAGCCTCCAATTCCTCATGAGATTAGGTCTTTTCATTCTTTTTTTCCTTTTTTATAATTTTATTTTATTTTAATTCTTCAATTTTTATTTTTCAATTGGAATTGACATTCCATATTATTTTATATTAATTTTGGGTGTATAGCCTAATGGTTAGATCTTTATATAATTTATAAAATGTTTCCCTTGATTAGTCTAGTACCCACCTTGCACTGTACATAATTATATCACTAACTATATTCCCCATGCTATAATTCACATCCCATGACTGTCTTGTAACTACTAATTTGTACTTCTTAAACTCTTTACCTTTTTTACCCAGGCCCCCCCCCTCAAACTCCTCCCATCTGATAACCATCAGTGTGTTCTCTGTATCTATGAGTCTGTTTCTGATTTGCTTGTTTATTTTGTTCTTTAGATTTCACATCATATAGTATTTATGTGACATCATATGGTATTTATCTTTCTCTGTCTGACTTATTTCACTTAGCATACTACCTTTAGGTCTATCCATTTTGTCTCAAATGGTTAAGATTTTAATATTTTTATTTTAGGTCCTTTCATTTTCAATGTCACTTAATTTTAACAGCACTTCTAGAACAACCAGGCTTTGACAGGTTCTGTTATACCTTTAAGGTAAGCTCATTCTTGACCACCATATACCTCTGCTCCCTGCATTTCCTTAGCTTCCTATTATTTTCTTTCCATTCCCAATGGAACACTGTTTGTGGGGTGGGTATCCAACTAATGGCCAACACTGATAGAATTATGATGTCAAAAAAGTGCCAATAACAAAGAACCACAACACAGGTAATAAAAACACTCCTTGTTGTCATATGTTGTTGAGTGGACTCTGACTTCTGGCGACCCTATGAATGAGTGATGGTCACAATGTCCTACCCTAAACAGCCCTGCCCCTGTAGACTCACGCCTATGGCTTCTCTCATGGTGTCAATCCATCTCATACTTGGTCTTCCTCTTTTCCTGCTGCCTTCTATTTTTCCCAGCATTACCATCTTTTCCAAAGAACTCTGTCTTCTCATGATGTGTCCAAAGTAGAACAGCTTCAGTTTTGTCATTTTTGTTTCCAGCGATGTTTCAAGTTTAATTTACTCTAGAATCACCTGTTACTCTTTCCAGCAGTCCAGAGTATCAGTTGAACTCTCCTCCAAAATCACATTTCAAATGAATCAATTTTTTTCCTATAAGCCTTCCTCGCTGTCCAACTTTCGCATCTGTACACACTAATTGGGAATATGAGCGTGTGGATAATCTTGGCTTTGGTCTCTATTGACACATCTTTGTTCTTAATGATCTTCCTAATTCTCCCATTGCTGTGCTTCCAAGTTTTGGCCTTCTCTTGATTTCTTGGCAGCAGCTCCATTTGAATTGATGACTGAACTAAGGTAAGCAAAATCTTTAACAACTTCAATGTCTTCCTTGTCTATGTTAATATTTTGTATTTCTTTTGTAGTCATGATTTTTGCCATCTTGATGTTCAAATGCAGTCTTGCTTTGGCACTTTCCTCTTTCGAGTTTCATCAGAAGTCATTCCAAATTATTGTTAATTTCTTCCAATATGATGATATCATTTCCATATCATAAGTTATTTCATAAGTTATTAATATTTCTTCCACCAATTTTCAACTCTCCCTCCCCCAAATCTACCCAAGTTTTTCATATATGCTCTGCATAAAGATTAAACAAATAGGGAGTCAAAACTCACCCTTGTCTGACACCTTTGCTTATAGTAAACCATTCTCTCTCTCCATATTCTGTCCTGACAATGTCTTCCTACCCATAATACAGGGCCAATACATCACCACCAATACACAACCACATTATAAGACCATCATTCAAGTCTAACATCATGCCTAGTCTCTATGAAAAGAATCATCCATCTGACTGAACATTCTTAAAAAAAATTGTTATGTCTTCAATAGATTATTAGCAGAACTGTACATATTATCATTAGAAATGTATAGAGTTAGGCATTGAATGAAATTAGCACATCAAAAATAATGAAATCAAAAGTTTTTTTTCCTAGACTATTGTAACCCTTATCCACGAGCAGTGTAATGTGCCAAAACATGATGGTTATATTCCCTGTGAGAAGCAGTTCTTCATTTTTTTATACTGGAGAAATAAGAACTTCCAGGAGCACTGAGTAGTTGAATCTATTTGGTGAGATGGTGGCAATGTTTTCATTATCTCTATTTTGATTTTTTCTCTGAATGGCTTGACAAGTTGGTTTTGAACTTGGCTACTCTAACATCCTCAGGAGAACCAAATGGCACATGAGTGACCCACATCCTCTGATGCTTTCATACTTCTTCCATTTCTCTCTTCTATTATCAGAAAATATACAAATTGTGCCTAAATAATCAACTGCTAAGTAATACCAAAGCAAACAATTACTTTCGAGTAATTGCCATTTAATATTGTTTTCTTACCCTGATCACTCTTAGCTCACATTAAATAAAATTTTACTGGAAATGATTCTCACACATGAGTGGTGCCAATAACTTTTGATCTATGTCTTCTGAAGGCGAGTACAGAATTTTAAAGTAGGAATCAGAAAATAACATACAGAAAAGGTTCTTTTTATTTCTTAGGGAAGGGAACAGTCTTTATTTCTAATGTCATTGCTGGAGAGCTAGTTATTTGAACTTTGAAATCAGAGGCTCAGGAGATTCAAGTATATATAAGCATAAATGTATGTGCATAACTGCACACACGTGTGTGTGTGTGTGTGTGTGCGTGCGCGCACGTGTGAAGCCACCCACCACAAAGGAGGCATTATTTGGAGATTAGTGGTCAGTAGAGCAGTTAGGGAGTCATTAAACAAGTTTAAGACTTTACTTGCTGTAGATTACAGAAAAGTAGTGCTAAAGAGAAATAGCCATAAACAGCTGGGGCAGTAACAAGGGGCTCTTTGTAGTCAGCTGACTAAGCCCTTGTGATCTACAAACTGGACAATGAATCAGTCACACAGCAAGTCTAAGAGGCCCTGAAACCAGCACATAGCTAAGTAGAGAAGATAATGGCCAGTATATTGAGGACAAACAGGCCCTTCAGAAAATAATCTCAGGCAGAGGAAGGAGGAAGTTGGAAAGATATCCACAGACAGGACCAAGCCTTTCTTTGCCTTACAGCTTACAATTAGAGAAATGCTGGTAACTCTCCAATAAGAAGGGATAGGTGTTCAAAACAACAACCATGTATGCATCTATTAGATGTGTAATTAGGTACACATGTCTAAATTAATTTAGTGAATCTGCAATCAAGTATATTCACATTATAACTGAATTATTTTTTCAAATGATTCCATTGTTTCTAAGTTCACACTGACAATAAATTACTACATTAGAAAATGTAAACAATAGACAGTAATAAACATATTAGAATGAGTTCCTGGTACAATTGCTATACAATCACAGCTTTTAAAGGACTCTAGTAAAACTACCATTCTGAGTAAAAGATATATTTTTAAAAAATACAATATAAATACACATATACTTTCATATAAAACTACTTAAAATAACTTAATTAATGCTCAGATTTATACATTTGGTCCTATTTATTTGCCTATAAAAAAGGAAATAAATCAAAGAACATGATTGGGTCAATTACTTACTGACACTAACCAAAAATTTTATAATGTTATAGAATTCCAGGTTAAAGAAAGTGTGTACAAATTACAAAGGTGTGAGTTGTTAAAAACAAACAAACAAATACCTAGCAAACAATAAATTGCAAGTTAAAAGCAGACAGTTAATGGAGCAGCATTTCAAAATGACATCAATACTATGATTTAAAAGTCAAGTCCTTTTAATTCTTGACTCACTATTTATTTTCTATAAAGACTTTTTACTTCCTCCAAAGTATTGGTTTTTATCATCTTGAAAGACTTCCATGAAATAGAATAACTTCTTCTACAAATTTTCCAGTTCATACTAAACAGATTATAATTTTTCTTTTAGAAAAGACATTACTGAATTGCTAAGCAATTTTCACCATTAGAGTTCCATTCTACTTTCAGCTTCATTTACTTCAACCCAATATTTTTCTCTAATAGCCACATTTCCCAAGACAATAAAATTTCTAACATTAAGGAACTATCATTATGTCTAATTCTCACCACGAGAGGATTAACCTATTCAATTTATTGGTTTGGTTTTCGAATGCTCTATCTGCTACAACTTTTTCTTTTCCAAAATTTTATATTTTGCAGAGAAAAACCTCACATTTAGAGGTTTTTGTAAGAGGTTGAAAACAGTGGGCACTGGAAGTACATATCTATTTCCTGCTGTTGATAATCCAGAATTATGTAACATTTAGTGGATGATAAATTCAACTACAAACTAGCCAGCCTAAATATGTGTAGTTTATTAGCAGAATGTGTAAACTTCTGAAATCAGGCAAGTACTGAGATAAAAATGAATTTTATTACAGCATTCACTTATCTCTAGAAATCTTCATCAACTGTAAAATAAACTAACCGAGAAAAAATAACAGGGGTTTAATTCACTAAAGAAAATATAATTTTCTTTAAATAATATTATTTTCCCCATAGTGCATATTATTTTTCAAATGTTAAACATGTACTAGGTACTTTGTAAAACACAAAATACAAATTCTTAACCAGGACATTATGATTTGATACTATTGCACAATAACAAAAAGTCTCTAAGTCAAATAAAAATTTGCTAAACACTGAAACTTAAAGCATTTTAAAGAAGAAAAGCGTCTACAGCCATGCCACCCTGAACAAGTCCAATCCCATCTGCTCTCAGAAGCTAAGCAGGGTCAGGCCTAGTTAGTACTTGGATGGGAGACAACCTAGAAAGAGTAGGTGCTGTAGGCATAAAAAAAAAATTTTTTTTAAAGGGATTGTAAACTGACAAGGTCCTTGCAATCTGTGAGGTCAACCAAAAGTTGCCTCACCTTAAAAAAAAAAAAAAAGCTATAAAATTAAACACAAAACAATAATAGCATTGGTACAGATTAATAGTAGTAATTTCAAATATTTATTTATATTTATGATGCTGTTTTACAAAAATACATAAACTATTAGCCAGTGTTAATGAAAAATATTTTGGTATTTTATAATAGATAATAACAATTAAAACAATCTAGTACTAAATACTTTATGAATCCCCTAAATCTCGGTTTATAATTATAATCATATGGAAAAAAACTAGAATAGTCTGCATTTTAAAAATTATTTTATAAGAACAAGCACACACAACACCATAGTATGTTGATAGTATATTCCAATCAATAGAAAAATAAATTATTGAAACTGACATTTATCTTTTTATCCTAAAGGATAGTGTTCTCATCTTTGAGATTATTTTTTGAAGTTTTTTTACCCCCCTTCATAGGTTGAATGCTTTACAAAATTTTGTATACTGGAAGAACTTAATGTATAAGAATGCACTGAAATAAGAATGCATTTTTTTCCCCATGTGTTATCACAATTTTCCCATTTGAGCAACAATCCATATTTTAACTATTAAGAATTCATAATAACATTATGAAACTATTTAAGTCACAGTCATGGCTGTGACACTAATAAGTAAATAAAAGAAGTATGTACAATACTTATAGTGGTATTTAATTAAATTTGGTCATCACTCTGTTCATGTGTCCAAGTTTGGTCAGTCCTGGCAAGTATTGGTTATATGATATGTGGGTTGATTTACATATGTATTTCACTAAACCTCTGAGTACTGGATAAACACTATGAGTTGATGTAATTCCCGCTTAATATAAATAAATCTGACACCTTATGTACTTGTATGTTTCTTGATAAATGAATGATTGCTCTCTTTGCCTTTTGAAATACCAATCCCAGGTTACAGATTTGCATGAACACTACCTTTAGGGCCCTGAAAGATGGACTCCTATTGCTGTAACCAGATTTAGGGTTACAGATCTATGCCTTCACATTCCCATCTTAGGCCTTCTAAACCTATATTTTGGGAGGATTTATTGTTGCTTTTTTTTTTTTAACTGTTTGGTAACTTGGCTCTTTGCTTTTTCTCTCTTGGGGAGAGGCAATAGACTGAAATGGTTAAAAACACAGACTATGGAGCTACACCTCTTGGTTTCATAATTGCTGTTTGCTAGTTTTTTGTTTTGTATGTGTATTCGTCCTGATTGGCCTTAATCAATAAGCTGTGACTTCTTCATTAATCATTTTCTTATTCATTCTCCCTGAATCAGCTTTAATATCTATAGAAGTCATGAACTCTTCCAATTTGTTTTCCTCAATCTCCTCCTTTACATAGGTACAGTTTATTCCTTTTTACCTTTAGGATTAGACCATCTTGCTCTGTAAACTGCCACTTGTGTAACTAAGACAAGACATTTAATCTTTGTAGAAGACCTCAGATGCCTCATGTATAAGGAGCTTTGTAACAAATCTTTTAAAACAAGTTGTGTGTGTGTGTTTAATTTAATGAAACAATATAAGAGAGAAAAAAAGCTTAACAGGCTGTGGCATATAGAACGTGCAGACACAATGTGAAATGGTAGATGTGGCAGCTATTCCAGAAGTTATCTACCTAAGACACATCTTGAATGTTCTGCCAGATTTAGATAGATGATCTAAGTACCTGCACTCAAGGTAGTCATAAATAAAACATACAAAATGTTGCTCTATTTTTTATACTTTTTACCTAAATGCATGCTATCATATGTTGAATGCTGTTAAGGCTGAAATCAAATAGATGAGGTCTCATGCTCCACAAGTTCCATTTTTTAAGAGTGGAAATATCTCCAAACGGCTGTAGTGATGTTACCAATCTTTCGGCGGGTAGCAGCATCATGATGAGTTTCCAGGTAGTCTCATTTTCTTTTGTATCAAAACTCATTTACAAGATCACTCTGTTCATAAGTATGTAAGAGCAGTAATGTTTTAAAAGCTGAAAGTGACATAGTAAATGAAAGAAATATAAGGAATCTTCACTAGACTTTTTAAAAAGCCAGCTCTTACGAATTTCTGGAAAACTCAGTTAAGAAAAATCTTCTAAGTAGGAAAAAAATGAGTCATCTCTATTCTTATCATGACATTCCTCAAATTTTAACAATTTAAAATATTATTTTGTTTTTAATATTTTTTAAATTCAAGAAAGCAAGTTAATGATATTTAATTCTAAAGTTCACATATTCATCATTAATTTGGCAATTATAGGTAGTGGGGATACTAGAAAGTGTTTTGACCAATCACTGACATTCAAGTAGCTTCTATTTATGCCTACTAGTAAGTGAACAAAGCTAATAAGTGCCATTCCCCCAAAAAAATACTTAAATGACTTAATGAAAAGAGTTAAATAAATTAAATGCTACCATTCCCTCAGTAAAAATATATAAGCTTATTTGTTATATGAGGCAAATTTAGAAATGGAAATTTTTAATTCTTAATTAAGGAATTATTAAAAATATATGAATTCAAACACATTCGAACACATTCATTTACAATTATTTTTAAAAAGTATTTTCTGGAAAATAATTTTCTGACAAAGACAAAAAGCTAATTTCTTAAGTCTGCCTAGTTTTCCTCAATCTATCATTTCCTTATCTATTTTTCATTCAGGAGATATTTCAGAATTATTTATTCTGTTAAATATCTGAAAAAAATGAATAAAACATTGAAACATGACATATTTACTAAATATGCTATATTAAAAAGGTGAGTATAAAACATCAAAGACTAGTTTTCATTTGTGTTCTATTATATTGGTACAATAAAGATGTGGAAGGCATGAAACAGTTCCAAGAACTTTACAGTATACTTGAGAAGACATACATAAAATGGTAATAAAAAGTCCTGGCTTCCTGACATCAGAGTATTTCCCTCTCCATTCTGAAACTTCTGGTTTATGGTCAAGAAATATAGGTTTAGGCCTTAGGTCTCCCATACACATTTTCTGTGGGCAAATCATTCCATTGCCTGTTACCATTTGCCAATTTCTTAATAGAGGCAGGAGCATATACAAAAATCATGTTTACCTAACATGTTATATATACCATATAAACTGAGTGATCATGGTAAATTTTAATGGAGGTGTTTGGAAAACAGCAAATAACTGCTAACTCATCACAACTTGTGATTCATTAGTATTCATAATTTCAAATTTAGTTTAATTTTAATCAATTAAAAATTATAAATGTTACATATTTGAATTGAAAAAAGATCAATCAGGATTGTCAATCAACTCTTTCCCTTTCCCTTGACAAAACATAAAAATTGAAAAGCATTTTCGTAATGTGTTTGGTGAGTTATTAAACTGATTTTTACTAGGGAAAAGTTTGTTTTATAAAATCGCATAATTTTAAGTTACATTTCCTTATAGATCTACTTAATTCAATTTATAGAGCTCTTTTCATCTTCTATATTCTTTAATGTATTTTGAACAAAAATTTAAAAATGTTCTTCATACATACAAGGCTAGCTTTTTAAATATGAAATCTCTTTGATATTAGTCACATCATAAATTGAACTACATTTTACAAAAGAACACTGATTTGTCCTATAATGATTTGACACTTTATATGGAGAGGTCACAAGACAGAGTATACAAATTGTGAATAATCCTATATAACAGTCAACTTCATAAACCACAATATTTTATTCAGTCTTAATTAGTAGATGACAGGTGTTATGGAAAAGTAAAAACAAAACAAAACAAAACAAAAAACAGTCATTCTTTAAAACTGGTGGGAAGCTTTTATCATTATGAAAGACTATAAATACAATTAACTCCCTTAAGAAACATAAGGTATATTTGTATCTAAAACTTACACCTTTGAACAGGGACCAGATGGGGCTTACCATTACTTAACTGCTACTGATTTGACTTTCAGCAATAAGGAGACACTGACCTTAGACTTCACTGTGTGCCTCTGCAAATGTGAAATGTAGATGGCTAAAAATGTTTCAGAAGGGTCTAGCCTAGAGGTTCCCTAACATTTCAAATGTCTCAGAATTACAGAAAGGAATAAAATGAGACTCTATGCTCTGTTTCCTACAGATGTTTCCTGGGAAGCGGTAAGAAACCAAAAACATGGGACCTGAAATGTTTGCTGTGGCAGGCATGGCAAGAATTATCCTTTCCTTCTGTTTAATGCATAAGTTTCCTCTCAGCAGTGTTAAGTCATCCTGACCACTTTTGAACTTCCCTTGCTAACATTAAAACCAAAGATCAGTGAGCCCGAGGTCACATACGTTGGCTTCAAATGTGCTCTGCAGAGCTAAAGGGTTCCTGAAGAGTATTAAGGGTCATTATTACAATAATCTCTACTTTTATCATTTTTTTTTAATCTTGGAGTTTCATATAAGGTTTGTTCCTTGTGTGTGTGTGTGTGTGTGTGTGTGTGTGTGTGTGTGTTTTGGAGGTAGGGGTGGGGGGTGGATTCTGTGCTTAAAACTTGTTTAGGAATACTACTGATGTAATCAGAAGTCTTACAGATTTCTTACAGAAAATCAGAAATTATGGAAACAACAGTTGACTGACATTGTCAAAGAAGTGATTTTCACTGTTGATAAAATTTGTAGTAAACTGAGAATAAGAGAAAGTGACCTCTAAGTAAGAAGGTACAAATAAATCAGAATAAGTGTATTACAAAAAACTGGATGGATTCGAAGGTATATGTGAAAGATCAGAAGATAAATCAGAGAAGAAAGGTGACATCAGATTATGAAAGAGCTAGATTTCAGTATGAGGTGTTTTAAGAAGAACAATTCCAATAAGAAAAGATGATAAATCCGACAGCTCTATGGAGAATCCAATGATGTAGAAAATTTGAAAGCAAGGCTGCTTTCAATCGGAAATTTACTGCAATAATTCAGTCATAAGACAGTGAGGGCTAGTATTATGATGGTGGCAGTGTGAAAAGATAAAAGGGGCCAAATAAAACATTCTTATACTTCTACACAACCACTACAAATTACATAGTAAATGAAGTCATTCATTTGTGCCCCAATTCAATATTAAATGCCTGTAACATTCCTACAATACCTTATTGTGTTAGATTCTAAGGATGTAACAGAACAATTTAGACATAATCAATCCCCTTATGAAACAAGCATTTAATGAGGGATACCAAACTAAATAATAATACTAGAGTGCCAGCTTAAAAGCAGATATATATTTTTTTCTTCTTTGCTCACTGTAACATTTCTAGTGCCTAGGATAGTACCTAGGACAAAGGGGATCCTCAATATATTTATTTGCTGACTATATGAATGAACAATGCAATGGGCATGGTGCACTTGGTGAAGATTCCTGGAGGATGTGAATGTAAACTGGAACCTGAAGAATGAAGAAGAGTTAGTCATTGGTGAGGAGAGGAATAGGGAATATCGCTCATAGTGGAAGAAACAACTTGTGATAAATTTTATGAAGTTAAAAAAGACCCTTAAACTTGGAGTCTAGGTAAGAAATGAAAAGAGACGAAACTGTAAAAATTAACAAGGGCCAGATAATAAGAGATTTGTCATCCAAGTTAAGAAATTTGAACTTCATCCAAAGAGGAGCCATTAAAGAAATTTGGGCAAGAGGAAATACTCTATCGTACCTCTGGTAAGTCACTGTACTTCTGTAACCCTCAAGTTCCTAATGTATAGAATAAGGACAGTAGCAGGTACCATGTATAGGTGTTGTAAATATTAAATCTGATAATGTAGTTACTGGCTCAGGTTAGTAATTTAAAATAAGCTCCTTATCTCTATGATACCACAGCTCTCTTCAGCTGCATATGATTGAAGCTGCGCCCTTGAATAAATGACCACAATAATATTTTAAAGTTAAAATATCATTAAATCAGTCTGAATGAAGAGTTCCATTTACCTTTTATCAGTATTTTTCTTTCTTTTATTTAATTCTAGGTAATGAGTAGCTGATGGTCCCAATTTTACATCTGCAGATACAAAGTACAAACAAGGCGACATTGCCTTCTTATTCACTTCTTTTCAAACAACATGACTAAATCAGAAAAGCTTTCTGCAGGAATGTTTAAAAGATAGCAGTGAAGTCTAGATGGTTGTTAGCATACAGGTGGGAGGGTATGAGATACCACAGAACCTTACGCCACATGAAGGATCTGCTCCCAAGATGTGTGAAAATCCTATAATTCACAAGTATTACTAAGCATGGACACCCCCAACAAAATGCAGTAAAAGGCAAGCACTGGCTTCAGGCACAAATGGATCTGGGCTTGAATAAAACCTCCCTAACTTTCACTCTTAAGTCAGCTTCTCTCTGCACATTGGTCTTATTTTCTCTTACTGTAGTTAGACTATTTCAAGTATCCTCCAAATCACATCCTGCAGCATGCTAAAATAAGAGGTGAATCCACCAATTCCAACACAACTAAGCCATGGAAAAACTGTGACTGGCCCTCTGCAGGTCCCCTGATCCCTCTGGAATCCATCACTGTGTCCACAGGATGAGTTCCTGGTACAATTGCTATACAATCACAGCCTGGGTCACATGCCTGCTTCTCTGCCGTTCATGGGAGGAAGGCAAAGTCAAGTACCAAAAGAGATGAGGATGGGGAACATATCCCACACAATCACAAACAGCATTTTGTACATTTAAAAAAAAATTGAAATTTGTGCACTTCTGTTTTACTTAAAGATCATTTCAATAGCCATTCTAGTGCCTTTGCTAAAGTTATAAGTTCTCATTTGAGCAAGTTGGCAAGACTAAGAAAATTTTCTGAAACAGATACTCTTTTTATTTAGTATCTGCATAGAACTTACAAAAGATTCATTTATATTATTGACTCAAATCCCTGAAGAATATGACATTCCATTCTTTAGTTTACCTAAAACCTTTCTTTCTGGCTATTAAATCATCACCTCATCATTTCTCACTTCCGATGGAACTGGCTATCTTTGCATGGGCATCTTTTTTCACAGAAAATATGCGCACATACTATATACACACAAACACAAACATACACACAATACTTACAAAACAAAAAAAGCCAAAATGAAATTAGACACTGAGGAGTCTGTTAGCCTAGTGCATGAGCTAAATTAATACATGTAATGAACTACTGCGAAAGGTCAAGTCTTAGAATGTAAAAATCGTGAATGCCAAGACTCTACTCTTCTCCTACTGTATCCTCTGATGTCTAAAATATGGTGAAAACATTTTAAGTACCATGACTCATGTCTCTGAAGATGGCAGCAGTTTTCATACAAAGATCAAGTGTTAGAAAGTCATGGAAAACTGGAAACGAAACAACTATATAAAAACCCACTTAGGGGATGATCTAATCTTAAATTGATTCAAATTCCTGCAAGGATTAGAAAACTCTACATTAAGCACACTTTCCATATTTCTCTTTCCATAGCTGTCATTAACATGGTATTTACAAAAGACTTTCTGACTGAGATACAAAAGAGATGAGTTTCTTAATATTTCAGTCATATTGTTTCTTACTCGTAGTCAAAATCCTCTATTTGGGAAATCAAGACTGACTGCTCTGGAAATATTGATGGTAGTGACACAAAGATGATCACAATAAACCTCTATTTACGATGTACCTTTTATTCATAGTATCTTTATACACTTTACAAACCTAATGAACTCCTACTTATCCAACAACAAAGTTCTCAAGAACAGACAATGCCTAATGGCTACACAGAGCAAATTCTTAGTTAAGTGTTTCAACTAGAAAATAAACATATTTTCACCCACAGGAGAATTCAACTGCATCTTACATAAGCAAAATCTAACTAAGTGTGTTGGAAACTGGCCAGGTCATCAAAATCTATAATGCTGCACTTTATGGAGGCTCTTAAAGCTACATTAACACCTCAGAATTGTCAAGATCTTTATTCTGAGTTTGAAGAAAGGCACTTCCAAAAGTGAAAAGGATCCACAGGGCCAACTCTGGGTTTACACCTTATATTTCAGTAACCTGTTCAGTATCGTGGGTCCTTCAGGACATGGGTCCAAATTTGCCCCCAGAGAAGACTGAAATCTTATTTTCCTTTTTTTTTAGCCTAGCAGTTTGGTTTGGGACATAAAGCCCCACTGTGTATTTACTGGTTAAATCTCAAAACATCACCTATTCTTAGATCCCCCACTCCCTGAAGCTTCCTCTGCTAGCTTTTGGGACATCCAGTTCCTCTGTTTTGAACTTGTCTGGTACTAGATATTGAGTTAAATTGTGTCCCCCTAAATATACGTCCAAGTCCAAGCCCTAATGCCTGGTACCTACAAATGTAACCTTATTTGGAAACAGTCTTTGCAGATATAATCAGGTTAAAATGTGGGTGGGTCCAATCTAATATGACTGGTGTCCTTATAAAAAGAGAAAAACATGGACACAAAGACACAGTGGCCATGTAATTCGAGAAACTGGACTCATGTTGCCACAAGCCAAGGAGGGCCTGGGGCTACCAGATGCGGGAAGAGGCAGGGAGAGACCCTCCTCTAGAGGTGTCAGAGGGAACGTGATCCTGCCAACACCTTGATTTCAGATTTCTGAAAAATTACTCTCTGTGTGTGTGTGTGTGCAAGTGCGCATGCGCGCACGCACAGACAGACACACACACACACATTTTGAGTTCTTAAAGTAGGTCAAGCAGTGTTTCTAAGCATTTAACATGCTTACATTCAATTAATCCTCAAAGAGTTACGACTATTATTTATCATAATTTTCCAGACAGGGAGTTGAAAAAGGTTAAGTAACTTGCCCATGCTGGTAAGCTGCACAGATGAAAGTCTCACTCTGGGCCTTACACTACTTCGAATGCCCTTCATGTCAGCCATTACATCGCCGTGTGGACAGGACTTCCCACGGCCACAAACACCTACCTGAGTCTCATGGTGAACTACCCTTCATATGCAGATGTCTAGACCACTAACTGTTCCAGTCTGCCCTATCTCAGGAAGAGTTAGGCTCTGTGCCCTGAGATATGACATAAAAGCTTGTTTAAAAAAAAAAAAAGTCAGGAGCCTAGGTTCATAACTAGTATCATGAAAGGTTTTGAAGTTTTACATGATAATGTGTGTCAGGTCTGTGCTGAAAGTCCTAATGCAACAGTTCACTCTGAACTCCATATTTTTAAACATACAACATCAAAACAGAATACCCCAAGGGAATATGATTAACATTATCTGGGGCCTCGAAAACAAGTTTTATAAGAAAAACAGTGGCTATCTAGCCCAGAAAACAAAATACATGGTAATTGTTCTTGAGTGTTTGAGAGGCGTCTGTGGATGAGACATCAGGCTAATTTTCTGGTTTTTGTTTGTTTTGTTTCGTTTTTCTTGAGGGCAGAATTAAAGCAAATGAGTGAAAATTAAAATGAAGCCTATTTGTTCAATATATGTTTTAAAAGATTCACTTCTAACAAGAAAATCATTCAGATTGGAAAGGCATGTAGTGTGATATAAAGAGCTCACCCACACTACAAACAGTCAAGCCTCGAGTAAAGCACCGAGTTGCTATTGTTTCATCACATTCCTGTGTTCCCCCTTCATTTTCTTCTTTTCGAAGGTAAACAGCTTGGGCTCTGGTTCAAATGGCAGCCACCATTAACCAGCTACCAGTTTCCTAACCACCATTAACTTTCTAAGATATTGAACTATTCACCTCAATGTTCTCATCCAAAGAACTGAAATAATAATATCTCATCTTGCAGGGCTTTCTGAGGATTAAAAAGTATATTGCATTGTTTGTCACTACTGTATTTCAACCATCTTAAAACACCACTCAGACAAGAAAAAGCTAAAGGAGTTCATTACCACCAAACCAGTATTACAAATGTTAAAGGAACTTCTTAAGAAGAAGAAGGAATAAATATGAATAACAAAATGTTAATAAGTAAGTGTCTATCAACAATGGCTTTAAGGGTAAATGGATTAAATGCTCCAATCAAAAGACATAGGTAAGCTGAATGGATAAGAAAACAAGACCCATACATATGCTCTCTATGAGGGATCCACTTCAGATCAAGAGACACAAATGGACTGAAAGTAAAGAGATAAAAAAGATATTTCAAGGGAAAAAAAAGAGCTGGGGTAGCAATATATACATCAGACAAATAAAGTTTAAAACAAAGGCTATAATAAGAGACAAAGAACATTTCATAATGATAAATGGATCAATCCAACAAGAGAATATAACTCTTGTAAACATTTATGCACCTAACATAGGGGCACCTAAACATATAAAACAAATACCTATGGACATAAAGGGAGAGACTGACAGTAATACAGATAAAAACAAGTACTGTATCACTTATATGTGAAATAAAAAACATTAAACGTGTAAAAAACAGAGAGTAAAATGGTTGTTACTAGGGGACAGGATGAATGAGATAAAGGGGATAAATGGTGTTTAAAGATACAAACTTGTAATGAGCAGTAAATAAGCCATGGAGATCTCATGCACAGTACAATGAATATATACAATATTGTACTAAAATTATGTAATGTGATAAATAGCATTAAATTTGCAAGCATATTACAATATATAAATGTATCAAAGAAATACACGGTACTTAAAGTAGCATAATGTTACATGTCAATTTTATTAAATTAAAAAAAAGGTGTTTTTCTTTAGACAGACAGACAGACACACACACACACACACACACACACACACACACATACACACACACACACACACCACACCAGCAATCGTTAAGACACACCAGTATTTTAGGTATCACTAAGTTAAAAATTAAACAATAAAATGTTTTCTTACCATTGAAAATCGTTATACTGCATAAGAGAAACATTAACATATTCTTAAATCTTCTTTCCACTGAATTTGACCCATCAGAATTCTCTTTCACATCAGTCACTGATGTTTCTTCATCAAATATTACTATCTATGCTATGAAAAGTACTTGTGATACGCTGTTTTTTAATGTGGTGCTCCAGTATTATAACCAGGATTTTGTTGCTAGACTTTCTTGTTTGGTGTATGCTAGGCATTCCTCTGCTTGTATGTTGGTAAGAAAATATAAAGGGCTACATCAGATTATGGTAATCATTATTTCTCAGGTCCTGAAAAGCACATGGTTTTTACTTTGAGTGAAAATAAAAAATATCAGACAGTCCTCCAAGAGTGAATATTTTCTTCTCTGATATTAACTATGTATGTACCTCGCTGTCCTGTTTCTGGTCCTTTCTACATGATAACATTTAGTTTCAATGCCAAATAATATTTTTGAAGACAGTGTAATCAGCAATTAAACTCAAAACATGTGGTTCCAAAAAGTCACATAACTCAAAGAGACAACAATATGAAGAGCTATGACCAAGTCTGTGCATGCACAGACAATGACAACTATAGCTTGACTATTGTTTGACAGTGATTGTGAGGCCCAGGCAAATTTCTGAGAAGTTTATGAACAGAGTGCATTTTAGAATTGGTGAAATATATAACTGATAATTATTGAATTATAGTTTTCCTCAACTATAAGAAAGTGTCTCTCTTAATATGTACCCCTGTATTTACTACATAAAGGAAGGACTCAATAAATATTTGCTTAATGGAGTAGAGGTTGGCAGACATATTACAGAGGGGATTTTTGGTATTGCCCAGAGCAGAGGACTGCTAAATTACTTTCTGAACCTCTGATTCTTACATCCCAAAGCAATTTTAAAAAAGATATGGGGAGGGATGGGAGATTGGACAGATCATGCCTTGAGATGCAACTGAAAGAACACATTAAATAAGTAATCACAAAGCTGGCTGTGGCTGTGGCTGGGGAAGGTGTGCAGTTTGTAGACACCCTGCCCAACTAGTGTGAGAAGGTACATAAACATGTCCCCACTCTCCCAGGTATGTCTTTGGGAGCTGTGTCATTTCCACAGCCCTCTGTGGACAGTTTCAGTGCTACCCTCCTTTCCCCACCCAACCAAACCAAAAGCTAAGCCCTCCCAAAGACCTGAGTCACCACTGTCTCTGGTTTACGTGCCTGCCTGTGTGCTATTTTTTTCTCTTCATTGATGATGATCTTATTCTTTTTGGAGGCTCATCATCCCACATTAATTTTCATTAGTTTATGCTGCTCCCCTCTCTCTCTAGATCTAAATGTGTCATGAGAACTAGAGCTATTACTCTCCATGGGCTGAGAGTGGGCATGTATAAATTTGAGAAATCTATTATAACTCACAGCTGTCAGTACTCAAAAAAAAAAAAAAAAAAAAAAAGAAAAAGAAAAAACCTCCCACAAAACAAAACAAATAAAAAACGCAAACCAGTAAGGGCTCTGTCTTCATTATTCTGTGTTATAGAAAATGGGTCATTAATATGGCAATTATATGCCCACTTCTGTAAAGTGGAGATCTTACTGATCTTAAAGTTTTGCTTATACCACATCACTTCTCTGGGCAGAAATAATTAATGGCTGCCTTTTGACGAAATGGCCAAATCCAAACTTTCTATCATGGCACCATCATGTCCTTTCCTTTCAATATAACCTGGTTTTATTCCATCTCCCCAGCCTCATCTCCAGTCAATCCCTTTGAGAAGTGGTGCTATGATTAGACTCTTGGCTTTACTGCTATTAAATGCATTATTTTTGGTCAAGTAGCTAAACTCTAATGCACTTTAGCATTCTCATCTCTAAAATGACGGTAATACTCATTGACTCATTGTGTAATATTATATTTCATTACCATGCACACTCTCTGACATATAGCAAGTGTATATAAATGGTACCTAACAAAAGCATTCAACTCTTACTTCTCCGAAGTCCTATCAGGCTTGCTCTTTCTAATACTCATTCTATGCTTGTAATAAATACATATATAGTTATTTATAGTTACATATAAGGTTATATATGCCTCTTTATACATAGTTATAAGATTACATATACATAAGTTAATATAAGCAAAAGGTTATATATGTCACCATAGATGGTTAATAATTTCATATTATAACGTGATATGAAACTGAAATAAAATGAAATATGAACAATATGATAATGGTATAAAATGGTTTAAAAATATGACATACGAAGAACAATTATTAAGAAAGCTTTCACAGTAAATAGTTTAAGTATTTTATAAAAGGGAAAGTCTTAGATTTACATGACCTGTTAAAGTTATTTGGCTGGTCAGTGACAAGGACAGGCCAGAACTGCTATGATTCTTTGTATAATAATGCTCCCATATCTCAAATTTGGTAAGGTAATTAGAGGACAAAGATTGCCTTTTTGTGTCCTCTACAGTGGCCAATATCATGCCTTGCATTTGCCTACTTTGGAAGCTCAATAATATTCTTCTTGATCCTTACAAAGAATATGACAACTGTGTGAACAGTGCTTTAGGTATCAAGCATCAAACAGTGCACATGGGTAGAGAGTCCTGCTGTTTTTACAAAGTGGAATGGATCTTCCACCTAAAACAGGTTTTTTTGTGTGTTGTTTGTTTTTGTCTTCTAACTACTGAATAAAATTAAGGGATTTGAATAACTTCATTCTGTTTCCTACTAGCTTTGAGTTTAAATAAGTTCTAACAACTTCTACTACTTGAAAAAATATGCCAATGTGAATAGGGCAATACAATTAATTCTCTAAAGTCTTTAAAATTTCATTTTCTCCTATGACATTTTTAAGCCTCTGGCAAAATGATATTACTCTATAGTTTTAGGTTTTTGTCCAAATTATATTTTTTGTACTGCTTTTCCGATGAATTCTGCATAGTACTTTCATATTTGGCTAACATAGATTTCTGACTGGAAGTGAATGATTAGAGTAAGAATTCCCCATTCCAAGCAATTTACTTATTTATTTACACGGCAGTTCTTTTAAAGGTAATTGATATTTATCTAAATCTCATTCTATCTTACTCAGCTGAAGATTACTTCTAAAAATGTCCATTTGCCTTCAGTAAAGTGGAATTCATACTATAATTCTCTTTGCAATTTATTTTTCAAATTAACTTTGATTTTAGTGTATATCCGTGCTGAGTTCTGAGAGCAGAATTCAGCACTAATAACTTAATAATATTCCCATTTTCAAAATAATCCCCTTTCAAGTCGCAGATCTCAGCAGACAACTAAACTCCATGCCCCATGTAGATTCCCGGTCACATTAATGACAGGTACCTGCCGGCAGGCTAAAACAGCTCTCCTCAGTGATACTTAGGGCATTAATCATGCACTATTAGACACCCAGGATACTTTCCTGTTCTCTCTTCATTCCCTTTTCAGCATTATCTTTCCTGGATACGATGTGTTACCTACGTAATTCAGAATAACAGAAAAAAATATGCTCTAATTTGTGTTTTTACTTGGGAAGAAAAAAATTCAAGTTTGCCCTTCTGTTTTAAAGTCACTTTGTAAAAGTCAAATGTATCTGTGACCAGGACATAAACACTGTTTTACAGACAAAGAGAAGTATCATATAGATAATTTGCAGTTCTCAGAGTATTTCAGTTAAGTATACATAGCACTGGAATTACAGGTCTGGTACTCTATCCACAGACACGTTTCCTTTAAATGCATGATTAAACTAAACAGAAACAATATTATGTTTCTATCATTTTGTTCACATGAATAAAAATGGGGAGACACAGAGATTTGAGCTTAAACTATAAGACACCATTCCCTAGTAGTACATTTTTCAGGGAAGACTTGGCAATTTTGATTATTCGTTCATGATTCAGAAGAGAGGCTACATCATGACAGGGAGAGAAGTAATATAATCTCATGATGTCATAAGACTAACATTTTATGTCTCTACTCAAAACCCTCCTGTGGCATCTTGTTTGAATTGAGTAAAAGGCCTTGAATGTCCTGGTCCCCCAGCTCTCTCTCTAGTCTCAGCTTCCCTTTCTCCCGGGCACAAACTTTGCTTCAGCAACACTGGCTTTGCTTTCCTAAGGACACCAGGCCAACTGCCACCTCAGGGACTTTGCACTCCTTATTCCTTCGCATGGAGAATTCCTCTCTAAACATGTGTTCTCTCCTCTGGGTCTATTCAGTACTCTGCTGATATGTTATTTTACCAGGGAGGCCTTTCCTGATCTTCAACTTCCATTCCCTACAAGACACATTCCATTCCTTAGTCTCCTTCAGTCTTCTTCACAGCACTCGTTACAACCTTGTAGGTTATGTATTTTCTAAACTTATCTGTTTGTTTGTCTCCTCCACTAGAACACAGCTTTCCGAAAACAGAGACTTGGATTTTTTTTACTGCTGTATCCCAACATATTGCTCAATGTCTGGCTCAAAATATCTCTTGAATGAATGAATAAAGAGGATGGGTGATACAAAGTCTGAATTTGCAGTTGTAATACAAAGTAGTGAATAATCTCATAAATTCCACCTAGTTGTGGTACAGTGATACTTCTTATTAGTGTACCAATGGAAGATATTAAAAAAGCATCAAATGTCAATCATTTTAGATCACTGGCGGGGGGGACCAAGATTTAAGAAAAAAACAGAAGTTATTGTGATTGACTATAAATTATCTGGTCAGGTAAAGAAAATAGATAATATATTAAAGGCACTAATCAAAAGATTATTCTAGAAGCAAAATATACTAGAAATGGGAGGCTTCACCTACCTGAATACCTTTTTAACTATTGGTCTGGAAGCAAAGTGTCCAGTAGTAAATCTGACTTGATGTAAATTTCAGAGAGCATGAGGAAATAGTTAACTTTCATGGTACTTGTTACAATCTCACATGTATTTTTTCAACTGATCTATCAGTTTGCTTTTCTCTTCCACTAGAACACAATCTTCTGAGGACAGAGATTTTGTTTTGTTCACTACTGTATCACAAGTTGTTCACTGAGCATATGCTGTAACCCAACATATTAGTCTATACCTGATTCTGACATACAAGGAGAAACGTTATGGAATTAGAAGTGATAAGAGAGCAGTGATATCATTTGAACACTTGGGGTGGCAAGAAAAGAGAAAGCTAAGCATAGTCCAAATACACATTATAGGTTTTCAGAATGAATAACAATAATGATAATAATACCTATCACCCACTGAGTGTTCATTACAAGGCCAGCACTGTACAAAACACTCCACATTCATAACCTCCTTTAAGACTCATAATGCCCTCCTTCCAAACTATTTTAAAACTAAACAAACACCTTAAATTCTTTAAAAAGAATTTTCATAATGCATTCTAGTAAAAAAAAATTATACTGGAAATAAACTTATAAATCACCTTGTAGAATTCAGTTTTGTATCAAAAGGAAGCTGGGGGAGACCTTGCTAATATGTAACCATGAGGGTGCCCACAATACACAGCTGCTGCAGCTGGGCTGTGCATGATCTCTTTGGCTACAAGCCTTGGCCCCAATACTATACTCACTATACTTTTTACCTTTCCTCTTGTCACCACTCTTTCACACTTCCCCTTCAGGAGGTTCCCATACTATTCCAGGTTTTTTGTCTTCCTTTAAGTCTTTGCTCTCAACACATAATTCAATTTCTACCTCACAAGAGAGAAAGTGAGCTGGGAACGACACATTTTCTGACTTTCTACTCCCTACACTACCTTTCTCTTCTTCACCCCTACTTTTTTCTTTCCCTTTGGTTTCAAAAGCTCTTTACTTCTACCTAGAGTTAATTAGATCATCGGTGTTTCCATGCCTAATTTCTTAAGGTTTATGCTCCACCATCAATTATTTAGTCTGTGCCTCTTATATTTCTGACTTCTTTTCTGCTGGGTTTTTTCCCTTTACTTATAAACATGTGAGTCTCTTCCATGGTCAAAAAGTCTTTCCTGTCCTTATCATCCTCTCATGCTACTGCCGTACATTTCTTCTCAGTCAAGCTACCTGAAAGAGTGGTCTACCCTCAGTGTCTTCCCTTCCTCCAACCCTAATCACTCTCAGCTGACTGTACTCCATTGCTATGGACAGCTACTTCCTAACTGTCAAACCTAGCAGGCATTCTTGAGTCGTTCTCTATTCAATTTCTATTAACATTATCATCCTGGTTTTTGTCTTAGTGCATTCAGGCTGCTATATCAGAATATCAAAGACTACAGAGCTTATAAACAACAGAAATTTATTTCTCACAGTGGAGGCTTGGAAATCTAAATCAAGGCAACTGTAGATCTAAGTCACTGGTAGATTTGTTATTTGTTAAGGGCCCCTTACCTGATTCATAGAGACAACCATCTTCTCCCTATGACCTCAGGTGGCAGAAGGGTGAGAGAGAGCTCTTTGATGTCTCTTTTTAAAGGCATCAATCACATTCTTGAAGGCTTTACCCTCATGACCTAAGCACCTCCAAAGGGCACACCTCCAAAGGTCATCCCATCAGAGACTAGGTTTTAACATGTGAATTAGGGGGAAACACAAGTAAGTAGTTTTCCACTTACTTTTCTAGCCACATCTTAATCGTCTCCATAGCTCCTCTTCCTTTGCTTATTCCTTAAACACAGGCATTATCCCCAGGTTTGTCACTACCACACTACTACTTTTTCCTTGTAACTGTGTCCATTTTCATGACTTTACCTTTGTCTTTATGGTGACTGCTCCAGAGCAGCATCAGTAATCCAGATCTCTTGGCTGAACTCTAGAGAAACATACATAGCAGCAACTGGTAACTTGGCTTGGGTGTCACAAAAGATGCTCACAGTCAACCTAAGATGAATTCACTGTCTTCTCATACAGACCTGCCTCTATACATACCCTGTCTTGGATGGTGGATCACTGCCTACTCAGTCACACAGATTTAGTTCACATCTGTCTCCTCTAGTAGACTATGACATTATTAAGGACAGAGGCTACATACAGACATACATCAGAGAAAATGGGGTTCTGTTCTGCACCACAGCAGTAAAGTGAGTATCACAATAAAGTGAGTTTAAATCTTTTTGCTGATGGAAGGGCTTGCTTTCAATTTGGAAAAAAAAAAAATGCAACATCTGTGAAGCACAATAAAGTGAAGCACAATAAAATAAGGCATGCCTGTATTTATCAATTCTGTGCCTGTAGATCATAGAGATGTAAATGCTCAATAAATATTTCTGAACTAAATGGAAGAATAAATATTCTATTTAGTCCACTTTATTCTATATATTCCCTGAGGTCAATTTTTTATGCTCAAGGAAATCTGTTTCATAGTATTTCCTATGCCATATCTCTCTGAACAATAGGAATTCTATGCAAGGTTTTGTGCTGTAGGCAGTGTTTTCTAAAATTATTTGATCACAAACTAAGGTTAGAAATATATTTTACATCAAAAGCCATTATAAATATACATATCTACAAATAAAAGATTTATGAATACTTCCCTTATTTATTTATGATAAACACATTTTCCTTGTCTTTTACATTATATTTAAAAATACTGGATTGATAATATATTATTTTTATGTCTCAGAGATTATGACACACATTTTGATAAACACTGCTGTATAAATAATATTTTAGGAAAAAAATCTTGCATTAAGAAATTTAAATTTCTAAATCAGCTAAGCATTTCTCCTAATATTTACCTATACATGTTATGGGAAAACATTTATAATTTGTCCAAACTATAGGAACATCCATATAAATAAGTGAAAAAAATTATAAAATGTTTTAAAAAAAATAACATACTACTTTTCTGAAGTTCACACATTGCTGCAAACTATTAAAAATATGTGACAATCCTGGCTTTAATGAACATATATAAAAGCAGTTTTAAAGCTATGATCTTAAATTGATTAAAAATATATTATGTTAAATGATAATCATGTCCCTTTGAACTATGATTCACATTTTATTTAGTTTAATAAACTCTTTTTTTGGAAAATATTTTCAAAGTAAACTTCAGCCCAGTTCAGATCTAAGTATTAGAAATCGAAATATAGGAGAATTAATATTGAAGAAGTTTTTCTCCATTCACATTTAATGCTGGAATAGTCATATATATATATATATTTTATGTTTTAATCTCTACCACTCTAGTTCCTAAGGGCATGAAATCTATCTTCTCTGATCCAAAACACATCAAAAGTAGTCAAGATAGGCAGGAGCTATGTGTGGAGCTACCATTGATCAAGTGTTTCTGCAGGTCAGGCAACACACTAGTTGATTCCTGTCATTCGTAATGGTCACAACAGTCCTGAAGGTAAGTGTTTGCCTCTGTTTACAAAAGAAGAACTATGCAACATGATTTAGAACATACATTTAGGATATATAGAAATCAATATGAAAACCAAGGAAAGAACCACATTTGATTATGTATTTATGATCTGCCATGCATTGTGCTTTACATGTAATATCTCATTTAATTTGTACGACATCCCTCTGATGCAAATACTATTTGTATGCCTTTCTTTTTTTCAGATTAGGAGACTAAAGCAGAAAAATGATTAAATAATTGAGTATGGCACACAAGCTACTAAGTGGTATTGCTGGTTTGAACCCAACTTTTCCCAAAGTCTAGGCTATTCCTATAGGATTCTCTGCTGTTAAATAAATGTAGTGAATAGCTGAAAATTGACAACATGCTAAATGTAGAGTTCAGGGTTTTTCTTTCCTGGCCAATAAGTTCCCATTTCCTTAATTCTTCTTTAGAGCATACAATTAAATTCTGGCTTAATTTCCTTTACACTCTGTAAATAAGTCACTGTATCAAATAATTTAAAATGAATTTAAAGAATATGGGCATTTTTCAAAGATGCCAGGAGTGAGAGTTTACTGGCTTGCTGCAGTCTATGATCAAAGAATTCAGAAGGATGCCTTTTATCTGAGAATATCAAAGGCCACTAACTAAAAAAAGATACAGAGTTCCTATTACACTGAGGAGAAAAGGCTGAGTCCATTGAAATATAATACAAGAATGTTGGCATACAGGTAATTCACAGATATCATTACCTTTGCTATTTGAAACTAAACCAATCTGAATTCTTTCCAAGAGCTATTCTTTTAAAAATGTAATACACTCAATTCATTGGTTACAACTGCCACTTTTCCCCCTCCGTACTCTGCCATGCTTCATCCACATCTTACACACACACACTACACACACACACACACACACACACACACACACACACACATTTATAGATTTGAATCATACATCCATATATCATGCTCTTCTTCCTCTGTGGCTAATAACAGCCCATACCATAAAATAGCTAGTATTTATCATTCTTAAAACTATGAGATGAAATATAACTAAATTATCTTTTCAAGTTGTCACAGGTCTCTAGTCATTGTGAGGGCAAATGGACATTTTCAAAATCCAGTAATTAAATAACTTGGTGTCTTCTAATAAGGTGCATGCTTCTGCCTGAAATAGACACAATCAGGTAATTTTACTGGTCTTGGGCAATCAGTCCTTTCTTAAAATGTTTATCTTAACTCATCCAATAATAAGACTATTTTTCCTAAGGATACATCAAAAGCAGAATTATTATTGAAATACATGGAATTAAATCTCATCACACTATCCAAAAGAAATCTGTTCTTATCAAATTTTTAAAATGTAGCTGGGAAAAAAGTTCCCTTTGAGTTAGACAAATAAAAATAAGGGTTAGAAAAGTGAATATGATTTATGAATTATCAACTCAAATTAAATGCATAGTTTTTAATAGTATATCAAGGTAAGTATTCCCGTTTACAATTTGTCTTAGTTTGCTTGGGTTATCATAAGAAAATACCAGACTGGGTGCTTAAACAATAGAGACTTATTTTATTTTTCACAGCGCTGGAGGCTGGAAGCCCAAGATAAAATTCTGTACCCCTTTCTTCCTTCTCTTATAAAGCCACTATTCCCATCACAAGAGTCACACCCTCATGACCTAATCTACTCTCGATTACCTTAGAAAGGCACTATTTCCAAATACAATCATACTGGGTGTTAGAACTTCAACACAAGAATTGGGAGGTAGAGGTGGGGATAAAATCCTTCATTCCGTAATATTTTATTGTTCCTTGATATGACTTTTTTTAACTAGAATTATTTCTAAACTCAGTTGCCTAGTTAGGTTATTTATTAATCTGGTAAGCATCTTTTAAAAGCAATGAAAAGGTTGGTTTTCCAAAATTGGTACTTTTGAAAACATTGCTATAGAAAATGCTGCAATTTGATATATTTGAAACCATAAGCACATATAAAATGAATTGTTACATACTAAAAAAATTATTTAAGGCAAAAATAGATAAAATCGAAATAGGGATAATTGTAACTTTTGTTGAGCATTTAGTATGTGTAAGGCACTATCTTTCTTTACATCTATCACATCATACCCTTACGGCAACACCAGTAACTAGGCAAAGCTATGTGTCATGCTGGTCGAACAAAGTAACTTTGAATTCACATACTTTCTTACATTATTCACCTCTTTTAGAAAATACTGTTTTTCAATGTATTACCGATGTACACAGAGTATAAGCCAACCAAGCATGTATTAACTAGAAAATAAGAAAAATAATTGGCTTTATTTTCTAGCTTGTATAACTAAAGATTAGCATTTGAAATGGTGTATTAATTCAACTCCACAAGAAAGTCAAATATTAACCAAAATGAAAGATTTTTGCTGCAAGTTCTAAGTTCAGCATCAGAACCAAAGCAATAACAATGTTTGTTTGTTTGCCTTTACTTGTGTTTTTTTTCACACTAAATATTACGCATTACAAATCTAAACAATTATGTATTTCTCTGTACTACAACTGGCATGATTTCCTTTAACCAGTAGTTAAGAATTGAGCAAAGTACACCAGATCCTAATATTTTAATTTCTCATTTGTCAAACACTGACAAATTTTCAGGCACAGTTATGAAATTGTAATTTAGATCTCAAGTGATTGATGATGGCAGTATCAGCTAAGATTTCCGCTATCTCATTATATCTTTATCTAACAATGGCTAGGTTACTGAAGTTACAATGTACAGTACTTTGTAGTAAGGCCTTTATGTAGATTAATGCATTTAAACTTCACACGAACCCTATTACCCACATACAACTCTTACTTTATTTTAGAGGTGAATAAACTAAGGATAGGAGAGACAGTGTAATGGTCCCAAAGTCACCACTACTCATGGTGGGAGCCAACACTTGCAAGCAGGCCATCTGATTCCAGAGTCTGTATTCTTGACCTCTAGCTTATACTACCCATATCAATACAATAGATAGAATGGCAATGTATAAACTTTCACCATAACCTCACCATGCAAAAACTTGAATAGAAGGATCATCAGAACTTTACAGGAAGTAAGACGATTCAAAATAGGCCCATAATTGTTAAAAATCTAAAGATTAAAATACTATACAAGGCAGCCTATTCTAGAGCTTAATGAGTTCTTTCTGAGGTCTGACTATCTGGAGATAGGTCCAAATTCTGTGCCTATATCCCAGATAGCTCTTGAGCTTTTTCTTCCATGCTTCAAAGTCTTGGGAGTTCTAGGCAGCATCGTGCGGTATGAAGAGAGGTTATCATTGGGATAGATGACACAGGTTTAACACTGTCTTGCTCTTTATACCTCTAATTTTCATGTTTCTCATTCACTAAATGAAGCTAACTCTTACTAGGCTTGCCTGATTTAGTTATTGAGAGAACACATTAAATTTCTTTAAGAATACAGCTCTTTATGTAACTACTATTAACACTATTACAGTATAATGCTATAGATTAATAGAGTAGTTGAGATCTATCATTTTTTCCCAGTAACTCAGAGTATCTTTAAATCAAGGAGAATATCTTTTACTGAAGTTAAAATATTATTAAATGATATATAGCTGTAGAACAATGAATAAAGAAGTAAGGAAGCAAAATGCAGAAAGTCTAAATGTTACAGCATAACTAGAAAAATGCAGTATATCTGAAGTGCTGAAAATTCAAACCTTAACAAGAGTTTCTAAATATTTCCAGAAGGCAGAAGTAGTATTTACATTTCTTTTTAAATACTCATAACTTAAAAACCTAGTATTAAATTTTTAATTAATGAATTTATTCATTGTTCTACTAAGTAAGCACTGACTGAACAGGTCAATGATTAAATGCATATAAAAATGAAATTAAATAGTTGAAAAATACATAAGGCACTCTGATCCAAGATGAGATAGTATATTAGTAGAGGTCATTATGGAGCTTTATAAGGAATAGATAAGAACTACTGAGAATTAACAGTATAAACATTTAAAAGTAAAATAATGCATTTATAATGCTGTTTGGAGTTTAAAAAAAGATATTTCTTTTCATGAGCTATCTTTAAAAATTATTAGTTCAGACCATCTAACTGATCGCATTCTAATGTAGATGCTTAATAAAGATATTTTACTTTATAATTCACAGAACATTATAATACTATTATAATGTTATAAATATTGTTCATAATTTAAAGAAAGTAGGCAATAGTTAATTCAGATTATGTAACAGAAAATAAAAAGCATAAGTGTAACTCAAGTTAATTTCTACCAGAAACAGTTTTCTCCAACATGTAGTAAATTCCTGCACGATTTTTTCTCACTACAAGGCAATTAGCAAATATTTAAGATAACCAACCACAGGGCAGGGCAGGCACCATATTACACAATGAGGAGAGAGACAAAGAGAGATGAATACAGTCCTTTCCTTGCAAGAAATAAACAGAAAGTCTAGAAGGGAATACCTAACAGGACACTGAATGCTTGATTGAAAGTAAATTTAGGTGCCCTAATCTCACCAAAAGGAAGAGTGTGAAGGCAAAAGACTCCATGCATCTGTGGATAAGGAAAGATTTCCCACAGAAGTGACATTTGAGACCCAAAGAGTAAATAAGATTATATGGGTTAAAGAGGGAGTTGACAAATTCCATGAAATATAAAATATCTAGAAAGGCTAGGGCCTGGAGAGTAAGTGGAAAGGACTCGGAGAAAGTTGAAGTAAGCAGTCCTCCAGGCATTCGGGGCTATAAGAAGTCTGGATTCTGTCCAAAGGTTGAAGAGAAGCTATTGAAGGGTTTTGTGCAGGAGCAGGGCACTGACATGTATGTGCAGAACTTCTGTGCGTGGGCCTGAGTGAGGCAGACATTATGAGAAAGAAAGAATTCAGACCTCTTCTCAATGTGGAACCTAAACAAAGCATATTTATTGTACCAAATAAAGGGGCATCCCTTGTTAATAAGTTCAACTGTTAGCAAGAAATAAAATACTATGTTTCTTTCTTTAAAAAAAATAATAAGTCATTCCAATAGCACGCATATAGCAATATACATTAGTGGCAATACGGAATTGTATTTTGGGCACGTGTAATATAAAATTCTAATCATCACCTCACATTTGTTTGTTTAGCTGGTAAAAGATCTCTGAACAAAGAGTCAGGTCAACAGAGAGAGTGTCAAAACATCAACAGAGAAAGATCTTGTCAGAGCTTAATTAGGGCTTCCAATTAGAAAATCAAACTAAGGATCCTATTAGCAGTCAATGAGGCATGCTCCTTGATTTGAAAGAAGCAAACAAGCACCCACACCTCATCTAGCTAACAAAAAGAAATTTTTTACCTTAATGATGACCTCCTCCTGGTGAGCTTAAGTCAACAAAGACAAATGGCATAGAAATCATTCAGCACCACGCCAAAGAGGGCCACTGCGTGCCCAGGCACACTTCCTGCAAAGTCTCCAAGGTACCATCACAGTCGTGTTTTAATACTAGGGAAGCCTGAACAATGCATGGCCTTGTTTGCTGCTCTTGGATAGAATCATTAAAGAGAGTCCATGGCCACTTTTATGAGAAAAAATAAAATTTGCAAATCACACAAGGAAATGTTCTACCTAACAAAGGAACCATTTCAATGTTTTATGAAGTATCATTATTTACCTGTATATTTCATTTATATCATGAATGCTGCCTGCCTGCCTCTAAGTTCTGAAGGGGGTACAGTTCCCTCTTCCTCTTCAAATTATTTCATGGTCACAGTGCTTTAAAACCTGTAAATGATCCTACTAGTTAGTTAGAAAAAGTTTATAATGTTGAATTGTATTTGCTGTTTAGAGACTCTAGCAATAAATAAACAAAATACAAATTTCAAACCCAAAGTCACATCCTCAGGAACATAATTCTGACTAGAAAACTTACAAACAGGATCAAAACTTAAATTAGTCACAACAATTAAGTGGCTCATAATGCACAGAAAATTGGAAACAGTTCTTTCCCCAGGCTTGTGGGAAGGGTGAGACAAATACTCTAAAGCTATGCTATGGGGCAATGAAGGTATTTTCCATACATGTAAAAATCATATTGTTAGGCAGATGGATAGACATGAGTGACGGGAGAATGAGGGCCTAACTCAGAGACCTCCCTTAGGACCTCCCCGAAATATTCATTTTACATTTAAGATTACCATTACATCCTGGAATACCAGGAAGTAAAAAACACAGAAGTAACTGCTAGTTTAGTATAACCACAAGCACTTGAACGATTAGCACATATACTGACCTTTCTTAACCCTTAGCCTCATTATACCATCATTATAATATACCTATGCCCAGAATTTCATTAATCTAATTATAACAGATTGAATTCTGGGTAAGTATAAAAGGTGATATCACAGTCAACTCTCAATCAAAATGACCTCACATGTTCATCACCTAGCACCACTCTAATAATCTCCCCAATACGGCCCAAATATAACGCAGAGCTCCCCACTTCTATGGCACTGGGGCCACAACTGGCTATATCTGAAATGTACTTTAATAAATTCTACTTTTCATAAAATCACTATCTGTAATTCTTTACCACGTCAGCAGAAAGAACCGAGGTCCCCTAAGCACCATAGGGGCAGTGATGGATCTGGATCGCCCCCAACAGTAACAATATGGCTTAGTAGTATCATTTAAATGTCAACATCTTATCACAGGGATATATAGATCAACTTGATTTTAGAAATTGCTGGTTAGGACTTACCCCAGAGTTATCTGGTCATCATGATGCCAAGTCTAACTGGGTTTCTTCATCTCAGTAAGCTTCTCCAACTGCTTGAGAACTCCATTTTATGAATTTTAAATATGCATTTGTTCTACTGGGCACTAAGTCTAGCAAATATAAATCTGTTTCAGAAAGTATTCATTACCAGAAAAAGTCTTTTAAGATTCAATTTGACTTTGCTATGTTAAAAGACGCGCACGCACATACACACTAAACTCCCTAATCTCAAGGCAGAGAACTAAATCTCACTCTTTTCCTCTAAATGTCCAATACCTAGCACAGTGCTTGTCACCAAGTATATGCTCAATAAATGGTTGATGAGTTGAATGAATAATAAGATAGTGGATAAATGTATGAATGAATAAATGAATGAGCAGATCCACACCTGAAGGGAGCCATCGCTGGGTCTTTTTCCCTTGAAGAACTCAGGTAGGCATTTCTTTCTGCACCTTAAGCCTCAGACTGGCTTCAAGAAAGAGAAAAGGTCCTTCCTGCTTTTGCTGACTCACCCACTCTTCTTAGGAGAGGCAGTCCAAGATCAGGGACTTAGCAGAGGATCAGAGTGGATTGCCTTTATACCCAAACCTTTGTTCAGCCAGGAGAGATGGTGTCTTTCTCCTGGGAACAGATCCATTTGGCCCCAGGCTTCTAAGAGAAGGGATAATTACATGACTAATATAAGGAATTGTTAAGCTTAAATGATTCCTTTGTTGTAAGTTCTCACTTTGGGAAGCACATAACTACTTTCAGTGCACTAAATGCCTCCTTATTACTTAAGGGTATATTAGATGAATTTTTATTTTAACTTGAAATAGATTTCATTCTCAAAGCAGGAATATCTTTTAACTCAAAATTAAATGTGTTGAAGTAAATGGTAAAAGAAAAAATATCAAATTTATCAGAAAAGAAGTTTAATGATACTACTACTACTACTAGTACTAATGGCAGCAGCTACTATTTACTGAGCTCTTACCACGTTCTGGACACTGGTCTTATCCTCACAACCTCCCTACCAGGTGGGTAGGTATCATTAACACACCCATTCAGAGACATGAAAGCTATGCCCAAGACTAAACAGCTGGGAGTCAAAGTGAGGCTTCATATGATTCTAGTACCTGCTCTAGGATCCAACTATGACTTTTCAGTGAAAATATGAAGCCTGCTTTACTAAAGTAAGAAGGATTACCAAAAATAAGCAATTTTAGGATGTTTTCAATTATGGAATTCATGAGTGGTTCTTTTTAGTGTGTGGTTAATCCCTCAGTCTTAATTCAAATAATATTTTAAATCAATAATCATTAATAATTGAAGTAATGACATCTGCTTATGTCATGGAATTCTCCTACATTTTAACCAGTGTGGCCTTTACAACCATCTAGGTCACTGGCCAAGCCCACAGGGTCTGAACACAGACACAGTAAAGATTAAAGAAAGCAAATCATTACCTGGAATTGGAAAATTCTGTCCTTCAACAGACCCTTCCCCAGGGTTCTCTCTGTGACTTAGGAGCCTGATGTCCATCTCGGCCATGCTTGCTTACAAATAAAGCACTCTAGAGTGGCACACACACACCAAACATAAAAAAGGGGGGGAGGGAAGGGAATCACATTTGAAACCTACACTAAAGAAATTTCAGAAAAATGCAGCAATAGGAAAATATATACTACAGGGACAAAGAACAAATCAATTTGGCTAGATTTGAAAGGTTTATGTAGGAGAATAGAAGATAGGTGGGTGTGGGCCAAATTGTAGGAGGCCTAAACCCAGTTGCATTAAGGACTTTGAATTAATGTCTGAAACTAATGGTGAGTCACTGCAGGTTTTAAAACAGGGGATGAGGGAAAGCAAAATGGTATTTTAGCAAAATTAATCTAGCAATCTAAAAAATGAATTAAAAGAGAAAGAGAAAAACTACAGGCAAAATAGGCAGGAAATACCCTAGCCCCTGGGCATCACCAACTTAACATCCACAGTTTCAGCTTTTCCCAAGTGATCTCCAAATGTTCTCATTTCTAACTTTTCTAGGGTATAAGAGTCGGAGTTCTGAGGTCGATCTGTGAAAGCAAGTTGTTAGTTAGCACCATGCTTCTGATTCTCAGTCAGTTTTTGTGTTTTTTTTTCCTCCTAACCCAGGGTTCTATACTCATTCATTCTCATTAAGCGATAAAATATGTTTCTTTATACAAAATGCCTCCAAGTAAACCACAACTACAGGTGTAGAAATAAACAGTGAGTTATAGTAATGAGAATGGTGATTGAATTGTAAAAGTTCCATACATTCATCCCCTGGGAACATCCAGGCATTTTTGTACTTGCCATATTCCAGGTATTGTGTCAGGAAGAGAAACGCCACCAAAATATTGCAGAAGTTAAGAAACAAATGGATACAAAAAGACATAAGAAAGAGATGGTTAGGACCTAGTGACCAATTTGAGATGGGAGATGAGGAAAAAGAAGAAACCAAGAGGGGCTCTGAAGTTTCAAGCCTAAGAGACAAGGAGCATGTCAGTGCCCTGAGCAGAAACAAGACACTTAGAGGGAATCTAGCACCTAGGGAACTGTGACAGTTGTCTGTGTGTACTGAATAAAGATCTTAAAGGCTGATTAAAGTGAACTCTTGTCTGGAAGAAGAGAAGCAACTTGGATAATTTCAGGGTTCTCTTGAAAGTAATCCAGGAGGACAAGGAGTTTACTCAACACTTTCTTCTGCTCTTCAAATGTAGATTTGGGGTATTCTAATTTCTTGAATTTCAAATGAAAATAGTATAGTTCTGCCTCTTATTTTGAAAAATACTTCATGAATCCCAAACAGTTCCTTGACAGTTACCAAAAAAACTCCCATTTTTCATAATTAGTTTCTAAATAGTTCCATTTTCAATCAGTATCTAAGGGCTACAAGTGCTTAAACTTTTGTGCCTTTAAAAAATAATGTCATGTTGATATCCTATATCATAATGGAGAGAGAAAGACCAATGGTGAAATAACTTTGTTAATTTTTGGTCTTTGTTTTGCAGGAAAAACTTCAGGTAAGAAATATTCCGTGAAATCATTAAAGCTAGCTACATACCAAGAAGACATAGAAAGGGGAGGGGTGGGGGGAAACACTGAAACCTGGTTAATTGCTGAGAATTCAAGCTGAGAGAATTAGTCACAGTGACAAAGAGTCATTATATCAGTGTCTCCTGGTGGATCACCAGTCTCATCTGTATTCCCCATGGGGAAGCAGCAGCAGCTCAGGGGAAGATCAGCAGTAACAGAGAATGTGTTATGTGGAAATAGTTATTTCAGAAGGATCACAAACAGGAGCCTGATGAGAAGAGAAAATCTGAAGCAGCGTGCAACATGGACAGTTTCAAAAGCAGTACTTAAGAGGAGAGGGTTTTTTTTTTCATTCTTAAAAATTTTTTGGAGGTTCAAATGAAAAATGGATGTCGAAAGCAACTGTGCATTAGGGGTCACTCCTTTCACTTTCAATATTTGGGGCTTTGGGCCCATGCACCCTATCATAATAAGTCTGACAAATAATGAGAGTAGTTAAAATTGGGGTTAACATGACAGGTCAAAGTTTTCTGGGCCTCAGTGAATTCACCTTCAGCCTCTACTGAGATTCCCCACAGAAATAGCTTAATAAATAATGTCTGAAAGAACCAGTCAACTGTAACATTCAATAACCAAATCCTAAAACCTGTATGTCCTATGAGTAAATTGCAGTTTACTAAGCATAGTAAGAGCTTTCTTATTCAATATTTGATGCAATAGAGAATGCAAGTTAGTTAAAGCATTTTATTCATCTAAAAACTAATTCACATCTCAGTAATATTTGCTAAGAACTTCTAACTAATATCATCCATTATATGTAATCTTCATACTACCACGCTACTCCATTTTATGAATGAGAAAAACTAAGGCTTAGAATGGTTAAGAAATTTAAACTCTGATAATAAGAGCTGGTTTAGCTATCTCTGGGGTTTGGCTCATTTAATCCTCAACAATTCCACAAGAAATGTCCTATTATTGTATGCATTATGCAGTTAAGAAATTGAGGCTCAGAGAGTTTTAGGTAACTGGCCAAAGTTTGAAGGCCAGTCATACTGTCAGTTATGATGGGAACCAATCCCAGCAGTTGAGCCCCTGGACCCACCCAGAGCTCTTGAGGAAGGGAAAGTGGGAACTAGGAAACAGGCATTTTGATTCAGAAGTCCATGTTCTTTCCACACACCACACTGAGCTACCTAGATTTTTGGTAGTTTCCTTTCACTCTTCCTTCTCACCCCACACTCCCTCACTGACCTGCCCCTCCCACCCCAGGACAAGAACAGTGGCTGGCCCCTATCTTGAAGGAAGAGATCAGAGATTTCACAGTAATCCAACACTTCCACTCAAGAAACAGGTTGAGTCTTATAATGGGTTCATTACCAGATTATTTTCAATGCAGTGAACAGGAGTGGCCTTCTCTCTAATGTCAAAAGAAAGACAGCTTTGTTTATTAATGGTCAATAAGTATCTATGAACACCTGTACTTTTTAAGTAAAATAGATTCAGAAAATCTCACAATGCCCTTAATCTTAAAATTATTCCTACATTATATGCTGTATTGTCACTACTTAAAAAATTCACAGAACAATATTTAGTCTTATTACAGGACTACATAATGTTTCAAAAATATATATTTATGGATGTAGGGCTAATTCTAAAATAGGTATCAACCAGGACCGCCTTTATCTGCATTGCTCCAGATACCTGAAATATATACATCAAAACCATCTGTACAAAGAAATGGGGCCACTGCTAGGGGCAGTATTATTCTTAAAGTTACAAAAATTGGAGCTATCTATAAAATATGCTGTATGGTTCTTACTGAAAAGAGCCTAATAGAAAAAATATTCATGTATGCATCTTTATAATAATCAAAATAGGATAAGGCGACAACTATTTTGGGAAAGTACCAAAGGAAAAGGTAAAATAGTAGAAAAGTATGGATGATGCATGGCTGGTACATTCCACACTGTATTTTGAACTTCTATGCACCATGTAATTTAATGGTGTGGTAAGCACAACTGCAATGATGAAGTGGTTAACAAAAGTCTGATATACCTGTTATTTATTTCTCCATGGAACCCACTTGGCAAAGACCATTAATAGTAGATACTTCTCATCCTTACAAGCAAACCTTGGTTCAATTTAAGCAAATAACTTATTCTTTCTGTCCCAAGATTTTTTGTTTTTTAAAGTTCTTTTTTTTTTTTTCAGCTCTACTGAGGTATTATTGCCAACTGAAAGTTGTATTATTTAAGATGTACAACATAATGTTACCCCAAGTTTTTTTTATCTCAAGAAGCAGGAGAATGGCCAACATGACTCATTTATTTAGTTTCTTCAAGCTTTAATATTCATCAACCAGGTCAAAAAATAATATCCCCAAATTTATGTATAAATAAATTATGTGGGAGTCAATCATGTTAAACACAAAAGAATAATGACAGTAGCGTCTTTAGAAGCAAAATATGTCTTGCAAGATGATTAAAACCCCCTTTGCCCCCCAAGTCTGCTTTGTTTTTTTCTATGAAGCTAGACTTTTATTTGGGTTGTTTAAAACAGGCACATCAACCCTCTCAAGCAGCAGACACCTTTACACTATTCTGCTGCAGGAAAATATGGTGGTGCACTTTTGATTTTCAATAGACATTAGAATCAAGAGATATTTCTTTTTGTACACCCAGATTGTATCTGTTCTTTAAAAATATTTTTAAAATCATAAAAATGAGTGCATTCTTTAGAATATGAGTGTGGGTGACAGATAATAAGGGGACAGGTTTTAGGAATAGAGAGAAAACGAGCTCAGGAAATTTGGATTTGCTAACATCAAGAGTGAATTTGATTCTTTGTTAAAGTTCAAAATAATGACTCATATTTTAAGCATTTCTTTTTCTCCCTTTCTAAAAAAAATAGTAATTGTTTTATTGATTATTTGAACAAGCACCCTCCCATACCCTATCCAAAAATCACAATGAATTCAATCACCCACGATTTCTTTTATGAGGTGCTATAATATGGTATAATACATTATACATTTTCTCAGGCTATAATTTTGGCATTTAATGAAACTAAACAGATTGCCTTAGTGTTGCTATGGGAACACTTATCAGATGCAAAGGGGCTGGCAGTAAGCTTTCAGCTACCAAATGGGAAAGAATTCATTAACTCTAAAAGACTGGCAGTCCCAAGAATCATTTAAATATAGAGATTAAGAAACAATGCTTATCTGACAATTTGGTTACACAATTCTAAAAATCTTTTAATGCATAAAGGTGAAAGCTGTGTAGATCCTGCAATGCTTGGTAAAGGATTCTGAACAAATTCATCTACAATTGCAAATTTCTGAAGACTCCAGGAAAAGGAACAGATGGAGTTAGTGTATAAAGAAAACTCTTTTGCTCCTAAAAGAAGAGAGAAGCCAGTGTCTTCACCAGCACACCATAATAGAAGTTGCTCTGAAGCAGGCAAGCTGATATTTTTTCACAGGCAGAAGTCTGGAAAAGACTTGGCTATACATGCATTCTGTAGGAAAAGTCTAACTTTACAGTCCACATTTCTTTTTTTAAAAAAGTGAAATATATCGGTTAGCTAAACAACTGATTTCTCCTTTTTCCACGGTTTGTAGAAAATAAAAGGGACTCTCTCCTTAACCCTTGAAAATTACTTTTTTAAGTAATTTAAAGTACTCGAATGTCATTCCCAGGGACCCATATAGAGTATACAATATCCTTGGGATTAAAATTTCTCAGTAGTAAACCTTACTTATCCTCTTCTTTTGAGAATTTCCATTTAGCTCACTTCTTCCTTTAGAAAATGGGCAAATCTTTGATAAATTAGTCAATCCACACGCATTAACCCACCACTCCCTTTTAAACTCTTCTCTGTAGTATAGAAGCTTAAGAACTATATTTCCCAGAATCCTTTGCCATTAGGGTTCTGGATAACACTTAGATTCAACCAGTGAAAGGTATTCATGTAATGTTAAAAGTGAAGGAAGGTAAGAGTCATTCTTAACCCAGCACCTGACATGGCTACTGCCTGTGGGCTTTGATAAATACTTTTTTTTTCAATGACTGACAACTTCAAGTTCCACTACCAATGACCAGTTTAGGGGCTGTAGAACCTTCATAACTGTCAGTGTTTTTCTTCATTTGTGGATGGCAGTAGTAATTTTTTAGACACTTGTTCACAGTTTTAAGTGCAATGAACAATGACAACAACAACAAAAAAAAACCTATGACAGATACTCTACTCTTTTCAACAATGCTGTGGAATTCATTGTTTTAAATTACTTTCTATTAGAAATATCTAGCATTTCCTAAACCCTTTCTCACAAGAAAAAGTAACAATTTGGATCTATCACATTTCAAGATATCAGTCGACAAGTGAAGGTTATAGGGTTTTAAAGAGACCCCACAAAAGCATTTAACACAAGCATGTATGATATCTGCAATTGTTTGGCAGAGATTATAAAGAGGACGTCCTTCCTTATTCCCACCCTTTCTACAGGGTTCAAATCACCTTCTAGAAAAGTGTATGTTCATTCTCATTCTTATTCTCCTTCTCCTCCTCTCTTGTTCTTCCTTGCACTTGTGAAAGCCTGGTCTAGGTTATGGAAACACAGCTCTAAGTGTTGTGAAAAACACTTTGTTCACCAATTCTCTGCCTTTTTCTGTTTTTTTTTCTCCGGATAGATACACTGTAGTGTAAAGATTCTGGTTGAATTTAGGAGTGGAAATAGATAAAGCAGATCTTCCACTGTTTTTAAGTTTACTTTAGGAGATCAGAGGGGAGTTTTCCATTTGGTTTAGCTTAGCTCTTCAGGCATTAATTACACTGAGGTTTAGGGCCAAAGGCTCAGCTAGTAGCTATATATCATAAATAGATTTCTCTCATGATCTCATTTAAAGCTGATAAATGACAAACTTTTGTATTTATAATTCCACATCCAGGCCATCATCATGAGTTTCCTACTGAAACTCATTTTGACATAGCTGGGAGAAAATATTGATAAAAATGCTCTTCTTTTTATATGTAGCATATTGCATAATTTAATCTAAATTCAGGGTTAATACATACTCATTTTCCATTTTACAAAAACAAAGTAAACAGAAGAAAAGTAACCCAGGATTTTTCAGGGAGACAAACTTCTAAGGACGGTGTCAAAAGGATTGACGATCAGGTATATTATCCTGCAGCTTGCTCACTCTGTATAAGTCATACTGCCCTCTTTGCTGCTCCTTGAACAGTCCAGACATATTTCGGCCTTAGAGCCATACTCCAGCTGTTCACCCTAGGAGGAGCCCTGCTTCCACACATCTCTGGATACCTCCTCATCTATTTCATGTTTGTTCAACACCAAAGATCTGAATGAGGCCTACTCTGACAACTTTACTTAACAACTCTGTTCTTATCCTGGCATCCCTTTATTCTACTCTACTTTTTATATTTCTATGGTGCTTATCAACTTCTAACATTCTTTAAAATTTGCTTATGTATATGTTATTGCATTTATTGTTGATGTTGTGTATCCTACTGATAAGACAATGAGGAATTTTTGTGTGGTTTACTCTCATATTCCATTCCTTATTCTACATCTCTCTTTGCAGAAGGGCAAAATCTTTCTCCCAAGCAATTCAGATTTGAGATTCAACAACGTGAAATAATGCCATTTGTTAATATAGAATAAATTATTATCTTCTATACAAACAGTAAAATATTTGCTATGTCAATTTGTTATCTATACAATCTTTTAGACAGCTACAGAAATAGGAACCCAACATCAACCCTTAAATGTGCTTCATGCAGTTCTGTATTCTTTTAACCAGTCAGGTATAATTCTTAACTTTTTAAAATTTGATATTAAATCCTTTTCTCATATCGCTTTACTTCAAAATAAGAAGAAAAAGCCTTGGACATCTGAAATTGCTTTCTCCTTTGATATTTATACTGTCTAAGCTACCCAAGTATTATAAAATATATATGTGTACATCAACAAAATTTATCTACTTTCAAGATGACAGGCCACACACACACAAACATGCAGCACTTGGTTATGAGACAGCAGGCATTTTTACATTAAGATAAAAGAAATTTATTCAGTTATAAATACTTAAACTGGCACAGTTTCTTTGTGAGTGACACCCAGGCAATATATATATACATACATACATACACACACACACACACACACACACACACACACACACACACACACATTTACCAAGTGTCATATGTGTGTGTGTGTGTGTGTGTATTTTGCAACTAAAAAAATGATTTCTATGTTAAATAAGACTCATCTTACCTAATTAAGAGAAAGTTGGATGGATGACATGATGATGGAACTAGCAACAGTGGAAGACAGCAGAGTCGCTAAATTAGTTAAGTAAAATTTCAAAACCATAATGGGTAATAAGAATATAACTGGGTGAAAGCTTGAACACATTCATTTAGCAGACTGCAAAAATATGAACTTGAGTTCACATACATGTTTTGACTTAAAAGTATTTTAGGATGAGACATATACAACAATCGTTTGTATCACAGAAAGTACTCTTAGACAAAGAAATTCTACTATGGGCAACAAAATACCAACATGTCCTCTTCCAAACTCAACTGAATTTCATCAGTTAGATTTTTCTTTCATCTGAAGCAACTGTTAAATTTTCTGAAGTACACACTCCAGTGGTGTCTCATAACCCATTTCCGTGCCAAAGTAACATACAATCACCCTGCTAGAGCAGTACAATGCCCTCAACCCAAAAAAGTAGATTTTCACATACAAAACTAAGTCTTTATTCAAACATTCCATGTTTACTTATTTTAGCCAATTCGTTTTGCTTCCTAAAAATATTTTTTCCCTTGAACACTCTTCTTCCTCCAGAGAAGAGTTAAAAAAGAGAAGAAAAATTTTTCCTAAATTCAGCTTCTCATTGCCTAAGTTATATTTGCAAATAGCACTTTGTGTGCTCACCATGTGTCACAACCTGCCCTCGTGAGTCTACATTGCCCAGTTTATTTCTTAGAAAATACTTCTGTTATTTTGACTTGCATATGCATTGTTCCCTTTATTAAGCCAATCATCCAAATGTACCTAGTGCATTGTTTAAAAGATGAATAAAGAAGATCTTACTTCTAAGGATTCTTAAACAACATTAATAACATGAACACATTTATTGACTTCTACTTATATTTTATATTTCCTTAGGGTACATTAATACTTTTGAGAGCCTGCTACATTGTGTCCAAGTCAAAACACTATGACTTATTTGCCGTGTACTGTTGATGTTAACAAGAACTAGGTTATCTGAGATCAAGAAGACAATTTTAAAGATTGAAATAATAGCACATGGCCAGTCTCTTGCTATTTCCTGCAGTTCCTTTTAAATTATATCTTCATTTGAATATTTTAATCTGAATTCGGAAGAAAATTAGGTGAGAAATGATTTGACTAAAGTCGGAATCCAAAATCTCATGCTTTCAGATGCTACATCATTAATTGAAGAAAGTGGGACAAATACTAAAGTACATTTATGTAGTAGGAATAACTTGTTAGACTCCATGGATGGTTAATATTATGATAGCCTGAGGAGCCACAGTCTTTACTGGATAACAGAGATGACTGCTGCCATCACTGCAGGGACTCTTGGCTACAGTAGTTTAAGATCAAACTGCTTCTAGATGCACATAGAACAGCATTGTTTTGGAGGGTAAATCCCAGCCACATGGTTACTGGTCAGACAGTATTGTTCAGCTAGACAGCTATAGTATAAAACATCAAAAAAGGGCTTAGTAATATATGAATCATAATTAATTGAGTGAACGAGTATTTACCAATTGTCAAATATGTTCCAGATACTATTCCAGATGATGGGAATAGAGCAATGGAAAAAATAAGTTAAGCATTCTTGCTTTCCTTGAGCTTACACTCTAATGAGAAAGACAGATAATAAATAAGTGAAGAAAAAAAACTGAGCTACAAGGTGTATCATTGGATACATACAATGAAGAAAATAAAACAGGTACACAATAGCAAGCACCTGAGAAGTGGTGAAAGTGGGGAACAGGAGCTCCCACTTTCTATAGAGTGGTCAGGACAGGCTTCGCTGGAGAGATGACCTACAATCAAAGACAAAAAGAAGGTGAGCACTGTAGAGGTATATGGGTGAAAAGCTCTACAGCAAGTACAGACAATGCCTGAGGAACAGAAAGGAGGTCAGTGTGGCTGAAGTGAATGAATGAGAGAAAAGGAAATAGGAGATATAATAACTAAAGAGAAATCAAGGCAGAAAGGGGGAAGATGGAGTCAGAAACTGTAAGGCCTTAAGGATGAAGCAGAACACTCATCCTCTTGACTTTTGTAGTGGGAAGGGAAGCCACTTTAGAGATTGAGCAGAAGAGTGGTATAATCCTACTTTTGTTTTCCCAGGATCATGCTGGCTGCTGGGTTTAGAATGTGGGGCAAGGGAGAAGCTGGGAAACTTAGACATAGGCTACTGCAACAAAAGAGGCAAGGACAACCCAGGCCGGGGCAGAGGGGTAGGGATAAGACGTGACCGAATTCTGCGCCTACTTGAAAGACAGAGCCATAAAAATTTTCAGACAGATTCTATACAGGATATAAAACAAAGAGAGATGTCAAGAATAGTTGTTGTACACCACAAGAAAGGACAATAGGAAGAGATATGAAGAAAGGTAAGAAGTGTGGTTTTGCTGGACAGGTTTAGATTTGAGATGTCCCCTTATACAGACCAATGGTGACAAACACACAGAAATATGAGACTGGAGTTAGAGGAAAAAACTGGGCCAGAGATGCTGATATATTCAGGAAGCATCAGACCAAAGATGGTTTTGAAAACAAGAAAATGGACAAGATGTTCAAAGGGAGTGTGTGTAAATAGAGGAGAGAAGCAGTCTAAGGATTAAACACTGGGACACTCTAAGAGAAAGAAGAACCAACAATGAGAATTAAAAAAAAAAAAATGGCTGTGAGCTAAATGAAAACAGGAGAATGTGGTATCCTGAAAACCACGCGAAGAAAGTACTGGAAAGAAGAAGGAACATCACCTTGTCAAGAAATCCAATAAAATAAGGACTAAAAATTGGCTGATGGCAAAAAAAAAAAAAAAAAAAAAAAAAAAAAAAAAAAAAAAAAAAAAAAAAAAAAAAAAAAAAAAAAAAAAAAAAAAAAAAAAAAAAAAAAAAAAAAAAAAAAATTCAGGTACTGTAAAACTGAATCCTATCTATTAAGACCACAGACACCACTCTTTAGAATTGGTTTTTAGGAGCTGTGTCAGCCTATCCACATGTCTAGCAAGTAAACTCTCTTAATATTACATAGTTGCACCAAGTCTTTTGTATTTGCTACATTGGCTTATATAATAACACATAGGCCAAATCCACCATCTTAGCCTAAAAAAGCAATGGTAAATTCTATGAACTAATTCTTGATAATCCTATCTTCCCCTTCATATTTATTTGCTGGATGATCAATAATATTCATTAAGTGAAACAATGAAAAAGCTATCTCGATGACTTTAATATCAACTGCAAACAGGAAATTGAGATACTTTTCCACAAGGGCAATTAATTACTATAAGAAACTACAGATAAGCAGCTAAGCAATTATTTCTAGACATAAGAGTCAACAACTAGGCTTGCCTGTTCACAGAACAAATTGAGTGTCTAGTATGGTAATCATGAGAAGGCAATTTAGGAAACTGAGTATTTTACCTAAATCCTAATAAAGCTGCTCGGTGAAATTCATCACTCATACTTTCTACATGGATTTAGCACAGTGTCTAGAGAAGTTCTCAAGCAGTGAAGACAAGAATAAATGGTACACACGCCCTGAGCTACTACAGTCGACCGTGTAGGTTGTGCCTTGCTCCACTGCAGAGGGCGCTGTTCACTAGGCTGCTAGGTCAGGAAACGTGTAGGACAAACCTGCCCAACCACATGTGGCAGCCCTAGGGAACATCAGTCAGCCTCTGACTTTTATCCTAAAGTTGAAAAGCAATCACTGTAATAGCACACACATGCTAAATATCCTTTGTGATCACTATAAACTGAAAACAGGCCTGCAAAGATGTGTCATGCAGTAAGAGACAGTTACTAAATGCCTACATATGGATTTGATAGTTTTTACCTAGCTATATGTGAATATAATGTTTTCAGCACTTGATTGTAAACTTCTAGAAGGCAGGGATTGATCATGCAAATGCAACCTTAAAGCAGTCAATAAAAAACACCTTTTAAGAAATGCTTATTCACAAACCATGTTAAAGTCATGTTTTCAAGACATGCTAGTGATTTTTATTCTCTGAAATTTGTGGAGTCCGTCTTCATTCTGAAGACAAACAAACAAACAAACAAACAAAACTTCATTTTACAATGAGTGCCATGTGACATATTTTAAATCGAGAAAGTGAGTTATCAGGCAGGCCCAAGTCATTTGACTCATTTCCTCTATTTTCTATATAAAACCCAATACTTATTTTCCATCATTTTCTTATCTGCAGCATCCTCATCATAGCTCAATTAAGAACCATAACAAAGGATACCACAGTGATTTTAAATTACTCACACACAAAAATTTAAGATTTCTGAATTACCCATTGAAATCACAAAAGAATAGTGGTCTTAAAACAAATCACACAGAATCTCAGTTATTTAAAGCCTCAAGACATTATTTTTTTTGTAATTATATACAGTTATATAATTACAAAAAGGCAGGGAAAAAAATACATGCTGCCTCTTATTGAAAATCACCCCTTGAGATCAAAAGCCAGAACCACTGCAAAGTACCTGAGACATTTGCCTTTAATATTCCTGACCCTCAAGGCTACAATTTTTCCTGATAATTCACAAGCCACAGTCAACCACATAATAAACACAGAACACCAGCCAGAATTTAGAAACAAAAGCAATAAACATTTTATATGTTAGTTCAAATAATTAAGTAGAATTTAACTAACTGAAAAGGAGCTAAGACCTGAGAGAGAGCACCACAGGGGTGAAGTGAGAGGTGGTGGAAAAAAAGGAGACTTTTTTATTTGCCAAATTGTCTACCATGCTCAAATCAACCTCACATCCAGCTTCTGTTCTCTATGTCTCTGCACCTTTCTTAGATATAACTATACCAGAATTATACTCAGAAAAATGACAGAATAATCAGTATGTGTTTCATCTAACTTCTCTGGAAAAGTACAGTATAGACTATAATTCATCCTTCTTACCCCTTCAAAATTATCTTAAGCCCTTTCAAAACTCATTCAATTCATTTCATCTCTTAACTATTGAGCATCTACTATATTCCAATACATCAGTGATGCTGACAAAAATCCCTTTCCTCCAGGAGCTTACATCCTAAGCTAGTCAAACTTATTTGGGCAATTAATAAATCATTTTGGTATTCTGAAAAAGTACTAAAATTAGATCCAACTTGGAAAAGAATTAACTAAAGTATATAGGTATTAAATATGCATTTGTTTTGTTTACTGATCACATTTTTCCAAGTGGCTATCAATACTCACTCAAGGTCAGGTACATAGAGCTAAGAAGTCTTTGGGTGGTTGTCAGTAGCAGACATTCCTCCCCTGCCATGTATGTAATTTCCTTCTGTGTCATTTTAAAACCAGCGGTGTTTACCTTGGGGTGTAAATCAGGGTCATTTGCTTCAAGAGAGACAGATGTATCTGTATTTTTCCTCTGTAATACTTATCACAAATATAAACAATTGTGTATTTTGTATAATACCCATCTCTGCTAGGAGGTAAATATCATGTGAAAATAAGCATGTCTCAGTTACCATGGCACCCCCATATTTAGCTCAGTGCCTAATGTATGCCAGCATTCAATAACCACTTATTGACCAACTGAATGAATGATGAATGTATGAATGAGTCTGTAGAATGCAGATGCACATGTGCATTTTCTACTCCAGGGGTCGTAATTGTAAACACACTTAACTAAAAGTGTTAATGCTCTATCAAAGTATCAACAGAGAGCAGTGAACAGAGAACGGGAAGAGAGAAACTAAAACCTTCCAAATCCAAGTACCACTCGATTCTCACAATAAGCCCAGGAGACAGACTGCAGAGCTATTATCAACAATATTTTGCAGGCAAAAACACTCGACAGGAGTGTGCCTAGCAACTCGTGCTATATTCCCAAAACCTGAAGTGTGGATTCAGAGACTTGTATTAAAATCCCATTTCTGACACTTCCATTTATGTCTTTAGGAAGCTGCTTAACATCATTAAAGATTTATGCTTTAGCTATCTTATTTATAAAGAGAAGTATAAACAAATCTTGCCTTTTATTCACTGATAAATTCCAAATACTTAGAATAGTGTCTGACATATAGTTGGCACTAAATTACCAAATTGCAGTGTGCTGTTAAAGGCCTTAAAAATAAAAACATGTATAAAAGTACCCAGCATGGTGTACTGTTAGTACACAATGTTAGACACACTGTTAGTCCCAGTTCCCTTGAGATTAAATGTCCTTAAAATGTTATTCTCACTTCCCCTTCCCTTTAAAATTTTGAAAAGGGCTCTCTGTTTCCCTCCCCCATTTCAGATTCCTTCTAGCCATGTGGCCCCTTCTACAGTGACCCTTAGGAGGTTTAGACCTATTTCCATGAAATCACCTAGTTCACAAATGCAAAGGGGGGCAGATTTAATCTTTAAATCAGGACAGACTCTAACTTATACTGGGAGTTCATTTGCTTTCTCATTCCCATAAGACATATTAAACACAAGTTTTTAAGTTCTCCTTCTTTCTAAAAAACCATGGCATCACTTTAATACATTTTATAATAATCCTATAAAAAAGGTTTACGAAATTACAGCACTGCTTTATAATTACCATCCAGACTAATAAAATCAATTCACTATGTAGCTACGGGTTAGATTTCTTTGCACTGAGGCTCAGTTATCTAAATTCAGCATTCCCAGATTTGTTAGAATCCATATATACACTGAGACCCAAATGTCCAACTTCCCTCCTCAGACTCCTCCTTACCACCACCTTGGCCTCTTAGCACTGGAACAGAGCCATCAGGACAGTGCAACAGCACGGCTGAACTGCTGAAGATGGATTCTGGGAACTGACAATGGTTTTTAGGGATTAATGGAACAGGGTTTCTGTTCTATACTTATGGGGGCGGGGGAGTTGCTCGAGGCATATTAAATGACCTGTAGACCCATCTACATCACTAGGAGTAATCCATGGATGTATGGTTAGCAGAGAGTTTATTCAGCCTGTGGCAGGAGAAAGGCAGTGTGTGGATGTACACTGGATGTACACAATTTTGTAAACCCACAGTGCTAAGGAAAAAACTCCAATCTTTAGTGGGCCTAGTTTTTGCAACAGTGAAATGAAAGAACAGGTGATTTCCACAGCTATATCCAGCTTTAGCAATCTACATTTTTTTTTTTACTAACAGTTAAAAAACAAATTGTTATTTAAATCACACACTTATTCCTATGCACCAGGAAAGGCAGTGATGTTAGGATTTACATAGATAGAGACAGAGATAGATATACAGATGTGGATATGAGGATGATAACCCTCTGTGAGCCTAAGTTTCAAATGGCAGTTTGGCAAAGAGGTTTTTCTATGTAATTCAAGTTAAATTAATTAAGCTTAATTTTCCAATCAAAATAATTCCTCTTTAATAATTAGCTCACTAAACACAATGTTAACAATGACCACATTAATGCTAATAATAGATAACATCTGATGTGATATGATAGCATTACAAAATCTGAGGTATATGTCATTAGTATCATTCCTGCTTCACAGATAAGATAATCTTACCCAGGAGATAAGGTACAGAGATATCTACCTGACAAAACAAGGCAGATTCAGAATTTGAGCTGAGATTAGTCTAACCACAAAGTCCCAGCTGTTAAACACCTGCTCTTCCGAATGATTACAGATAACTGTAACAATAACTTCTTAGGGCAAAGGTGGAATGAAGTATGGGAATCATACCCATATAGGAATTAAAGCAGCTGATTTCTACTCCCAGTTCAGCTATTAACTAGCTAAATGTCCTTGTAATAAAACAACCCTTTCTGAGCCTGTTTCCTCAGAGGAAGGAGAAATTTAGCTGAGCTGACATTTCCCTACTATGTTTCTGCATGGTCTTTGAATGGTCACAGAGAAAGGAGGCATCGTCTTTCTGTTAACCAGGGCCTCTCTGTTTTGTGTTTGAAGTTTTGCAAAATATTTTAAAAATTAAAATTAAAAAAAGAAAATTTATAGTTTGAAAATCACTGAATTTCATGAGCTCTAAGTTTTTAAAATCTTGATATTCTATGGCTTTATTACTTATTGAAATAAATACTTGTATCAATCAGATTGGCTTATGCAGTATTACTCGGTTTATATTAGTTCTTTTAAAACATGAACCTACAAGATTTCATTTCAAGGAAGCAATACAACCAAACTATTTAGTGGATAAACTCTTCCCATTAGGATACCACAAAATTAACTGGGGCTGGAGAATAAGTCACCAAAGACTAGTCTTTAGGTATGTTTTATTTATTTTTTTTAAAAAACAATCCTTGCTTATTTATGTAATTTTATAATATGGCTTACATCTTTTCAAAAACATGTTCTTGAATCAGATTCAGCATTTTCTCCCCACATCCTACAAAAGTCGTAAGTATTGTGAGAACGGCTTTTAGGAAGAGAGGACTATAAAGGATAGTCCTAAATAGCAGACCTAAATATGAGATTATACATAATTTGAAGTAATTAGGGGAAGCTTGTGGGCACCAGCTTATGTGGACTTCATGATTTGAAATAACATAACAGGCCATGCTGTCAGAGTCTGGGCAAGATGAGACCCTCAGCTGGCCAAGTATAGGGAAGTGGGAAAGGGAACAAGCCAGCAGAAATATTACAATAGCCGGCAAACACAGAGCACTTACTTTGTGCCAGACAGTGCTTTAAGAGCTTTACAGATACTAATTCACTTAATCTCCATAACAATTCTGTGAGACAGACACTGAATCACACAGAGTACAAGGAATTTGAACAGTTGCAGAGCTGGAAGGTGAGTCAGTTGGGATTTGAATTAGGCACCATATAGCTGTGAAGGGGTGTGCTTTGTGATGTGGAAATGGCATGCAGCACCAAAGGATTAAGGTAAGATTTAAGTCCAGAAAAATACTGAGAGACATGAAAAAGACATCAAAGAAATCTATGATGGAAGAAAAGGTGATGAAAATGCCTAGAAGCAAAGATTACAACACAGACCAAAGAAAGGAAATAACGGCTTCCTAGAAGAAGGAACTAGAATGATACTCTCCTTGTTTTTGAAGCTACAGAACTCAGTAGGGGGCTAGAGAAGAAAAAATTTCTCTTCTGAGAAATGAAAAGAAGTGTTCAAATTAGTAGCTTAAATGGGGACTTAGAGCTGAATGTCGCAGACACTCGGGAAACAGAGAAAACCAATTTAAGTGAATGACACCAAAGAAAAGTGATGACTAGGTAATTCTTGCACCTTCCTGTCTGGCTCATTTTATCAATGAGAAAACTGAGGCATAGCTGTTAAAGTGTCTTGCTCCAAGATTATTCCTTCTGATTAGTGACAAGTTTACCATTCCCTTCAGTACAAAACTTGAGTTTTTATCCTTAAATCTTCCAGATTTAGTATATTTCTTTATGATGTTAAAGGAGTGTGTAAAGAGACCAAAGGGTGTTAAAGCTGTCTGATACACACACACATCAATTTTTTTTTGGTAATTTCTACAGCTGTATACAATATTAAAAGACATGTATACCCAAATCTGCTCTAAATGCTAGATGAGAAAGAAGAACCTGGAAAATAATGGTCTTTAGTGTATGAAACACCTTCTATTTTCAAATTGGGAGGGATGGCCAAGAAGAAACCCCAGCAAGAAGTGGGGCCAAATGTTTGCTTTTTAGGTACAAATATGATGAATAAAGTTGATTCTACCACACAGAGGAGTAAGTTTGAGAAATTAAAAATGTTCTATTTTATTTTCCACAGGAAGTAAAGAGTGGAGATCTGTGGTAGACTCCCATTAGTATTATGTGGTCTCCATAAAAGCCTACTTTCTCAAGTCTCAAGACATTTAAAGGTAATTACGGGGGAAGATGAGGAAAACTTTCCCAGCAGTTAAATAGGGATGGTCATGGAATGGACAAACATCAAGCCTCACAGGTCACTACCTCTGCCCTGCTGCCAAATATGATGTAAAAAGCAGAAAAAGCTCCAGGTCATGGACAAAATGAGAAGGACATTAACGACTTACTCTATTTACAGGTTCCTGGGGGAAAATGAGTTAATATGTGATCTAAGACTACTAGCTAAGAGTAGAAAAAATCAAATCTATTGTAATGAATAACTTAAAATATGCTAAATGTATATAAATATTCATTAAATCCTAATAAAGTCAATAGAAATTAAATTGTAAAAATAACATTGACGCAATACAGAAATAAAATCATGAAATTGTTCTATATGATTGATCAGGAGGAAACAGATGACAGAACAAAGAAGGGCAGTAGGACACTGAGGAGGAGACCAGAGTTCCCAGCCTAACCCAACACTAACTAGCTGTGAGTGACACTGCCACACCAGGCTAAGCCCCTGACCCTGCTTCCTGATCTGTAAGGCTGGTAGCTGGAGTGGTCTCTAAGTATCTTCTAAAAATAAAAGTAGATGACTATTCATAGCAGGAAAATAATCACAGAAAAAAATCCAAATACTTTTAAAAAGTCAAGAATTTAATAACAGAGATTGATATGACCAGTCATCATATATATAAACAAATCATTAACCCTCAGAGGGATAATGAAAGTGTTTATTACTAATATGCGAGTACTATAAAAAAAATCTCCCCCTCTGCAAACAAACAAACAAACCAAACAAACAAGAAACAGTAAAAGAGGCCAACATCCAATAAAATATCGGTAGCTATGTGATTAAAGAAAAAATGTTTCTCTACTCATACCACATGTATGGGGATGGGGTCCCCCCTACCCACTACCGACTCCCAACCCTTACACCATCAATTGTCCTGCAATTGAATTCAATTCTGATATGAACTATCCAGAGTTAGTAGAGTACATCAGTCACCAGTTGCATATAACAGGTCTCCAGAACACCCACACTTTTGTCAGACTTGGCTACAAAGTTGGGAGGTTCAGTAATTTGCTGGAATGGCTTACAAAACTCTGTAAATATTTACTTACATTTATTGGTTTATTATAATGGATTTACAGAATAGCCAAATGAAGACATAATAAAGCAATGTCTGGAAGGATACTGAGCATAGGAGCTCTGTCCTCTTGGAGTTGGCGTGCCCCATCCTCTTAGCATGTGGGTGTGTTCACCAATCTGGAAGTTCTCTGAACCCCCTAGTGTAGAAATTTTCATGGAGGTTTCACACAAAGGCATAATAGATTATTAATTCAATCTCTAATTCCTCTCTCCTCTCTGGAGGGTGGGGGTGAGGTCTGGTCATTCTGGTGACAAGCAGCTATCCAGGAGCCCACCAAAGGTTGCCTCATTAGAACAAAAGATGCTCCTAAAACGCAGGAAATCCCAAGGGGTTTAGGAACACTGCGTAAGACATTCCTATCCACACCATCATTCAGGAAGTTACAAGGATTGTAGGAACTCAAGGTCAGGAAACAGGGGCAGGGAGCAAAATATATTTCTTACTATGTCATAAGGATAAAGTAGAATATTTTACTTAAAATCCACAAATCCATCTCCTTTCATCATGCTTTTTTTCTACGGCCAAAATAAAATTATTCAAATTAAAAATCAGTCAATTCACTTACCATTTACATTAGAAGAGTGTAAAGAGCATATACTTTAAGAAGAAAACATGTTTTGGTAAAATAATCCTTCTATATTTTAAAGGAAAAGGTACACATGTGTGGGAAAGGGTGGAGAAGCTTAAGCTATAACAATACAGATTATATTGCTAATGACAGAGTCATTCTGGGTATTGAAGAACTCATAAAAATAAAACCAGTGGTTCTGAAATGTTCAGGAAACCATCATTTGGTGGGAAGGGAAATCACACAATAACAAAAGGTGGGGTTATCTGTCACTTTGACACAGATGTTTTTAAAGGGTGGCAGGAGGAAACCATGATTAAGGTTAATGAAGTATCTAATCAAGATATTCACTTTGAAGTCATGTAATATGTACTTTAAGAAATACATTAGTACATTCACAGACTCAAAACTGAAAAGGGCTTTGAGATCATCTAGAATAATCCCCTCGTGAACTACAGAAAGAAACTGTCAGAACTGGCACTGCTTCTCCAGATTCCTGATTCACAGTCCTATACGCGTTCTCTCTGCTTTCTGAAAATAGTTTTCACCATTATCATTATGTTCATCTTCTTTTTCCTGTTAGGCTCAGAAAAAGGTATTATTTTAGTATAATAATAACAAGAAGACATTAAACAAAACAACTATATACCTACTTGGAACCAAAACAAATGTCAAATAACTCATATGTGCGTCAGTTGGAAAGTAGAATGACAAGAAAGCACACCTAACAAGACAAGAAAAGAGCGTATATAAATTTTCTGATTGAATTTTTAAATTTTCAATCATAAATTATTTTAACCATTTCTGATTTTCACCAAAAGAGCAAATATAAAGTGCTGAATAAATCAGCAGATATTTGATTTTTCGTACCAAAAATGATTGTGAAAGTTAGCAAACAAAATACCATAGTCTTTCCAACCACATCTAGCACTGTCCAGTGTAGACCACTACATAAGGAGAAATACAGTTTTTCTGTTCTAACTAAATATAAACATAGTCGTTCATCCATGTACAGAAGGTTCAGGGGGATGAGTGTTATGCATCAGTGTTAAACATAATAAATGATCATTTTTGTCCAATGAGCTTCTACAACAGGTCACATATTATGTGAGAAACTTTTCAAACATTATCTCGAGTCTCACAGCAGTGTAAGGCAACAAATATTTTAGCCATTTGTACAGATGAGTAAATGCAGAGGGATGTGTTAGGTAACTTGTTAGCAGCAGAATTAAAACTGATGTCTGTTTGATTCTTGAGCCAATGATCTTTTCACTAGGTGACAAAACTTCTGACAACATACCTATTCAATGCAGAATGCAAACGTTACTTGAAAAAATCTAGAACATAAGATCAAACACATACTCCATTTCAGTTTTACTTTCTTCACAAATGTTCAAATTTCATTATTTGCCAGTAGCATGGTGAATACTTAGCTTTTGCACTAGGCCTCACTTAAACAAAAAATCGAAACCTGCTCAAAAAGAAAGCTTGCTTTACATTTTAAAAATTTATTTAAAATAAAATCATGATCATTACTGATTCTTAAAATAATTTATTCTATCTGACAAATATAGTCACACTATTTCCTATTGACCTCTACTGGACAGACTATTGGTATGGTGTACCCTTTCCTGTGGGCACAACTGACATTTCTCAGATCCCTTTGATCAATCGCAATGCTCATTTTGCCATGACCCTTCCTCTCTTTCTCTCCATCAATTCTAAACTGGAAAATTATCCATCATGAGTCAACCCCCAAACCTACTCCACACTATCCTCACAAGAGTCATGTCTGTTTCAACTGTAATTTTACTAGCAGTTCCTTTCTTGTAATGAGCATTTCTCGTTACACTGGCCTAGCCATCGCTAAATTCGACATAAGGTTCCCAAGCCTCTATGGTTCACCAGAGATTTTTTCTATCGATGGAAATGTCCCCAAGGCCCTCTCCTGCCCGAATTCCTCAAACTCAACCCAACCACACAGGAACCACCTTGACAAATCCTTTGCCCGTCCTCAAAATTTGTATTATTTGATCATCCTAGCTAATAGATAATTATCTGTGACCCCTGGGTAGCTCCAGATTTTTACTTTGTCTGTGAAACCCAAGCCTATTGGCTATTACCAGCCAACTGGACTGAATCTCACTAACTCACCAATCTCACTAATCCCTTCATCATACTCTGGCCTCCGCAATTTTCTCCCTTTCTTGAACTGTCTCTAAAACAATCACCCATTCCCTCCTTGTTCATCTTACTTTCACTGTAGAAACTGAAGGGGTATCCAAGACATTAACTTCCCTTGTAGGTGATCTCTTTTCCTTGGGAGGCAATTCAGGAAAAAACAGCTACAGATGGGGCCTAAGTTCCACCCACAACCTCACCACTTTTTGGAGAAGTTTGCCACCTTCTAAATACCATCCCGAAGAATCGGCTGAAAAGGTGTCTCAACAACAGAACCATGTCAGAGCCATTGCTGAAGCAATGCACCCTGACCCTAGATGACATCACCACTGGTTTTAGATCTTACTTGCCAACTATGAAAAAACCAGTGTACTGTTTTCCCTAACCGCATCACCCTAGATACGGAGGGTGCTGCAGCTTCGTCCCAGTAACCTAACCAGGAAGGTTCAAGAGGTGAACAGTAAAATTCCTTTCATTACTGCCATAGCTCTGACGCCACCAAGGAAAGATGACAGGTTCTGGGACTTCTTCTGGTGGACACCTGAAGACCTATACATTTGGACATACAGAATGATTCAGCTTCTAATCTCTGCCTTTCCATCTTCATAGCTACCTCTCTTACTAAATATTTCTGGGTTGCACAGTACAGCAACTAGCAGCAGTCACCAAGTCTCAACAGATGGTTCAGTTGGTCTTTAAGAAACAAAAAGTGACTAAATGAAAAATAAACTCAAATTGTTTAGAGAGGAAAAGAATCCTGCTTCTCTGTTTGAACAAGAGGAGAGACTGACAAAAACCACACTTTAGAAAGGTTCCTCTAGCCTTCTTTTCATCTAGGCCTCATCCTTTGTGCCCTGTCTTCTAGCTTTAGCAAGAATCCCTCCACCCTTGATATCTTATCACCCTGGACTGCCTTCAGCAAGAATCTCCCTGCTCTTGATGTCTCCTCTTAGTAATTTTCCATCCACTGACCCCCTTGTCTGTTCTTTGGCTATGAATTCCCACTTGCGCTTGTTGTATTCCAAATTGAGCTCAGTTCTCTACTGTGGTCTCTTTTCCCTTATTGCAACAGTTTAGGAATGATATCTGTTTTTATCTCTTTTAACTGGTGCCTGGCTCTGGTTCTCTCTTCATATGGTACATGTGGTCATAAAAAATATTAGTAAACTTTATAAACTGAGATGATATATGCATCATTTCATTTGACAAATATTAATGATCATCCACCAAAAGGCGGTCATAATGCTATATGGTGAGGATAAAATGATGGGCAGAAACAGACATAGGTTTTCATAGCCTAGTGAGGAAGAGACCTTAATAAAATGGTCACACAAATAACAATATTATTACAATGATAAATATTTTGTAAGAAAAGGTACATGGAACTATACTGAGATAGTCAGGGAAATCTTCCCTGAAAAACTAATGAAAGAACATTTTAAGCTGATATCTCATGATTCAAGATTATTGGCTGTGTGGATGTGGGCAAGGGACATTCAAGAGAGAAGCAATGTGACAAGTCTCTTATTGAAAGGAAAAGTGACACATTCAAGGAGCTGAAAAAATACCAGTGTAGAAGGGTCACAATAAATATAGAGCTAATAATGGAAACATGTATTGAATAAGATTGAAGACATACACAGGGAATAAAACATGAAAGCCTTTCTAAACCACGTTAGGTTTTGCAACTTAATGCTAAGAACAAACAGACACCATTATATATATATGTGCTTAGCATAGTGCCTGTATCAGGGTAAATGCCTAATAAATGAAAATTTTTTTAAAAAATTGAATCATATTAATGTGTCAATATGTGTTAGCTGTCTTATGCATAAGACATGTCCCATTTATCAGTGATTTTTGGCCCTAGGGTAGCTGGGGCGGGGCGGGGGGGAAATTATTGGAAATTTCTGTCATATTTTTTTTATTTAAATGTCAGAGAGCAGTCTACAGTTGCACATTACTTAGGAAATGTAAAATCTAATAATGTACACTTTGTTGGTCGTTCCCATGCACTATTATTTAAAAGTCAGTCACCCAAATTTGAAATGAAATTGTATTTGCGTCAGAATGATTCTCAGCCATCAAACAGAAAGAATTATTACTTGACGTGGGACGCTTGAGCAAGGCCCACCCTCCCATATATGGTTAATTACTTCTAATTTTAAAAGACATCTTAATAGCTCATGTTTCTGTCTTTTTTTATTCTCCTCTTTCTAAGTGATGTACTGACAACATGAAAAATGTCCACAAAAACAAAATTTATTTTTCTTTAATTAAAATTAAAACTCATTTGCAATTTAGAGAGGATGAGTAGTGGAGAGCTTATAGGCAAGAGGACCTATCTGCTTTCTCTTTCACTCCACAGCCTCTCAGTATTTACTTACATCCATAAGAGGGGAAATATAATGCCTGCTATATTATCTAAATTCATATAGTTAAAAAGCTCTGTATGGTCTTAGCCACCAAACAAAGAAATAGAAGTGATAACTAGAATATTAGCTACATAACAGAATAACAGCTGTGACGAAAATGGTTGGAGCAATGATAGATAACAAAGCAGCTACTAGACACTGGGCACTCACTCTTGGTGCTGCAGTTGTAGCCTTCCATGTAATCTGAGCAACAGGTATGATACTAAGACTTCATCTCCTAGAAGATGAGGAAGCTGAGATTTGCAGAGGTGAGACAGAACTTGCCCAGAGGTAAACTGCTAGAAAATTGCAGATCTAGAATTTAATCTAAAGATACATGATTTTAACCAATACTCCGTGCTACATAGGGTGAATAAAGTTACTGTCCCACTGTCATTAGGAGATGTATCTCAAGTGACCTTCACAACAGGGATTAAATCATACTTCCTTTTCTCAACTCTTCTCATACCATTCATTTTTCCCCTAGGTAAACTGGCTGGACCAGAAGCTTGAGTATAATCTGAGACAGCAGTGGGAAAAGAATCTATCAATTGGCTCACTGCCACTATGCCCTTAATAAACTAAGCTAACCAGTTACAATTTTAAAAGGGCCTAAAAAAAAATCTCATGTATTTTTAACACTTCTTCAATTCAGATTCTCAAGTGAAATGGATATTTTATATCAATAATGCAAACAATATACTTACTAATTTTCATCTAGTTTTGATATATATTTAATAAGTATTACCAGCTTATCTCTTGAAGAAGGCAAAGAAAGCAGTAATTAAGATTAAGCTAAGGTCCACCTTTGAAGGAGTTGGTCTTTAATGTTTAAAACATAAAAAAAAAAAATTTCAAATGAATAATTTCTGTTTCATGTTTATGATTACCTGACAATCTTCTACTCATCACATGACATCCAAAGAGCCAATCAAATATTACTATTTAAAAACTAAATGAAAAATGTATGTAATTAGGATTTAAAAAGAGAATGCTGAATATCTACAAATTTCTATGAACTAAATTGAGTTCTCAAAATTGAAACCTAATTTTCAGGCAACTTTTTTAAAAGAAATCATCAGATTATGTTAATAAAGACCAAAGTAAACATATTTTAGAAACTAAAAGCATATTTTAGAAAATAAAATAAGGTATTGAAGGATCTTGTGTTTTGCATGGAAACAAATGTCTTTGTAAGTCATTTAAAAAATATCCAGTAAGCAATAAAGAATATGACTGATGGCAGTTTAAAGTACAACTAGATGTATCAAATGGATACCACCAGATGGCATCTTAAATCAGACAGCATATTTAGAGATCATGAGGGTTAACTGAACATCTGAAATGGAATGAAATTCATGAGTTACAAATAGATTTTCTAATACTAAAATCTGACAGTAATCATAAAATCCAAAGAATCCAACAGTAATATTGTCTTAAATATAACACACAAAAAAGAAAAGAATCTGAAAAGAATGACATTATTAATAAACTGGTGATCTTGACATCAATTTTCATTTTTAAATAAATATTACAAATGAAGTTATAAGAGAAAAATAAAGTTCAGTTAATAATTTTATGTTTTCTTCATTTTTACCTACAATTTTCCTTCCCACTAATCCTAATTTTACTCTTTCACAGGCCTTTGTTTATTATAAACAAGACAACATGACAAAAGACAGTTTGGAGCAGATAGCATTAAGAAAAAAATTAAGAAAATCTTATACAAAGAATAAAACAGGTCAAGTTTCCTTTCACCTACATATATGGCTCTCAAGAAGTTGAAATTCAATAGCCTTGGTGTCCAAACTTTAAATATCTTAAGGAACAGGATGAAATAATGCTGCTATGTCTAAAACTGACTGATGAATGAACCACAATCTCAATTAGGAACAAAATTAATTACAAAGCACATTATACACCAAACTAGTGGCAAAAAGTAACCTTATGATAGCGTGGACCTAAAATAAAACGTTTAATAAAAATCTTTGAAAAAGACTTGATTATCCCCTGGATTTAGGGTTGGTTTGTTGTTTTTTATTTCCTACCATCCTATTACCACTAAAATCCTATTTTTACAAAATACATTTTATCAGAAATGTTATTTTCATATGATGAAAGCAACTTAAAGGAGACTTGTTACCAGTTTGTACTTTATGCTTGGATAGTGATTTATAAACATATACAGTATCTTACATTCATCTTTTAGGGTTTAATATCAGGAAAAGAACACTAGACTTTTTTCTAGTTTATTTCCCTCCCCTCCTCAACAGATTGACCTAAATCTCAAACTATTCCATGGACTTTCGTGTCACTTCCTAAGGCAATGCTCACTCAATGATACTGATAGGGAGCTGGGCAAAATAGGAGGAGGACAAGCTATCTGACCCCCAAGACGAAAGCAAGCTGGATCTGAACTGTGTAAAGGCCTGCTCTGAGGAAACATTAGCAAGAATGTGTGTATAAAGTCAATTAATATTTTAAATAATATATTTTTATTTGCCAAGACAGTCGTTTCAGACAATGGCAAAGCAGATGCCTTGAAACAATGTTTTCCCTTACTAATCTACCAATTAAACCACAGATTCTTCTGTAGAAACTACTTCTTACAAGTTTATATATTTTATTTATCCAGTATATGTCCAAAATCTTTCACTTAAGACAGAAATCAAACAGCTATTCAGGAGAAAAGAACAAAATAAAAAGATAACTGCTTTTTAAACGATTACACTGACACACACACAGAAACATATATATCCATATACACACATAAAAACTTACTCTATTTTAGAGGTTCCTAGGTATTTCCATTATATTATTATCATAATTTACTATGAACAAATCGCAGTGCATTTATATTAAAATTATTTTGAAATAGAACATTTACAAAACCATAACACAAGATCCATGTTCTCAGACATTAACATTTAATAATAGCATAAAATGAACAAAAAAATCAGAATTTTTAATCAAAATTTAATATTGTTAAATGCCATGCTATACGATTACCCCCAGATTTAATGATTTCATGGATTTGTAATATTAACTTCTACCTGCAAATAAAATGGGAACAGACATGGCTGAACTGCCTGAGCTTGAAAACCAGTTCTGGCACTTTTTAGCTGGATAATCTTAGATACGAAACTCAATTTCACTGAGCTTCAGTTTCCTCATTTGTAAAATGGAACTGATAAAAGTGCTTCCTTCATAGGGTTCTACAAAAACTAAGAGGTAAAAAGCAATGTATTTATACCAGTGACTGGCAAAAAAAAAAAAAACAAAAAAACAAAAAAACAAGAACATTACACATGTAGTCTTACAACAGAAATAACTTATTAATTGGTCCCCAAAAGAGCTATTAAAAAAAAAAAAAAACAATTACCATTTACTGTTTCATATACAAAAAGAAAGCATTCTCACTAAAATGGAAAATATCATTTCACTCTGGACTAGGGTAAATTGTCATAGACCAGTGCCAGTCTGTGACCAGTATTTGGGAATGTCCATTAAATCCCATAAACATTACTGGCTCAAAGGAGAATAAAATCAATGGAGTCTGAAATTATTAGGGGCACTTCAATGAGAAAATAAAACATGAGATGAGATAGAAAAGATAAATGTAATCTGGGCAGAAAAAGAAAAGTACATCTACATTTTTTCTTTAAGGTACCTAAGAATAATTCTCTTTTCTTCTCTGGAAGCATTTCAGTATTATCCGTGTCTTCCCTTAAAGACACAGTAAAATTAATTATAATATATTTCAATCTCCTCCAAAACCATCAGAATATTATCACTGCAAGTGATAATAACCTTTGTATTTTAAGAATAATAGCTTTGGGGATTTTTATCTTCCTATGAAAACAACTAGAGGCATTGCCTTACCAATGGTGCTTAGACACCTCATTACGGTATTTGTGAAAAGTACTGATTTATGGCAAATTGAAAAGGGCAGGGTATACTGTGTCTTAAAGCAAAATATCTGTTCATGTAATTATAATGTAATTGTTATGACTGTCAAATTGTTTCCCCTGGGTGGTATTATATGTTTATTGATGTTAATAGATTATTACTGACTTGTACATTATACAAAAGTGCTAAATTGCGATGGTTCAGCTATTTTTAATGTTAACATTGTATTCATTACCATATATTTCATTTAAAGATGCTTTTGATACAAATCTTCCTTTTTTACTTTTATAAGCTGTCCCCACAGTAGCTTTCTAAGCCAACTCTCAGAAAGCTCATTAAAAAAAAAAAAATGTTACAAAGGCTACACTGGGAAAAACTACATGGATAAACTCTGTGCCCCAAATATGCTAAGCATTATTGTTCTGTCTTGACCCCTTGTATTATAGCAATTCATTTTTATTTAAAGTATAACAAATTATAATCAAGTCAAAATAATTTATTCCTTCAATTTCTTGAAAACTGTTAGGAGCATTCTTAGTATGTTTTCTTCAGTAATAAGAACAAATTCAAGTCAGATGAACTGAAATGCCTGATTTTTTTAAGCCTAATACAGAAGTAGAACAATGTATATAATATAGAGTAATAGCTAAGCATGAGTTATGTAGACAGGTACCTGTTCAAAGCAAGATTGTCAGCTTACTAGCTATGAACCTCAGACCAGGTACTTAAGCCAGTGATTCACACAATGTGGTCCCAGATCACACTGTTAACAATATTCAAATTCTCAGGCCCAATTCCAGACCTACTAAATCAGAAACTCTGAATGTGGGACTCGGCAGTCTGTGTTTTATGAAGCCCTCCAGGTGATTCTGATTCATGCTCAAGTTTGGGAAACACTGGCAACTAACAAACCCAAAGACTTTCTTTTCTCATTTGTAAGATGGGCTTTCCTAGGGCTAACCTTGCAAAACCAGAGTAAACAGCTTAGGGAAATGGACTTTGTCTCTTACACAGTGAATTTTTATCATCATCATCATCTTTATTATTAATTGAGGACCCAAATTTATGAGAATAAGTACATAAAAATGATGTGCTGCTGCTATGGGCAAGGACTAAAGTGTGCTGACTGCTAGCAGTGGGCTGGGTACCAAAAAAGGCCTCTGGCTACAGGGCAGGCCCTGAAGATTTGGCTACTAAAATCACAAGTGGGCAAAACGCCCCAGGGGTAATATTTTATCCCCATATAAACTAAGGCCATATTGCTTTGATAGTGACAAACGATAGCATGAGGAGAATAAAGACTGACCTTTAAGGTCTCAAAAGACACTGGATTCTTATCCCCACTTAACTCTCCCCAGAGTAAAGGCCCGGGGAATTCTCCTAATTGACGTCAGCTGCTGTAAGGGAAGGAATGCCGTGACCTTAAACTTGGCCACTGGTCCACTCTCACATCCAGGAACAAAGCCAGAGGGTTCTCCTGGCAACTGCCTGACATGCTAAATGGCAGGAGCAGCCACTGAGGGAATCCTTTGCTGCCTGAGGGATAAATCCCCCACTGCAGGAAACAGACAAACTGGAGAGATTAGCAGTTTGCCCAACTGATGCTGGCCTATCCCCTCAGCCCAGAAAGCCGAAAATGAGTTCTAAATCACTCTATCCAAAAACCTAATCTCCTAGTCTTCTCTGCTTTACAAATGAGGGAAATGTTCTCTGCTAAATCAAAGGGAAAACAGGAAAATGTGAGAACTTCAAGGAAAAATGCAGTAAATTGGACTGCTACTCAAACCATCCTACCATATTCCAGAAATCGTTAATAGATACTGATTAAGTACAAAATAATCAGATGTTTTAACTGTCATTTTTTAAAGGTCCTGTAATCAAAATCAGATCCAAGCCTCCCATTCTGCCAAAGTCATCATCATGGCTCCCCTGGACAAGTAGCAAAGGTTCCTAACCAACTCCTCCCCAACTTGCTCCACTCCCCACTCTGTTCCCCTCTGCTTGTCTCATCCAGCATGCTATTCTGGCCGCAAACCTGAAAATGTAGCTCCCCTGTTCAAAGACCCCTTCAGCTACCCAGTGCCCATAGAATAGTATCCAAAAGTTTAAGTGCTGCCTAGAAGAAACCAATATCTGACCCTGGCCATCCAGGCTCAATCTTAACCCCAGCCCACCTTTCACACCCCTCTGAGACTCTGTCTTCCTACACTAAACCTCAAAGAGCACACTTTGCCACTTTACAAAAAATGCCAGTGCTTTTAGTATGCTGTTGTCTCTGCCCAGAATATCTTTCTCTAGCTTTTTCACATGGTATAACTTGCCTTATACTACATAATCCAGTTTGAATATAAACTTTGTTGGCCTCCCTGCATTCCTTTTTCTGAGTCTCCACACTAGTTTGTAGGTGTCTCCATTATAGCTCTTAACAAATTACATATTAATTATCTGTTTATATATCTGACTACTCAACTGGACCTTCTATGTTTCATGTGTCTTATCATTCACAGTTCCTAGCCCTTCTGAAAGAGTGCTCAATCCATATTTGGAATAGGTACCACACCAGCTACTGGTTTCTTTAATTTAAAGATGAAATATAATAATCAAAGGACACTGTAAGAGAAACCTGAGCCATTTATAAGATAGTAAAAAATGTTGGCTTTTACTATATCCAGTTGGATACTTCTTAATTAGCTTCAATAAACCCAGATCATATCCTTTCATTTAATCAAGAGTTTAATGTACATATTATTGGGCAAATAGCTGTCTGAGTTTTCCTGTTATATTCTGAGCTTTTGGAGAGCAGAAATCGGATCTTATTCTAACCCATAGCACCTGTACCAGACGAATATTCAAGAAATGTTTGTCAAATTGGATTCCCAAAATGAGTTGTGTCTTTGTTTGAGTTTCTATTACCAAAAACCATAGACTAGGTAGCTTAAACCGCAAATATTTCTATAGTTATGGAGGCTGGCAAGTCCAAGATCAAGGTGCTGGCATATTCAGTGTTTGGTAAGGGCCCCATTCCCAGCTTGCACATGGCCATCTTCTTGTGTTCTCACTTGGAAGAGCGAGAGAGAAGGTTCTCATCTCTTCCTCTTCTTATAAAGGCAGCAATCTTAGCCTGGGAGCTCCATCCTCATGACTTCATCTAAACCTAATTAACTCCCAAAAAGACCCCATCACCAAATAACATCACATTGGAGTTTCAACACATGAATACTGGGAGACACAAAAATTTAGTCCACAGCAAATCACCATGCTAATATTTGACCATATTCTTTAATGTTCCATTTGTATGTTTGTAAGGAAAGAAGGATAATTCACCTCGATTTTCAGAAGAGGAAAAGAGGGAAAATGCTTTATTTCACAAAATGCCTCCGACATAAAAACACATTTTTCAAAGTGTATCTCTAAAACAGCTAGCATTCTAGTCAGGCAAGTTCATCTAGAGAAAAGAGCAGAATAAGCCGCATATCTCCCTTGTTTTGACTGGGGACCCATAGGCAATCCTCATCTCTGCTCCCAAGGAGAGAGTTTACTGGTTTCCCTAAATCCCCGCTCCTGGAGTGCAAGGTATAACAGAGGCTTCTCTTCTCCCCAGGAATGCATGCAAGGAGCCCGGCTGAGACAGGCAGCTTCCAGGTCCCCCCGTTTCTTCAAAATAAAATACACTGAATTTGAAGGGAAAAATAATCCTCAATGAACATAAACCTTTCACTACTTTATAATCACTTGAGGGAGAAGAGGACTCAGGCGGTTTTGTACATTTTAACATCAAAGAAGTTAAAGGAATGAATGTCCAGATTTCAAATAACTAGAGCACTCATTTCTAATTTTTTCTTAAAATGAAGGCAAAACATGGCACAGATGTTAGCATAACTTCTCTCTAAACATTTGAGAGTGAAACATTGTTATTATTAAAAAGTAGGAGGGGGAGGAGTAGAGGGAAAGCTGGGAATGGCTTTTGTGTATAATTATAAAATAGTTACCATTTGTTTTATTTGAGAGTTTACGTATCTACTACACTTAAAAGTTGAATTCTACACGAAAAGTTGCTGGTCAGTTTCTACTCAGACTCGTTCATCTTGCCATTTTTAGGAATCTGACATATGCAGGTGACAGACAATTTCTATTCCCACTCAAAAGCATCACACAGTCTGGCTACAGGCTTTTTCCCCCCTACAACAAAAGCTCTTGTTTCTTTCTCCTTAACATTTTTCGCAGGTTCTCATTTATAATTATATTATTTTCCTTCTTCTCCGCCCCCTTATCTACTTCCTTCTTCTTCCTCTTCTTTCTTCTCTGAATTGTTTCTTAAGTTATCCTCATTTCTACGGGTAGAATTTTGAACTACATCAAGAATACACAACCCTAAAGATTTTTAAATGCAAACTATCCCTTTTATTGCATAACCTTGTATCAATAATAAAAGTCCACTTTGCTGATTCAGTTACCCACACAACAAATATTCTAAATTTAAAAATAAACATTACACTGCTGTTTCAGCTATCCAGATAAATAAAATATCAGAACACAATCATTTATCATAAAATTTTACCAGTAAATTACAAAAAGAATCTTAAAATACTAAGAGCTTTTGATTTTCTTTGACCATTACATCCTGCTTTTAGGGTTCAATCCTCCATGTTTCAGATTTTGTTCAGAAACTCATGAGGGGAACATAAAGCTATGAATTTAGTTTTCTGGTGAATTATACACAAAAGCTTTTTTCTCCTCTTTTATCAAAATGTTAAAACAAATTCTTTTTTTCCCATACCCTCTGCCACTTTTGTTTCATATCCTTATGTTTCCAGAAAAGAGGAAAAGAGATCATTGGAGGTTCCTTAGCGTCCTGCCTTCATTATGAAATATAAACACTCCTCCAGAGAAAGGTGTTTCCTGCTTTGGTTATACTTCACCAGTGCCACATTGTCTGTGATGTCTCCATAGCTGCTTCTGTCACTATCCAAAAAATATTGATTTTAGAAAAAAACTTTTTTTCTCCTCAAGAGAAAGTCATATATAATTGCGTCCTGATTTCCAAAGTCTTTTCATGGCTATATCTTAAAATTTGCCAAATCGTCCACTAGGATCTCACTACTAAGAACCAAGAGTGATCTCTACTAAATATGAGGGCAATTAATCTATGGACTCCAGAAAGATTCTAGAATAAAACATCATTATTCTAGAATAAAAATCTGACTCTTCCAAAATTCTCCTTATGTTTTCTTTCAGGACAGCGCCTAATCAAAAAGAGCTGACTGTATCCCAGAAAATACATTGCCCTAAATATCCACTCTACATGTTTCTTTTTAGTTATAATTATCATTTACTGGGCTTATTAGTGAATTTAACATAAATTTATCATTAAAAATCATATATTACCATGTGAAAGGAAAAAAAAAACTCATAAATAAGATATCAAGACATTCATTCTCACCAAAAACAATAAAGCTTAATAAATGGTAAAGATATTATTTAAATCTAATATATTACCATTAATTTATAAGTGAAATATATAGTCAATTTTAAAGTAATTTTTTTTTTGGCTGGTAGATCCCAAACTAATATTTATATACTAAAAAATTAGCATATTAGCAACTCAAAAAGTAGTCTATATTTGTTAGTCTATATTACAAATCTAGACTAACAAATATATATAAAAAAGTAGTCTATATTAGTCTATATTTGTTTTGCCCTTATATTTTCAGTGTCAATGAGGTGGACATAATAATGCCTGATTCCATCAACACATGAAGAAAGGGTTCATAGCTACACACAAGATGTCTGTGGCTTGATTTACCACTGATCCTACACTGAGTTAACAAAACTGGAACTAATAACATTCATTATTTTTCTAAATTACAAAAAAGAAAAATAGCATTGCCAACCAAAAATATAAGGTGAATAATGTTAATTTCTCTGGTTAGGAATCATTAGGGACATTTTGACCAAGGAAGGTCTAGTCCGATATTCAAGAGAGATTATCTTTCTCTTAACAGTCACATTCAAATATACATTTGAAGGTGAATAATATAAGCAATGAAGATTTGAGAGTAAAAAGTAATTAGTATATATGAAATATTTTTAAATTTCCCTTTATTTTTAAAAGGACAATATTCTGTTTTTAATTTTTTTCCTTGGCCAGAATGAAATTAATTAAGGAGAAAATAAATGTTTTTTAGCTTCTCTAAAAATGAAAACTTGCAAGTTTGGGAAACTGCACAAATGGTAGATCAAAAAGCCTCTTACATTTGACTCTCCATACCAAACACATTTTCAGTGTATGCGATGCAGATAATAAATGCATGACTCCATTTTAACACATGGAAAGGGGTTCATAGCTACACACAGGGTAAGTCTGTGGCTTGATTTTTAAGAAACTTAATTTTTATGGTCTAAGAGAAGTTACACTTATGCAAAATATGTATATACCCATAAGAAGCAACATCAAAAACACTCAAAAATTAGGGACACATTTTCTAAGCAGAAAATGCTAGGAGAGAGAAATGTGGCCTTCTCTCTAAAGTGCAGTTGTTCTCTAACTCTAATGTGCATCGGAATCACCTACAATGCTTGATAAAACAGGCTATGGGGCCGCATCCCACAGATGGAGCCTGAGAATTTACATTTTAACAAATTTCTAGTCACGATGATGATGGTGATTCTAGTCCAGAAACGACACTAGTCATTTACTCAACTTCTGTGGAAGCCTTAGTATACTTGGTCTACTCTTTCTAGATAAGTATCTTATGTTCTCTGTGCCAAAGTTTCACTGACAAATACTACTACTTCTTAATTAAAACATTGCTTTGGAATATTTTCATCTTAAATTGCATACCACTTTTTAGATCACAATATTATAGACATTTTAATATGTGAAATACAAATATTTGTATATATGTAGAGTATCTTTAGTTTAATGTACAGATTTGACAGTAAAAGAGTGGGATGATAAGCTTTCTTAAGACTCACTGGACTTTTGATTTGATGCTAAAAATAACAAAATATGGGTATAAGTGGGCAGTCTCCATCCTCAGGACTTACCTGTGACTGGTGCATCAATATCCAGCAAATTTTTTTCCTGTCGAAGAATTGAAGCTCCCTCTGTTATTATTCTCAATGCCACGCTCTCTTCCAGCCTGCCTTCCTTCATGAGATGTGCCTTTAAGATATCCACACGAGGTTTCCCATCATTATCAAACACTTCTTTTGCTGTAAGCCGGTGACTTGGAGGAAATGGGACAGCTGAAAGAGAAAAAGTTACATTCTTACATTAGCCAAAACTGAACAACAATTCAATAAAACCACTAAATATCTATCCTTATCACAAACCACCTATTTACAGTATTTAGAAAGTTTCCCAAATTAAAATGATCAAGAGTTATCAAGAATTGAAGACTCTCTTTGATTCTAGATGTAAAATGATAGTTGAAAAGAAATTTACAGTTATTATTTGTCCAGTACTATCTCTTGCATCTAGAAGATGTTGAGTTAATAACAAAAAGGAAGATTTGTATCTGTTAAGCAGTAATCAATTCAGCAAAAGAAAATAGTTTCTGTAGATCCAACCATAACCAACTTGAGCAAAGATGGTTCTCCATTACAAAGTAGGCTCTTCCACTGGGATTAGAGAAATGGGAAAAGGTCTGGATACTGGATCTGCCTTTTGAGTCACATCTCTGAGTAAACTGATGGATTCACTGTTTAAAGAGAGATCAGGACTCTGAAAGCGAGAAGGCAAAAACGTACAGAATATTGAACAGGAAATCAAGATTTGTATGCGTATGTACTGAAGGAACATCTTGAACAGTAAGGGGACAGTATGATGTCAGGGATGAGACACAGATATTTAGGAATATGAAACAATGACAAACTCCACTTACTGCTCAGACTTAGAACCAACCATTCTCTTTTCTACACCTGCCATGCCTTCTTAACAGTGAAAAGCTCTCTTGTAGCTACTGTCAATTCTTCACATCTGTGAATACATTTCTCCTCACTCATTCACTGGGGAGAGGTTCAGAAAACACCTATAATGGGCCAGGACATCTCCAAGTCCACGGAAAGAGATGATATCATAAAGGTTAAATTTCTGATAAATGACCAAAACGGCCCTTTGGTGAGGGGAAACTCACTATTTTTCTATTTCACATGAGGGTTCATTTACTGGACAATTCAAGTCTGTTAGAAACATCTGGAAGGAGCATAAAAGCAGTTTCATGTAATTTTCATCTACCACATGCATTATGTTACATACATAAGAACATTTCCTTATGATGATTCCACTCTTTAAGAAAAAATGATATTAAGGGATAATTCTGGCACTCTTACTTCCTAAAAGTGTCTCAAAGAAGCAAGATTTATGGTAGAACTAGGTCAAGAAATTTTGTGCAATCTAATAGCACAGATTAGTTATGCAAGGGAAATAACTACTTAAGAGGAAAAAAAATCAGGAAATGAACCTGTACTAGTGGATGCATGTTTGAACTTTCTAACAATCCAAGCACATCTATTTAACCATGCTGCCAGAATGAAGTGGAGGAGCCAGACCCAGTGGATGAGTATACGGCTTCTGGGGTCAGATGAATCCGGGACAAGCCTTGGCTCTGCTCACTCACCAGTTGCATGGCCCTGGACAAGTTAAAACACCTCCTACGCATTCTGTTACCTCACCTGTAAAGTGGGGATTATATCTATCTGAGAATTGTTATAATAACTAAAGTAAATAGTAATAGTAGTAACTAACACATAGAAAGTGTTTATTTTATGACAGGCAATGTTTGGGTAATCAAGTCAGACAGAACAGTAAAGCTGTAAGATGAGTAAACCATATGCACATGTGTTTATATATAAACTTATCTAGTCCTCATAACATTACTGAGAGAGGAACTTGATACTCAAAAATATTAAGCACCTTGCCCAAGATAATCACAGAGATTTATACATAGACCCATTGAGTGTAACCTCCTGCAGTCTGACGCCAGTGTATCTGTTTTAACAACTGCACTAGTTTACTCTCCAGAAAGTACTTAAGACAGTGGTGCTTAATAATTAAAAAGTGATGAGCAAATCACATTTTAGAATTGAAATTCTAACGAATACTGAGAGTTGTTTCCTAAAATATTTATTTTATTAAAAAAATTATTCAGGGGCAGCTGTTATTAGAATAGATATATAATACAAAAACATGATGTAAGATGAAAGACAAGATGTATATGCCAAAGCGTAGTCTGAAATAAGATAAACAAATTTTAAGAATTTGATGAAGAGAAGAAAAAGAAGAAAATTAGGTCATTAGACTTAAGGCAGTTAGATTTTTTTTTTGCCCCTTCTCCCTTTTCTTTAATTTTATTATTATTATTTATGCTTAAAGCACCTGGTCTTCCTACGTGGTCTCCCATGCAAGCACTAACCAGGCTGGACCCTGCTTAGCTTCTGAGATCAGACATCAGAGGCTTGTCAAGGGTGGCATGGCCATAGACCATAGACCGTGGCTCCACTGGGGCGAGAACCCACGACCTTCTGTGTGTAAAGCAGACGTGCTAACCGCTACACTATGAAACCATGTCCCCTCCCCCTCCTGTGTCTCTTGCCTGACTAACACATATGCTTGTTAAGAAAACATGAAAATATGTCGATGGCTACATTACTTTACTTAGTTCTTCACATATAGTTTAAAATTTGAAAAAAATCTTACCTGGCAACTCCTTAAAATTCCCTAGATTTAGGACAGGACGTGATGGAAAGGGACAAACTTCAAAAGGACACGTGGGATAAAAACAAGAACTGATTTTTCTTTAAGCGACTTCCCAAGATACTAGTTGGACAACTATGAAGGCTCAAGTGACTCTGCAGAACCATCAGACAAGAAATGTAGGGGCATCGAAGGCTGATTTACTGTCAGGCAAATAAAAGCACTGGGTCTCTACCACTCATGTACTAACTAGCTTTAATAAACTAAGATAGACTAAACTATTACACTTGAAAAAGCCCAAGCATTTAAGAAAGTGAGAGGTAAAAAGGGAGCACTCCAGGGAGGCATCACCTTCATGCATTAGACTTTCTCTAAGTCCCTAGACTCTCTCCAAGGCAAAGATCACTGCAATAACAGATGCTCCATCCTTCATTGCCAATCTCTTACCTTCCAGTAATTGCTAATCCTAAAGTAACCGGCTAAGGTAAAGCCATCTGCTTTGAGATATCGGAGCTGCTTCCAAATAAACAGGAATGGGAAGAAGAAAAAGGCCAATCAGAGGCTATGTCTTCAGTTGGGTGACAGAGACACTGGTGAGATGGGACCCTTTTTCAGTTAAACAGATGGTAAGGCACGCAGGAAACCAAGATGAGCAGCGATGATATCGAAGATTGAACACAGAGATGCTGTCATCCAGAGAGAAGTATTCTGGCACAAAAATAAGAGTAGGCTAATATTTCTGTATTTGTGCACCTTTGGCTTCATAAAGAAAATACCAGCCTTACACAAAGGTCACATTTATTTGCTTCCTCTATTCACCCAGAGTCCTACATGCAGACTTGTACCAAATATTGAGCAAAAAATACTTAGACCAAAGAATACAATGTGCTTAGTAAACATTTCTTTCATTAACTTGTAAAATAGCTATGCTTGATACAATAAAATTGGATTTCTCCTTCCCTCCTTTGCTTTGAGTATTAGCAATTGCTTTCGTTGAAACATAAGCAGGCTGGGACTAGAATTAAGTTTGTGCATGCTAATAAAAGTTCAGAAATAACTTGATATTTGCGCTGACACTTTCTAAAAGAATTTTCTTATAATTATCTATTAAGTATAGAATATAGCATTACAATAAATATTTTAGAAGCATTCTAAAAGTAGAAACCCTCTCAGCATTCTCCACTTCACAACACTCAACATCATCTTTTCCCCTCAAATACAACAGCAAGTAACTAAAATTTGAGATATGGAAGTCCTTGATTGACTCCTGACAAATCACCACTAAAGGCTTTAAAAGGCAAACAACATACTAGACTAGGATCGTGTTCCCATATCACTGACAGTGGAAATCTGGCAGAGACTGATTTCCAATGAACAGGATATTGTTTCTTTTCTATTTGTTGCTGCCACCAGAGATTTCATCTATCTGATACAGAAAAAGGTTACGAGTCTGGGAACCAAAACCATGTATCTCCATTATTGTCATCTATATAACAATTTTTGAGGTTGCTGTCATTTATGCATTCACCAGTAGAGAAAGACATTCCAAGTCAGAAAGCCTTGTAGACACGGTATTCCCAGCCCTCACTTCTGGGACTATGGGACCACTCCTCAGAGTGAGTCAGGGGTCTCCTCCTGCAATCTAGGCTCTGACAGATTCAGAAAACCACTGTGTGTCTCAGTAACCACAGTGGTCTGCTGTCACTCTGAGTATCTGAGATTTCTGTTCCTCAAATCTGAGCCACTTTAGCCACTATTGAAGGGATTCCTACTATTTGATAGGAAATACCCAAGAATCATTGTCATGGTGATACCTTCACTGGGAGGAACAGCAGCAGGATACCAGTCGCCTGACCTCTTCCTGGGGCTGTCATAAATGCTGACAAGAGAGAATCGCAGACTTAAGAACATTTAGCCTAGTGATTTTTTCAAAACTTTGTTTTGCTTTAAAACAAACTTGTTTTTTTCCTCAAACAAAATGATATCTGGAAATTCAAGGATATCCAAAAACAAAAAGAGCCTAAAGCAGCTTGCTTGTCTCTCTCCTCCCCTAGGATGGCTCACAAAACCTTGGGGTTCTTTGGAGCAAAATTAGAAAACTTGAAATTTAGATTGATTCCTGACCCCTCATATAAAAGAAGAAATTAAAGCCCAGAGGATAAGTGAACCATTCAAGGTTAAAGGTCAGTGGCAAAACCACATTAAATTTTAAGTATCCTGGTTTGTACTCCAGCACTCCACCCTCCAGATTTGCTCTATCCTGTATGGAAGTGACAATACATGTATGGTTGCTGACCACTTGAAAAGTGGCTAGTACAAACTGAGATGTGCTGCAAGTCTATGAAATGCACTGGAGTTAGAACACAACATAAAGGAAAAAAGTAAAAGAATGTAAACTAATCTCATTAGTTTTTTATATCGATTACAAATTGAAATGAAGTTTGGGATATATTAGGCTAATAAAATGTATTATTACTATTAATTACACCTATTCCTTTTACTTTTTTAATAGAGCCAGTAGAACTTTTAAAATTGCATAAATGGCTTATTAGATTATTGTTGAACAGTGTTACATCCTTCTCAGTGAGTAAATGAGAACAGGGTGAGTGAAAAGTAATTCTTTAATCTTTCTTCTCTTCCCGCTTTGGTTCCTATAAAGCTTCAAACTATCTCCAAACTGGCTGCACATTAGAATTGCTTTTAAAACCAAATGGTGCTCAGGCCCAACCTCTAGAGATTTTGATCTAAATTGTCTATGGGAAGGGTCAGGGCAGTTTCATGATTTAAAGAAACCCAGGGTATACTAATGTGAAATCCATATTTAGATTCACTCACCTATATCATAAGTAAAGGCATATAAGACACCAGGCAGTTTAATTTCCCCTGCCTCCCAACAAGCTCCACAATGTCAATCAACCACAGCAGATGTAATGTCTCTGCAAGTCCAGACACGTTTTTATCATCCCTCTCTGTAATCAGAACGTGTACAGAAACAGCTTTCATCCCATATTTCATGTGGCTACTGTCTGCAAGGACTGTCTAAGTAACTTATGTCAGCACATGTTAAGAGAACAGCTTACGGGTATCACATGTCAGACACAACTTAAAACACATTCTGGCCTGACGTCCATGGATTGGCATTCCATCTACTCCCCCATGGACATTTGTATATGTCACAAACTACTATTCTAATCAAACCATATCAACCAACCAATCAATCATCAAGCACCTATTAAGTACCCACCATACCCTGTATTCCATGGTAGGTTATGAGAAGGGACAAAGCGAAGTGAGCGATGGAGAACATAAGCAGACTCTGAATGTGGTATAATTATTACTTTTTTCTTGAGTATCTAGAAAAGTGTTAAACTGCAAAAGTGAAGAACAAAATTAAAAAAAAAAAAAGGAGGAGACAATGTAAGCAGTAAGAATAATGTCTTTCTTTACCCTCAAGGTTATACCTGTGTTCATAGACACTTTTAGATGTAGTTGCACAGTTCTTTTGTTTAAAGTATATAATAAATATCTAATTTTTCAGATGACTCCAGAAGATGAGGTTCTGTTTTTAAGGTAAGTAATAAAAAATAGAACATACTCATTTTAAGATACAATATTCTAGCTAAAATATACAGAAGTAACTCCATCATCAGTCATTAGAATATGTGAAATCTGATTCTAATGCTCAATAAAGAGTGACGGGATCTGTAAAAGAAAACATTAGCGACTTTTCACTAAATCTTATTTAGGTTCAAACATTGAACAGTTAGGCTTGTCTTATATTCTTCTGTGTTTAAAAAATTCTATCAGTATGGGTATACATATTTGTTCATGCATATAATGTCTATACGCAAAGATATGCAAACCATATTGTCTATTGGAAAGAGAGCTTAAAAATCAACCACAGTCAGCCTCCAAGAAAAACTATAGGAACTTATTTGTTAGGGTCCTACTTATGCTACTCCTGTAGATAAACTTCACCTGCTTTTTTGAATGTCTCTGGCTTTCATTATAGATACTAATGCCTGTCAATTTATAACATGCTTGCCCATCTCGTGTGGTCGAATATTAATTTCGTAAACAGAAGCATCCAGTCCTACTTAAACTAAAAAAAAATTCTTCACAGTAGGTTTATAAATAAAACTCTAATTTACTAATTTACTGGTATGCTTTTTCCTACTGCTATGATGACCTTGTCCACCTTAACAGAGATCTTTTTACCCACCCCTTGAATACTACCACACAAATACCCACCTCTTGAATACTACCACACAAATCCTCAGTATTTGTGTAATGATCAGTCTGTGTACTAATCATTTCACTAGCAAACTTGACACCTCATTTGGTTGTCCTAAATGTTTACATGCAAATATAGCACAATGGTGTTTTATGTACCATCCCAAAAGTATCAATAAAAGGGCACTATGGTACTCAAAGCATTTATTAAAATAAGTGAACTTCTTTCCCCCTGGCTTACAAAATATATATTATACACACTGTACTTTTTGAACCTAAATCTGAAATGTGGTACAAGCAATTCTTTAAGAAAGATCAGACACTAATTAAAGAAATTATTGTTCCAATGACAAAGGATTAATAATTAATAGGTGAAAATGAGAACTTAATAGTACAAATCAGGAATTCTTTTATTATCTAAACTTCAAAATTACTTTTATTTTAACATGCTTACTGATATATAGCTACTTCTTACCTTTTGCAAATAAAATTTTTCTTATTTTCTAGTCACTATGCATTCTTGAGGCTAAGGACTCAAGGGCACAGGAATGGGTGACAGGACACAACCACCTCCACACGTAGTCTTAGGCAGTTCTATCCCAAACTCCATGGAAATTCTGATATTCTGGTTAGTTTATTTAATTAGTGAAAATATTTAAAGTGGCTTATGTAACAAATTATGCAACAATAATTCAACATGAAAGACTGACAAAAGCTTTAAGTTTCAAATATTTCAGCATTATTAAAAAAGTTTAAATAAGATTTGATTGTTTTGTTGTTAATAAAAGATGATATATGTACAAGTTCAGTGATTAACATGGGGGTCATGCCAATTAAATTATTTTATACATGTACACGATAGAAGTAAAATTATATTTACTGGTTTTGATAGATAATATTGAATGTTTAAACTAAGAATTTTAATTCAAATTATTTTAATATCAAAATTTTAATATCAAATTTTAATATCAAATATTTTAAGTACTTAAGTTAAATAATTAAAATATTTTAATTTAATATAATTGAAAATGTACTGTTTTATAAGGGTCTACTCTATAGTACTTTTTTAATTAAGAAATATATAGCCAGCTATATTCAGTTATACAAATAGGTACACCAACTAAACTGGATCTCAGCACAGGATGAAGTGATTTCAGCAATATATTCGACAAATAGTATTTTTAGTAATCTCTAGAATAGCAAACTTACAGTAATGCATAAAATTCTACGCACTCGAATAAGCTTAAACAGAGGGATTTTTATTTATCTTTGGCCTTAAACATTTTCTTTTTCTCTGGAGAAATGTCACAGGAGCAGATTAAAATGAAGAAACAAACAAGATACTTGAAGGCAAGTTGGATTTATTACCCAAGCGAGCAGGTCCCTTTGAACATGATAATTATCTCTTAGAAATGAAGACTATCCAGGGATTCTAAAACTTTATTTAACCCAAGACACATTTTACCATTCTGAAATCCTCAACTCCATGGCCTAAGACATGAAATATAAGCAAAGATTTTATCTATATTGGAACTATTTGAACAGAAATTCCTTAATAAATATAAACTTCAGAAGTCTCTGTATTAAAAATAGCAAACCTGTAAAATATATTTCCCTTCTTAGTCTTCAATCTTAAACTTGTAAGTTGATATTAAAAAAAAATCAATCTATGCCCACACACTACTCTTTCCTTTCAAGTTCATCATTTAGCTCTAGTTGCCCACACTGTTTCTATGCCCACATGCCCACCCACAGTCCCCATCCCCTGCAGTTAAAACACCTACAGGCATCAGAATAATTTTTTTAAATGAATACATTTTCTCTTCTTTGAAAGGTCTTGATGAAATAATGTAAATCCTAAGTGGCAATTTAAGGATGTTACCATGTTTGCATATGAAAGCTGACTGTTAAAAATAATAATAAATTTGGCATAAAGCCTTATATCTATGTGCCACAGTAAAGCAAAGATTGGAATATTTTGCCTCAGAGTCACCCTCCCGAAAGCCAAGCGCAGGAGCTAATAAATTCCCAGGTTCACAGTTAATTCCCCCTGCCCTGGCCCTGTGCTCTTTACTCCCCACAGGCTTCATAGAGAAACATCAGGTCCTCTGGGCCTTTCCAGGTTTCAGTAACGCTTACACTGTTTGCTCCACTCTGAAGACCACCTCTGCTCTCATCCACTCCCTCTGGTTCACCATGTCTAAGAACCGTCCACTCATATGAATAATACAGAAGCACAGGTGAGGTCCCAATGCTTAGTATCTCAAATATATACTTCCCAAGTCATAACCTTCACATATCTATTTAAAATTTGGAATGCTTTAAAATTTTGATTTTAAATCAAACATGAATTTCTTAATCTATCAAGTGGAAAATGGCCAATTTCATAACAAAGCTGCAAAAAGACTGCATTCCCTTTGTCAATAAAAAGCTACCGTTAAGAATATTCCACTTATATAAAGCATATTTTGTGCATAAAAGAGATTCTCAAATAACGAGGGCAACAGACTGCCTGGATTATAACGCCAACTGAAAATTTACAGATAATGCCAAGTTTCATTCTTTAAACGAGCCAATCAATCCTCACGACTCAGAAAACATCAGAATAATTAACTAGAATAACGATTAACAATCAAGTTCCTTTGAGAGTCTAGTCCAATGCCCAGGCATTTGATAGATAGTCAATCAATGTGTTTTTAAATTAGTAAAAAAAATATAAAAATTTTTTTTCTCCTTGTTCATTCACAGAATATGAGTAAAATTTTGTGGTACTACAAGTTGTTTAAGAAGAGAGAAAAGGGGGAAAAAATGGCCTTGTTTGGATCTAAAAGTGTGTAATTATAAAAAATGTAGTCAATAGCCAAAATAACTCAGAAACTGGAATCTTCATTTAATAAATGTCTCTTTTAAAGTACTCATTACAAGATAGAGACCATGGATGATTCGTGGTGGGGTGGGAGGTAGCGGCTCATTCTCAAGATGAAACAGATAACATCTAAAAGTGAGCATAAGAAAACTGAAAAGGGGAGGAAGAAAAATCACTACAGAAAGTACTAAATGTTTTTAATCTCGTATGTGCATACAGGATTATCAATGAAATGCATTTGTGATGTAAAATGTACCCAATAATAACAAAAATACAATTGTATCAGTACAATAGTGCTTTGGTGTTTTTAAGCTCATAAAGTACTATCCCATAAAATTGAAGAAAGCAGTTCAAATATTTCCTTTAAAAAGAACATTTTTCTAGGTTCTAAGAATGCTATCAATATATACTTATTAAAGAATGTGTCAGTAAAAAATGCTTTTTTTTTTAAGTTGTTAAACTTGAGATATCTGAGACTTATTAGACTGTCACTTTCTCAGCATGCCTCAGTGTTAGAAGCAGTTCAGGAGAAAAGCCTCCTTTCCCCTCTTTTTAATTTCTGCTTGAGAAATTATCACTACCAGTCAGAGCAAATCCAAATCTTACTAGTAAACACAAATGAAAAATTTATTGTGAATGCAGCTGCCAAGAATAGCTAAAAGTTAGGTTATCTAACTCATGCTAAGCACATATACAATAACAGAGCGACGTCGTCCCCGTGATATATGACTTTGGGTTATGTTTCCCCAAAACATCCAAAAAGCTTCAGTTCCATAAATTTGTCACTGTCCAAATTAAAGACACTCATTTAGGCATGATGGTGAGTCATTTAGGCAGCACTATGAGTGTTTTTGTTAAAGTTGTAAGTGCAGAATTCACAACTGGCAGATTAGAAATACAGTATATTTTTTATGGCATTAAAATCATTCCTTGCCTTAAATTCCCACTCAAGTAATAATTATGATTAAATGTAGAACTACCACCAAGTTAATGTAAAATGTAAGATCTAGGCTATGTCCCAACAAAAATATCACACACACACACACAAACACACACACACACACACACACACACACACACACAATCAGCTGTTGTATATTACTCCTGTTGTGTATGTGCATGTGTGTTTTAAGTCCCTTGATACATAATAATATTCCACTTATTCAGAGTTCTGGTTCCCATCATCCTCACCAACTATAGTACAATCATTCACCCTAGAGATTAAAAAAAAAAAAATTGAGAAAGGATGAGAACACTCACCACAAAATCTATGCCCTTTACTCCACAGGAAAGAAATAGAGCCATTCTCAATAAATTGAAGAGAAAAAGATGATGGTTTGGCATAACTGAACATACATGTATACAGTTCCATATTTCACAACAGCCCTCAAGAATATCAGGGCTTATCCATGGTGTTTATGATGTCTCTTAATCCAGACAAAGAGACGATACACTGTTACAAAGAGGAAAAGGTGTAACACAATTTTGATATACTTTCTTTATTAAACAGAAATTTTAACTGATTTAATGTTTAAAAATAATATTATGTCCACTGATATGATAGTTTCACTCTCAGAAAATTATCTCTTTCCATGATCATAGCACACAGAGGTTTCTATATATTGTCAATTCCTTTTGAAATAAAATTCAAATAATAAGAAAAGTCCTCATTCTCAAGAGTACATTCAGACATTCTTAATGAAACTCAATATAGTCTTTGATTTGCTAATACTCTAGATAGTAGGTATATTTTTTGAAATGATATGTAGAATATATACATTAAAGACTGGAGAAAGAAAGATGTCCTAAAAATTCTATTGATTTCATAAATACAAACTAAAAATAACTTCCTTTTATAAACCTAAAGTCTGAGTAAACAGAGAAACCTCTTAAGTTGTTTTTTTAACAATATTCTTCATAATATCATGAATTTTGAGAATATTTACATTTGTACAAAGAATAATTTTACAAAAAAAATAATTTATACTTTTGCAATGGAGACTTCAACAGTCCAAAGTGCAATAAAAGTTCAGAGAAAATTAAAGGAAAAGAAGAAAGAAAGAAAACAATTGGTTTCATCACTTCAGGAAGATAAATTTGAGTTCAGCTCAACAAGTTGCCAAGTTAGATTATTTTTTTTATAAAACAAAATCCTAAATAGCATGTGAATTTTACTAGAGCAATTTCTCATAGGGATTGGTAAAGCTTACTCCTCACATAGCCAAAGGGGACCCAATTATAATTCACACCAAATAATAAACAAAACAAAGGATAATCAGTAAGGAAATCTCTTCTGAACTCCCTTACCTCTAGACTATTAATTACCCTAAGGGTTTCCATGCACAAGAGACAAAAATGTCTGTCCTAGAAGCAGACAGAATTTTGAATACTATTCTTCACAAGAGGCCATTTCAGTTGCATTTTGAAAATAGTATTGCTCTTTTTTTCTTTTTAATGCAAATAATATTCCCATCCAAGATACACCATTCAAATAACAAATGTTCATAAACAAACACGGAACAATGTTGATCACTGTAGAGACTACATACTGGCTGCAAGGTCTATCATCATCATTTTACTCAAGGAAGAAAGGAAGAAAATTACAGGAAATTTCATGGCAATCATTTACTTAGGTACATTCATTCAGGGGTGATACAAAGTTGATTAGGTCATCAAGAATTCGCCAAATTTATATTTTCTAAAAGTAGGTAATCAAAGGACAGGCATCTAAAGAAAGAAATATTTAAAAATACGATTAACAAAAGAAAACACAAAACAAACATAAAGTAAAGAAAAACTGCAGTTTTTTAAATAAAGCATACAATTATTACAAAAGGAAAACCAAGCTGTATAAAGCATCAAATAAATTAAAGGGTTTGTTAATTTATTGAAATTGTGACAATTTTGTATGTTGCACAAGTTTATGGGGAGAACCTCACAGTTTAATTGATTCTCAAAAAGGTCCTCAACCTAAAGAGGCTGATTCCCCATGCCCCCTCAATCAAAGCTTCCTCACCATTACTATGGTAACCATTCTTGTCTAGTTGCTCAACTACACCTGTATCTAGATTATTAAGATAATGGTCAGACTGTTTCTTCAAATCCCTAGTTATCTCCCCTTAATCCACCTTATCCTAAAACCTTATGCAATTACTCAATATTTTAAGTATTCTGAGTAATGTCATATCTCTCTTCAAGCCTTTCAAAGACAATTAAGGCAAAGGGAATAAAAGTACTAACTCAGAAACCAGACTGCCTGGCTTTACATCACAACTTCACCACTGTATGATCTTGGGAAAGTAATTTACCTTCTCTCTGCTATAGTTTCCTGATCTGCAAATCGAGGATTAAATAAACGAATACTTGTGAAGTGCTTGGAACATTACTGGCATAGTAAGTACTTCATAAGTATTTGCTATGATTAACTGCCTTGCTTATCTCCTTCAGCTTGCAACCTCCTAATCATCCCTATTCAAATGTCACAACTTCTGAAAAGACTCAGAGCCTGCTTTCCCTCCAAACTCCACATCCTAAAGTATTCAATACTTAATAAAAGGCACTTTGATTGCTAAAACACAAGGATTTTTAACTTTGTGTTTGTTTTGTTTCTCTCTTTGCTGCCTGTATTAATTTTCACACTTTTTGTACTCATAAAACACCCCACAAATCATTAGAAGAGTTCCATTCTAAGTTCAATAAATGTGTATTAACCTGAAATTATGTATTTAAATATCATTTAATTTCACTCTCTAATTTTCTAGTTAAAGAGACTGAGGCTCAAAGAGAATGAAAACAGTAGTGACGATAGTAACCACAAAATAATAATATAATAATCACTGACACATAGCACTTCTTCCATCACAGACACTTTATATGTGTTAACTAATTGAATGTTCATAAAAATCCTGTGATGTAGACACTATGATTTTATTTTCCATATGCAAGAACAAGGGCACAAAGAAATTAAATGACTTTACCAAGCTCAGGCCCACACCAGGCCCCTGGCTCTAGAGTTGTTTTTAATGCTTGCTGTGGTGCCTCTGTAGATAAGAGGTGACTCATCCACTAATCCAAAGATAATTAAAGGCAAAACCTGAAGTACACACCTAGTTCTCTGGATTCCCTGAACAATGAATGCTATTTCCTTTTGACTTCACTATGCCCTACCCAGAGTGATGGACTTAGTAAACACTCAAAAAGCATTTGTCCAATGATTTACTGATAGGTGATTCACATGGCATCACAGAATTCTCTAAATGCAGTAATATTTATCCTGAATACAGTTTGCTCCTTGAATATCTTATGCAGTTTGCTCCTTGGCTTTTCTGTCTTCCTATTTAATTGCTCCCAGTTTTAAAGAGACCAGAATATTGCAAGGAACAATTGGTTCACTATTCAGCTTGTAAAAGGTACAAGGTCTTTGTTGTAATTTAGTTTCTGATGGGTTGTTCCAAAGGCAAGAGGAGCTTCCAAAAAATTTCCACATATGAGCATCGAGCTTGGGTTCCAGCCAAAGCCCAGAAGTTTTCCGTCATTGACTTTGGGCCGCCTCTGATTTTTTTTTTTTAAGTGTGTCTCCCCAATCTTTACTCTTTAGAAAGCCTGTTTAGTCTTCTTTTCACAACAATTTTCAGCAATATGGAGCAGAATCTGAGCTCTAAATGCCACAATGCATGGTCATTTTGCATTTAAAGTACCTAATCACCTATCTTCACATTCTGGCTTTAACAGTTATGTGTCTTAAGAAATCTTTGAGAAACCACAGTTCTCTCATCTGTAAGGTGGAGATATTTACCTCTTGAGAGGCTGTTGAAAAGATTAAATGAGACCATACTGCAAAAGTGCTTAGTGCAATACGTGGTGTGAGGTATGAACTCAGATTTAAGTACGTATATTTGTTATTATTTGTTATTATTGTGCTTCAATGAAAGGAATTTTTTTGTTGTATCACCTAAAAACTCTCATTTACACTTGGCACATTTATATCTCATAAAAACCCTGAGGATTACATAAATGTCTGTATCATATAGCAGCCTAACAGGAAGGAATTTAATCTTGCCAACTGACATTAAATATGTCCCCAAGATAAATATCTAATCAAGAAATGTATTCATCATCATGGGCACATATGAAATTCTTACTAGGAGCATAATGTGACCTTAGTGGAAGGTTCAGACGAGCAATACACATAGAAGTCCTTCCAAAAACATCAGATTGTATGTGTATAACAGCATTTCCAGTTCTGGGCTAATAGACATTTTATTAAAAAACATTTTCTGGGGGACCAAAAAAATGCTTCAGAACATCTATGTTAAACAGGGTTAAATAGGCTTATTTATGACAAGTTTTCTCAGAGATCTGAATATGCTATTGTGTTTTATGACTAACTAGGAAAAAAAATCAATCATGCCTCATTTCCCAACTTTTTTTCCCATAAAACTCAGTCTTCCTGAGACATTATGTTTTGTGAAAAACTACTATAAACAAATATCCAATTCAAGAATTCTGGCATAGTGAGTCAGTCAATTCACACAAACACAAATATTTAACAATAGAGGATATCAGTAAAATTACCCAGAAATTTAAATCAAAATCATAAACACGTTAATTTGTTTAGCTAAGGACATAGTCTGTTTAGCTATCAATTTCCAAGTCTCTCCCCAAAAAGTGAAAAACTTGCTTTTTATTCACATATCCATTTACTCATATGTGCTTCTTACTGAACAGTGTACTACCATGCAATGAAAGTTAAGCTCTTTAGTCTACAATACACATATTGTTTATTTAATGGTTTATGACTCCAGCCATATAATATTAGTTTAAGTCAAATATGATGTGAAGATACTAAATACTATTAAGTGTCTTCAAATCAATAATGGGTAAATAGATTCCTAATGAATTATCTCAATTCAAAACCTCTCTAGCTGTGTTAATCTCACTGTTCTACTAGGCAGGAAGAAATGTCACTTGGAAAAAAAGAACTATTTTACTAACATAAGATTTTCAACTTTAAAAAATGATATCTGCATATGCTTCACATTTTAAAAACATTTTCATATGTATGATTTAATTCAATCTTCATAGTAATGCTATGTGACAGGTATCACAATGTTCATCATTTTATAGATCAAACGAATAAGAAAAATATTTTATATTACACATTAAAGACAGAGCAGCTAGTGTGTGGGGCCAAAACATAATCCTACAGTCTTGACTCCAAATCCCATGCTCTCTCCACTGAAGCTCATGACTTTAATCTGAAAATGCCTAAAAATTGTGGGTTGTCAAAGGTACCTGCTATTTCCCTTAAAAAAAAAAAAAGGCAAATTAAAGAAGAAGGAAACCAAAAAATTCTAACCAAAGGAAAGAAATACTTTGGTTTTTGACAGACATGACTGCCATAGCTGCAGGAACCTCACATCTTCCTTCCACATTCAAAACCCACGTTTGATATTCTAGATCTGTGATCTGGAGGGGCAGACCATCCTTTTAACATGCCAGTCATAGATAACTAACACTGTCAATCATTTAAGTGTTTACTCAAACTAATCACAATGAAGTTTTGTTCTCAAATTAAAGAGTTGCTCCCTCTTAAGGATTTGTATTAAAGAAGTTTAGGTGATGCAGGTGTGGTTGCCCAGGGCTCTGAAGCCCCATAAACTCGGTTCAGATACTTTTTCTGCTATTCGAGGTGATTAATCTCACTGTGCTTGAGTTCTCTCATCTGTAAAATGTGTATAATAATAGCACCTATTGCACACAAGGCTATTGTAAGGATTCAATAATACATGTCATGTAAAGCTTAGAACAATGGCCAACATGCACTAAGTGCTCAGTGAGTGCTTAATATTATTATTATGAGACGTTAAAATGAGAGCAAAAAACAGAAAAACTACAGTAGCTCCCCGAGTTGTGATTTGCCAGGAAAGAGATGAAGAATCATTATAGGCCTTCATTTTGTGATGACTCCCATGCCATAAGGTACACTTTGGATATCAGCATTGATAAATGTCTCCATGGAGAAAGTTCTTTTTCTACCTATTAGATAAACAAAATTTAAAACTCAAGAATGTGTCTTTGCTCATAGCAGAAGAAACTGTAATGGCTCTCTTTTATCAAGCCAGTGTGACCTGGGGAGTGATTTAGGTAAGTTTATTGAAGTGACTAGCCAGCAAGATCAACTGAGAGAGTTCACTGAAATAACCAGCAATCAAATGCAAAGAAAATTCAAGTTGTCTGACTCCACAGAAATCCAAAATCTTTGGCAGTCATTAGGTACACGCCTACAATCACCCATAGCAATTTTCCTCCTACTGATTTCCCTTATTTTCATTTAAATTAATATAATTCCTTAGCTAAAAAAGAGAGAAAAATGTTAGAACACAATCTTTTAATCCTAATAGCAATAACCAAGTGTTTTTTCATCTTTATAGAGTAATTATGTATAACTATGCACCTCTTTGCTAAGAAAACTCATTAGTCCTTTGATCAGATTTTATCTTGTATATATATTCACTGAATTGAATTTACATTGAGGGAATGCCATTTTGCCAAATATAATATTTATATTGCTAATGTTTATAATAATAATATCTATAATTAATCATGTAAATAATGCAAAATATAATAAATAGTACATTTGCCAGAAGTAATAAGTGCCTTCAAGCCAAGAAGAGAAAATTGTCTTGAAAATTTTAAATATAAATGCCAATTACTATGAAATTAAAGAAAAAAAAATCTATTCAGCTAGCCAAGAAATATCAAGCAAAATATAAGAGAATATAAACATACACTTCATTTTCTAAGAAATACTTGTATGCAACTGAACAGGTTATTACCAAAACACAGAATGCTTTAGTTAATACACATTATATTGATTTTTTCCAAATTGTTCATTTCTAATATTAGAAAAGGAATCAAAGTTTTCTCTATTTTCTTCTATACCTAATTACCTATTAACTATCCAGTTACCTATTGAGCAAAACATAATTTCTTCTTAATTTGCTACTATGCAAACATTTTCTTCCCTTTGGTAAAAAAGATAAACAACAGGATAAAGAAAGGAAAATTTAGTTATATATTTCAGAAACAAGACTTGATCACCATTATCTGAATGTCTTTTTACACTAAATAAAACTAACTTCCAGTTGTTTTTATTTGAGCATTTTTTAATATTCCTAATAAAGTTAACATAATTTGCACCAGAACGTAATTAGTATATTGCTGATATACTAAATTTATTCTAAAATATTGCTAATCTATTGAAAATGTATGATACACTTTACTATATAGTATTAAAAAATGCTTGTCATTGAGCAAAGAGTTAGAAACATAACATGATCAGTTTAACATAAAAATTGTTTCACAAAAGCTCAATAAGAGTAGCACTTAAGTAGTGGAGAAATACAAGACATATTCAATAGATGACGGATAGCATCATCACCAAATTTACAGGATCTTGTTTTAAACAAGTTATTTGGCTTTATTAAAAGAAAAGTCTTTGTTAAGTCTTGAACTTTTGTGCCAACAATGAACATCTACTAGAAGAATTTAAGAATGAAGGTGCTTTTTGAGATGAATTTTTTGGCTGACCTGCATATGAATACAAAGAAAAGACATTTCACTATCAATAAACTGCACAGCGTTATATATGATTTCTCATTCAGACACATATTATATAGCCATTGTACCATGTCAGGAAAATAATAACATGGTCCCCAAATAAACTTCAATTATTTAAAGTATTTCCTCTCATTTGCAGAATGAATGACTCTGCTCCAAATTAAGGAACTGGTGGTGATAACAAATGAGCACAACTACTTTTTTGAAAGCTGAATTTTCTGTACTTTTGTCAGTCATGGTGCTAAAAATTATATTTCACCAGCTGATCACAAGATTGTGGGTCCTATGTTCCAAAAACATGTGAGTCCTTCAAAACTTTTCTAGAAATGCTCATTTGCTACAAAAATGTCCTGTTGATTACAACAGCCTACTTCTTAGAGTAAAATCACCACATACATCTGATGGTACATTATATCAAACACCATTTTGAAAGTGTAGCTACTGAAAAATCCCTTCCCTAAAATGTTATCCAAATATTACACATTGTTATCCAAATATTACATATCTCAAATGGTCAAAGAAAATAAAAATGTTTCAATAATTATGTAAGTAAAAAATGCTATTTTGTAGCACAAATCAATTAAATTGTGCTAGCTCTTAGAAATACTTCCAAAATTTGTTGTAGAAATGTGCTATACTCATGGGTAAACTGAGGCTAGACATTCTGTATGGATTTTATTGATACCTGGAGTACTTTGTTCTAATGTCAAAAGAGTTTTGATTATTTAAATTTGAGACCTGTCTTTACCATAACCATATAAAATGAGTGTTTATTGTTCCCACTTGACAGATAAAAGAAAAGGTTTACTATGGTGTCGAAGTCCACTCTAATACTGACAGAGTTTGGATGCATACGCAGGTAAATCTGATTTCAATTCTTTACACTATATCATGCTAAACTACCTAATTTATTGAATAAAATCGGTATTCAAAATAACTTTCACAAAAATATCCCTTTTTTAGACTACCAATTCTAATTTTTTCTATATGCTGGGTATATGAAATGTTTACTGGTCCTTAATTAGCCCACAGAGATTCAGACTCCACCACTAAAACTTCACTTTTGAATTGCTCAGTTTCCTTGTTTGTAAAATGAGGGAATAAACTAGTAGGCTCCAAATTCTTTTCCATTTTGAAAATACAAACTACATAAAGGTTCGAGTACTCACCTCTAATATATAACCATTTCATCTGTTTAACAAACGCTTGGGAAATTCTTCAGGCTACAGTTTTGGAAGGAACACTTTTAAAAACAGAAATCAACATAAGGCAGGCCTGTGCATTCAGTTGTACAGTGTGGGTATTGCACAAAAGTGTCTGGATGAGTCAGAAACTGAGGGTCAAAAATTAGTCAAACCCTGTACCTTCTCCACTTCCTGCATAGAGTGGATGCGGGCCAGCCAGTGACCCTGAGTAATGCTGAAGGGATCTACATCTTAATAAAGAATTTGTCGACGTGGATAAGAATATCAATGCAATGGTTCCATTATTCTTCTTTACTTCTGGAGCTTGAGGATAAACCTCCTAACCTGAAGAAGAGCTCATTAGGGAGAAGACTTAGTAAAGAAATATTGGTGGAAGAAAAAGGGGAGAAAGAGAAGAAAAGGACAAAAAGAAGTGTTAAAAGAAAGGAGTAAGAGGAAAAGGGAGAAAGAATTATTAACTACTCTGAGAAAAATTCCTTAAAAATGGCACTATTTTATCGAATAACTTTTTTTTGGAGTTAAAATGTGGAAAAACTGAAGCATACTCTCTTGCCTTCACTGTTGAATTATTTTTTCCCTTCACTTAAAAAAAAAAAATTTTGTTACGACTTAAGATTTCCCATAGCTCTTCAATGTATAAAACACCAACTTTTGTTTTCACAAACACTAGGAAAGCTGAATAAAAATTACCCACGGTTTAGATTTCTTTCTAGAAACAATTCATTTAAAGAAAACAAAGGAAAAAAATCACGTGTAACAATGGAAAATACAGTTCATCCAACATTCAGATAAGATAGGAACACAAATAAGAACATTTCAGTAGTGGAGATTCACCTATAAAATAAACTCTGGGAAAAAGAAACAGATAACTAATGGAGTAAATGAATGTGAAAGCAAAAGTGACACGTTGGTTTTGAGGGCTGAAATGGGCAGAATTATACTTATTTTTTTAAGTCTCAAATCAGACATAAGCAATCAGCAGCCAATAAAGAATGTTCTCTATCACTATTTACTCTCTATGGGTTTTACTGGATATCCATATGCTCCTGCATATCACAAGTAAACACATGGTCCTTTTGAAGAACATCTGCTGGAGATTTGAGTTTATTCATTCATTTAAAACTCTTTTTTAAGAGTCTCTTTGTCAGACACTGAGCAAAGTGTTGAGGAATCAAGGTTAAAATTCCTACTTTGCTGCAGGGCATCAGAATGGGGAATAATGGAAGGGTGAGGTTGGGATTCTCATATTCTCTGCCGATATCTGATATGCTACAACATTATCATCTTGTGCATCTTTTAAATTTTCCTAAATATTTAATTAATACATCTAGAAGGTATAATATTTAAATAATAATTAAAAATTCATAAATAATTTGGGCTCATTGAATAAGAAGATAAATTGGGAAAAATGCTACAGTAAGGAATATTTCAAATACACCTGTGTTAATGCCAACTACCCATGTACACAGCAATCATAACCCGGCTCTCAATAGAAAGGCAAAGAAATGCCTAAAATCACAGTAAGATACTTAGAGAAAATCTGAAGATAAAGTTAGTGGTTAAAAAAATACACAGAATACTGTTGACATTATCTCTATTAAAAAAACTAATATGACTGCCTCAGTGATGGTCATTAGGTACATCTGTGACATTTCCAACTTATACTTCCTTAATGACACCAATATTTTATACCCATATTCTTCTACTTTAGGACAATATATGCATAATATTTTAATAAAATGTTTTATCCCCTTAAAAAGTATTTTATAGTATTACAAACATTGCAGATAATAGGTATAAGTAAAGCTTTAGTATATTATCTTCAAGAGATAGCTTTCAAATCAAATCTTAAGAGTAATATTAAAAACTAGCATGGAAGCAAAGACAGGCAGCAGAGAACTAATCTCTTCTTAAAAAAATAATTAGACTCTGATGATAAAATCTCATTATTAAGTTAAACACATATTCTCTCTTTTATCTAGCTTTCAGTAGGCCAGCTTATAAGAAAATATCACTTATAAGTTATTTCAAAGGGGAAATTAAATCGTATTATTCTGAACTATCCATGATAAACAAAACTTTTATTCCTCAAAGCTCTATTTTCTTTAAATTAAAGTGATCTAAAAGGTAGTCAACACCTAGAACAAAATGAATATTTGACACACACAAAAGTCTTCAGTACTGTCATCTTGGGAGGGGTCAGTAAAAAAATGTGTTCTATGGAACAATGCAGGCTGATTTTTTTAAACTGTATTGTATAAGCTGCAAAATGAAATGAGAGAATTAAAACTCAAAGTCAGAAAATTTCCAAATTTCCTTCATGAATGAGTTTAAAATGCATAACTTTACAGTATTAAGAATGGAACTTAACATGAAATGTGGCCACATGAATGTTATTGACCATCCATAATAATCATTTTCCATGAAGTTAGATACTTATAATCATGAGGTCTGATTAGTATGCTCTGGTTTCTTGCATGCCATGTTATCATTATAATCAGAAAACTGGGAGACATTTTCTCTGATTAAATGTAAAACAGATGATCACACTTAGCAAGAAAACATGTTTCACTGACACTTACATAGTTAAGATTACAAATACATATGAATAGTTTTATCATAAAGGAAATCATATTATTTAGTATCCTAATTTTTTACAAGACCTAAATTATCAAACCCTCTGAGACAAGTTCAAAGAACACATTCTTAAAATGATACTATATATACCCAATGCTTTGTTTTCCACAATTACAGCAGGTTTGGGGTTTTCTTTTTCCTTTTGTTTGTTTTTTTTTTTATTTACTAAAATAATAATCCAATGAGAAAGGGAAAATTATCCTATTCCTGTTTCACCAAAAACAGTTCTGCTTTTATTTTAACCCTTTTTTAAAAATAATAAAACTAAAATATAATCTCTTAAATAGTCAGTATTAACAGTGAATTTTATTTAACAGAATTACTAATGCTTCTTCAGTCGGAGATTAATAAGTTTTAATAAAAAGATCTAGCTTGTCTGATACCAAGGAAAAATATACTTGTCTCGGTACAACTAGCACTATGGAAACAGCTGTTGCTTTTTTTTTTTTGTTGATATAATTATTCTCCCTACCTACTACATGCAAATGCAACACTTCAGTTATTTTACTTCTCCAATTTCCCAATTTACATGAGGACAGCATCTGTTATCTAATCGCCCTCTTGCACATTCTCTATCAATAACTCACATACACGCTCACACACAGTCAAAGGTTATATTAAATTACAGCATGTATGCTAGTCACACTTCAATAAGTTTGATAAATTTATAATTAACCTGAATGAAGGTCTGCATTATGAAACGTTGGCTAAACCCAAATGACCTCCTTTTGCCTTAAATTCCTTTTGCGATTTTATTGAAACAGACTGTCCTGTTTGAAGTAAACGATCATAAAATCCAAGGATTCTATTCCAAATCACCCCACGCCAGTCTTGCACTGGAAATTCCAGCGAACAGGGAATTTCTATTATCAAATATAACATCAAATCGAATTTAATACTTCTAAGCTAAAATAATTCATAGGATAATTTGATAAGCCTTGCAAATCCCTCCAAAGACGTGACTTGCTTCTACTGATTCAACATTATATATATATATATATATATATATATATATATATATATATATATATATATGTTTTTTTCCACTAGTTGCTAAGTAGTAGAAAGCAATAATTCCGATGCTACATTGTATAAAATATGAAATGCAGTGATAGGTTATCCAAAGGCCATAAAAAGGTCACACTATTGTGCCTCTTATAAAAGACTCACATAGAATTATATGAAATATACAGCTGCCTCTGTAGTTGCTATATATAACAGATGTAAATAAATCTATACTAACATTCTTAGTAAAATAATATTTTACATAAATATAAAAGACTTCTAATCTTGTCAGGTCTGATATATTCAAGGTCATATCACTTATGTGTGTTTTAAAGAGAAATCATATTTTGAGAATTAAATGGTATTCTAGCTAGCATCACTTTACAGATGAAAAAATAAAAATAAAACCAACAATTCCAAGCTCATTCTGCTAAAAATCATGAATATATGAAACTATTTCAAGTAGCCTACTTTTTGAAAAACCACATGCAAAATCAAGTCCAATAAATGCAGCTGGCACATATGTAGAAGTGTAAGGCAAATCTGAGGTTCCCGCCTATCTGCCTATCCGCAGTGAGGGATGACCGCATGATGCCAGAGTAGACACATTTCTAATATTTACAACTCCAAACACATTTATGGTACAAAAATAATACATAATGACTTTAGTTAGTTACTTTTTAAATTGCTTCAAGGAACAAAATCCATTCTTTCTGAACACAAATGTCTCAAACAGAACCTGATAGCCAAGATCATTTAAACTATATATACGCTGTGTCTTCTAGATTGTGCTCTTAACACTATCAAAACACACTTAAAAATAGGAGATATCCAACCAAGAGAAGATATCTAACTAATCTTTAATTTATTTTTATTTTCTTCACAGATCTATCCTAATGAAATTTTTTCATTTCTTCTCATAGATATAAAATAACCTGTATTTAAATTTAGGAGCCCAGATTATAAGTGAATTCTGAAAATACTTTAAATCATCATAAACATTCATCAAACTTCTTAGACCACTTGGAAAATCATCACTCTGGTCAGTGTATATTACTTTAGAAGTCATTTGAAGTAACAGCGGTAGCTTTGTGGCAAGCACACGGTTACAATAACCCTGGAATTTCTACTAGCTATTTGCACTGATCTTCAAAGACAAAAGGAGGACCAGGCATTACTAGGCTCACCAGTTAGGCACCACACTGTGTGCTTCAACATGCATTACCTGATTAGGTTCTCATGACAAACAACTTTATTAGGTTGAAAAAAAAAAGGTCAGACAAACCCTTTCTAAAAAATGAGATGACATAGATATTTAAAATTGATCTTTACAGCCGGCATAACAGAGATCTAGTTTTAGAGGATCATTTTATGCATAACACTTGGCAAAAAGCTAAGCATGCTTGTATTATTTTCCTTAAAAATGACAATTGAGAGAATATTATTGTAGGAAAAATGATTAAAACTCCTAGATTTAAAAATATACAAGATGCTTGACGTTTTTATTGTTTTTAATTTTCTGATGTCAATATACTTTTCAGCCAAAGCTTTCTTGAAATCATGCGTGTGACTTCCTGTCTACTTGGGTTAATAATATGTAATACTAAGGATGAATTGTTGAGAATTACAAAATCTTTACCTATTGAAATCTTCACTGTTAAAATCTGTTGTTACTTATTCTGATACATTCCATTTAAATGTAAATCCATTCCTTCCAACAACCACTGCCAGCACCACCACCATCACCAGTATCAGTAAAACAAAAACCAAAGCTAAAAGCTATACCAAAAAACAATTTCAGGAGTTACTCAGGAGCTTTTGTTCATTTGTTTTCTCTCTCTTTTCTTGTCTTCCTTTGTTATCTTTTGTTTTGTTTTCTTTTCTTTTCTCTTTTTCTTATTCGTTATTTTTCTTTCTACTTTTTCTTTTCTTTTAGTGTAGAAGAGCCACTTAATTTCAAAAAATATATTTGAGAAACAAAATGTAAATGGACAGAATTCATTTCCACACTAAACCAAATATCCAGCTTGTAAAATTTTCCACCATTAACCCCACCCCAAACACACATTAAAAATATATTTAATAACAATGGTACATGATAATTGCTTTTTAGTCATTGTTTTTCCAATCTTTAAAAATAATATCACACGAAAGATTAAGTCCATTTTTCTTTCATTTCTGTATGTGTGAGTAAATGTGCGCTAGAGAAAGGGCACACCTTATACTCTTTACATTGCCCAATATCACATATGGAAATCAGATTATTTTTTCCCAATTGTTATTTTATTCCAAGGTCATGACTATCTATTGGCAGGTAACCAGGAATGGATGATTCATTGCACTGATGAAAATGTGGTTCATAAAAATATCATTTATATCAAAGATAGGCCAATTGTAGGAGGACAGAATGAGGATCTACTCTTAATCAAATAATAAAACTATGAATGAACATTATTAAAAAGGAATATGCTTAAGCCTATTTAAACAGAGTCATTCTTGTTCCAGTATCTCTGATAAAAGATATGTCCTACATTGAGACACAGATATAAAGCTGGATTAGCTAGCTGCAAAGACATAGTTAAAACTTAATTATCTACACCTATTGTTTAGGTCATTGAGGCACATAATCCAGAAAGTATCTATATGTGAAAGATAGACATTTGGGTATCTCTGACAGCTTATTAATGCATATTATTTTTAATAAAATTACTAAGTCATTCTGAAAAGTCTATTCAGGTCTATTTGCACAGGCTCCCAGACTTGTCAAACTAACTGTTCACATTAGCTCCTGCATTACCCCCATGCAAGAGATGAACTAAGTCATCTCTTAGACTAATGGGAAGATTGGCTTAAATTTGACCTTGGCTCTTTCTTTATAATTAGCTGATTCATTCCCTAGGGAAAAGAGGTAATTAACTTACTGGTTCAGAACTTCCTTAGGAAAAAAAAAAATGTAACTGATTCACTTAAGAGGGCTTTCCTTTTTTCTGCAGCTCTAAATGCAATCTCAGATTTAGATAGAAATGATAATTTATAAAATTCTTTGAAACATATTAGGTTCTTGGCTCCACACAATAGAGTATGACTTAGTTTAGGCCAAAGAGCCCTAAAGCAAAGACAGGATAAATGATAATGACAAAATTATAATCACACTTATTAGATAAAACAAAACTAGAATTCAAGTCTCCTGACTCTCATTTTAGTTCTGGTCTCCTGACTCCACAATGCTATATCTATAAGAACATTATAGCAATATTTCTAGTATAATGATGTTTCCAAATTGAGGTAATATATTAGTAAAGCATTCACAAGACAAAAACACTAAGAAAAGCCAAAAAAAAAACACCTTAAATATAAGCATCTTCTAAAATAAAGCATATTTTTCTTAATTGCTTAGAAAGTGAACAATCTCTAATCTAAACTGTAAAAGTATTCCCACAAGAGAAAAATTTTTAAAGAGAAAACAAAATATGGAACTAATGAATACTAATAATACCCCCAAATCAAACTAAAATTATGAAAACACCAAAAAATGAAATGATTTAGAATAATAGTAAAGATACGAAGCACAAATAATTATGGAGTTACAAGTTGTGTAACTACATTATTTATCATCTATATCAGGCAACTTTGAGAAATAAAAGGGGTACTATTAATAATTATACTGGGACAACAGATATAAATCAAAATTGTCTTGGGAAATAAACAGGATATATGGTTACTTTAATTTTATGTCTTAACCAGCTGCATTTTATTTTCAAAGATTCCCAAGCATTTTTTTTAATCATTATTTTTTTTCCTTCATTCCATCCTACCCCTACTTCTTTTACAATCCAGGAATATATTAGTTAAACCACTTAACTCCTTTTATTCTCTTTATGTACGATTTTGTCTGTTAACTAGGGCAAGAAAATGTTTATTAGTCTGAAAATCTCCTTTAAAAGCTTTTACTTCTACAGTCTCAGCTTTAAGACCTCTGTGCTTCTATTTCAAAATGTCACGGCCAGAGTCCTGAGAAGAAATCAGCAATCTGGTGTCTGCCTGCACTAATAATTGCTCTATATTTTAAATCACCTGAAACTGAACATTGAAAAATCTGCCACAGCTAATTTCAAGAATGTATATTATAAACATAACACTTTCTGAAATTCAATATTCAGAATAAATAAGGAAATTTGAAGGGAGGGGGTAGAAAAACCAGTCAATATTATTAATAAGAGGTTTCACTGTACAAAGTCCCATTAGGGTTTCTTAAGAATTCTGCATTAACTCTTTCTTGCTTAAAGCTTTCCAATGGTTTCTCATTCTTTTTTTTTTTTATTATTAAAAATGATGGGGGTGTCACCAATAAAATCAAATAAGTTTCAAGTGTACAATTCAACAGTATGCCATATATATATATACACAATACTATATATATATGTGTGTGTATATATATATACATATATACATATATATATATACATACATATGTATATATACATATATACATATATACATATATATATACACATATATATATAGTATTGTGTTCACCTCCCAAAGTTATGTAAAGCCAAAACCGTCACAAAATGCTGTATGATTTCATCCATTCTGCCCCCAAACAACACACCCTCCTGTGAGCTCCTTTTTCTCTCCTCCCTCACCTTACTCATTAGGCACCAGCCGACCCAACCCTCTGAGATTCCCAGATCCACCGGACACACTGCTACCTCAGGGATTAAAATTTGCTCTGGCTGGAACACTCCCCCATGTGAGCTCCGAGACTACTTTCCCACCTCCTGTAGGTCTTCCTCCAAATGTCACCTCTGAGATTTCCCTGATCCTACTGCTTTAAATTGAACATCCCCAGCATTCTCCATTTTCCTTTCTAGTTTCATTTTTCTCCATAAAATCACTATTTGATGTGCCATGCTATATTTATTTTTTTCTGTCACATGCCCACCAGAAGGTTCATGAGTACAAAGATATGTTTGTTGAATGTGCTTACTACTGTATTTCCAGACCCTAGAAAAAAATGACTGTTGCTAAAAAATAGAGGCTCAATAAAATTTGTTGAATATATAAGTCAACTAATAATGTAAGAAATGTTAACACTTAAATGTACTAAGCTTTCAACAATGGCACATTGGTCACAAATCTTTATGCGAGCTTTGGTTGCCTAAAGATAATTTAAAATTAACAGTAAAAATGGTGGCCAGTTTGTAAGTGTCTCTTTGGGTGTCCTTGAAATACAGAATTCTTTGTATTTCAAAGAATGTATTGGCTCCAGAATGTTTTTATCAGTAACAGGCACAGCAAATTAGAATTGTATTATGTGTTTAAGGATAAGTCTAAAAACAATATTATATTAAATATACACATTTTATGACAGTTAAGAGGAATTTAAAATGTAAAAAAAGTATGTTATATACAAAATACTCATAGGAAATTATATATAAAATATTAATAGGAAAATAAGAACCTTCCTTTTTTGCTTCTGAAACGTCTGGGATAAATGCAGATTTAAGAGTGAACATTTTAGGACCTGTTTCCATAGTGTAGTGGTTAGCACGTCTGCTTTATATGCTGAAGGTCCCAGGTTTGTGCCCCAGTTGAGCCATGGTCCATGGTCTATAGCCATGCCACTCTGAACAGGCCTGATATCTGATCTTGAAAGCTAAGCAGGACTGGGCCTGGTTAGTACCTGGATGGGAGACCACCTAGAAAGACAATGTGGTGTAGGCAAAAATAATAATAGTAAATAGTAATGTAAAGAAAAAAAGAGAGTGAGCATTTTGTGTCAAACCTTATAAAAACACAAATATCAACATCTGAAACATTAGCAATCAAATTTTGAGTTTTCTCCATCAAAACATGAACATTGGTGTATGAGTATGGGGAATAAGAAAAAAATGGTGGTGAACAAATACAAAATTCATATTTGCATTGAATACAAACTACTGATGGATAACGAGCTGTGTTATATAATACTGCCATGATATTGATGTTGAGATTCCTGAAAATTTGAAATTCCAACATTAAAGTAATGTTATTCTTCTTTCTATGTGAAGAAAATCTTATATTGGACCTGAGCACTGAAGGATTTTAATATAGTTAGTGAACAGTTTTGCCTGGCTAAAACATGAGTCGTGAACTTTCTGAGAATCCAGGCTCCTTGCAAATACTCCTCCCCTCCCCCGCTCAACCCCTGCAACCCCCCGCCCCCACTGTCTCCTTCTTTTCTTCAACCTCATTGTTATTATATCCATACCTAGGCAAAATTTCTCAAAAGAAGTGATAAAATTAAAAATTTAGGACAGCTTGACATTTGCTATGTTTAGCTGGAAACCAGCTGTATGTTCTGACTGCCCAGGCTTCCTTGAGATGGAAAGTACAAACTTGAGATGGATGGTACAAACTTGAGACAGAAAGTACAAATGAGATGAACAGTACAAACTTGTAACACGATGACCAAAGTCAGGGGCAGCAGACCATTGATATGAAGAATTTTGCTAGATGAATAAGTTTCTTTAAGGACCCTTTCAACAACTGTCAGAAGTATAACAAGTCTAACTCAGTGAACTCACCAGTATAAAAATAACTCTGAATTAAACTTCTAAATGTACAGCTATTTCTTGCACTGGGAAGTCATTACAACCTGGTACATCTTTAAGTGACAGTTTTACTCAAATATCTAATCAGAAAATATTTTCTTGTATTGAAACAAACACATATATTTGGAGGAAGGCGAAATGCTTGCATGATTTTTCATATAAGCCTAAAACTTCAAAATATGTTCCCCTTTCAAGAAACTCTGAGACCTATTACCTCTCATACAATCCAGAAGAACATGATCACTCGCTTCATTCAGCACTGCAGCCATGGTGTCCTCTGACAGAAATGTTTGAGAAATACTGATACCAAGAAACGTGTTTTATAATAAATCAGGGTTTACTATAAATAAGCATTCCAAAAAGAAAATAAATGTGGTCCTATGGATAAGTCCAATGTTAAAATACAGATGTCTGTAGGGTAATGGTATATAGGTTTATACATTCATACATACACACACATATTTACTTATTGCATAGACTTATTATATACATATAAATTATATTATTATATTATAGTACACTTATAGGGGGCTCATACCATACTTAATTCCTCTTAGGCAAATAAATGCCCATCAATTTCTTAAGAGGTTGATTGGGTTATGTATAATTTAAAATCCAAGGAAATCTTCCCCTTATGTCTGACCTATGCTTTGTCTTCCTAATCTGTGTTCTCCCCTCTTGCTCTATATGCAGTATTGTTTGGTCTTATCACATACAATGCTACTATTATTCATCAACTGTCTTCCTCTCACTCTATAGTGTAACAGTTGAAAAGGCAAGAAATAATTTATGGATAAGTGAATATTTAGATTAATACCCTACACACAGAAGACCACTCAGTAAGAATTTTTTGGATTAACTTAGTGAATAAATAAAAGAATAAATAAATAATTCTAACTTCTCTTCTTCATGTTCCAATCACACTAGTGGTGCTTTAAGGAACATGAACACAATTCTTCTCATCGCAACAGGCCTTTCAAGATTATTCTCTGTTCAATGATTCAAGCTGTACTTAACCAAATAAAGTTACACAGCACAAAATATTTACTATGTTAAATAATTTTAAATAAATACAACCTCCTTTTCTTGACTAAAGAATAAATACTTAAAATACTTGTTTTTCAGTTTCTTTTTCATGATATGAATTCTCTAGTCGCTTCAACAGGGATTTCTTGAAATCACCAGGAGATAATTCTTTCAGCATACATCTCCAGAGACACTGCTACAGAATTGTAAAAATCTCAAATCCTGAGTGGAGATTATCACTATGTAGAAACTCTTATGAGAATTAAATCATAGTTTGAAATTATGAATAAACAGCATTAACAGTGTCTGTAGAAATCTGTACAAATAATGGAATTTAAATAAAAACCATTTCAATCTTTGATATGGAAACTTAAAAACCAAACAAATAATATAAAAAGTCTTAATTAAAGACACTATGCAATAAGGAGTTTAACATTCTATCTTTTCAAATTGTTTTAATGTAGAACTCTTTAATTTGGTTCATAAGAAATTAAAACAAAGCCTCTCCGTGTATATCTGGGGGAAAAATCCTTCATACCAATGGGCTGTTTTTCAAAAGACGCTTTTGTGAATTAGAAGCGCTTGATGAAATTCACAAAGAACCAACTATTAAAGATTTAAACTTTGGAACTAGGAGAGGGCCAGGCAACCCTAACAAAGGTAAACTCTATCCCTGATAAAACAGAGTCTTTTATTAATCACCAGGGAAAAAGAGGCAATGGCAAGTAACTATTTTGAAAGACAGCCATTTAACTAGATAAGATCTGTAGGTAGATATTAACTCTACAGAGGTGACCTGCCCAGGAAAGTCCAGTCAGTGCTATCTCATGAGATACTGGTTTTGATTTTCCGATTAGCAAAGTGGAAGGGCTCTTTTGAAAATTTATTTTTGATTGGACACCCAGCATGTAAACTCCTACCATTCCACTCAACAGCAATGACACAATAAGCCATTTCTAATAGTAATGTTATATTAGCTTGAAAATGGCTGAAGTATAAAATAGAATGATGAATTGAATCTAATAAATAACTCTCTCTAAATATGTGTTGCAGTTGTACAAACCATAGAATTTTTTTTAGTGACCAACTGAAAAATAATTCCAGACAAACTAAAAAATAAATAACAGAGAAGCAACACAATAAAATACTAAAAGGGTAATATAACTGTCAGAATTAAGATTTATTATTCATTATTTTATACACACTATTTACATATACATAAAAACAATACATTTGGGAGATAATAACTAGATGCTCTGAATGAACTTCAAGTGTCCAGTTCCAAATTAAAAAGAGCTTGAGTTTTTAGACTAATTCTAGGAAGCCAGCTACCTACTGAGGGGTCTTGTCACTGCAAATTCCTCTGTGCAAAGAAAGTGACTGTCCTTCAGGATTCATTTACCAAGTATATTATAAACAGATAAACATTTGAGCAAAACTGTGATTCTGTGAGAGCCTCTTTTCTCTAAATGGCACTTTACAAGAACCCTATTTGTTTCTTATTTTGATCTAGTCATTCTTTGCAAAAGTAAACCTTGGCTTAAATAAACGACTAGGGATTTGGCAGTGTCCTCTCAGGTGAAGAAAGTGAATCTAAAGGCAGCATTAACATAAATTGAGCCCTTAGGAGTTAGTCACAAGTTAGTCCAGTCTCTACTATAATCCCTGGGCCAAATGTTAATTGCTCCCTTTGGTTTTATATATTATTCTCAGTATTGTTCACAAGACAGCAGGAAAAGGGAGAGGAGAAAAGGAGGGAACTAAAAGGTAGGTGGATGCTTTCAGAGTGATTACATGCATTTCCAGGAAAACAGGACAAGAAAGGAAGGCGAGAAGAACAAATGGAGAATTAGGAAAGGTCCTACTTTTACAACCAACATCACTTCTACTTTAAAATATCATTATTTTATACATCTTTAAGGAAGAAAAAAAATACTGCCATTAATTTATAACTTCCATCAACTATTAAGACACAATTTCAGAAATGTGTGGGAAAAAAACGTTTATTTTAGAATGGATGAAATCTCTCTGCTTCCTATCTTACCTCCCAACTTCCCCTCTAAACTTCACTCTGCCCTGTGAATTATCTGCATGTAACAGCATTGTCCACCTAAAAAGCCACTGTGTCTCCCTTCTTCCTATATAAGTAAGATCTAAATTAGATGTTAATGGCACGCAAAGTTTTTCACGAACCAAACCCAATTGGCTCTTTGGTCTCACCTGCCACTCCCACAACATAACTCCATCCTGAAGTCACAATGAGAATCTCTACTTTCCATAAATACAGCACGTTCTTTTCAAGACTTTTTATGTATTCTGTGAACTGTCCGTTCCTTTCCATGAACTATCTCCCCTCTCCACCTTCCTCGTCTAGGAAAATACTACTCACACTTCATAACCCATCTTTCATGAAGCATTTTCAAAATACAGTCATTCCAAGGTGCATATGAGTTTAGATAATTTTATAAAAGTCAATTTCCAAATCTTCAATTCCCAAATCTCCTCTTTCTTAAACTACTTCCTTGAGAACACTCTGGTTCTTCTTTCCCACCAACACTCCTGCCCCTTTTCTTTCACCAGTGTTCTTATCCACTTTGCAAATCTTAGAATGACGCATTGCCCAAGGGTTTAAAAATCTCCAGAGCATCAAGCAACTGGAGACAACTCAGACCTCTCTTCTGGAGGGAGAGGCCTGTAAGAGCAAAGCAAAGAAGTGTGGGAGGCAGCAGTCACTTCATCCAGCCATTAACTCATGGCCAGACTCCACGCCTTCACCAGTGCATAGGCCAGGCTATTTATCTATCTGTCAGTCCATCTATCTTAGAATTAGAAATCAGAAAGAAGGCACAGTTTATTTATACTAAAAAATTAAATCATATTTTTTCTTACCAAAAGTTAAGTCTGATTTGGCTTATTGATTTGACAAGTGAAAACTAGCTATACTAATCAGATAATGTGGGTGATAGTCTCCTATTTGAACTAAACCTAGTGTTGAAGACTTTGGTGGGAAAAATAAATAAATAAATAAATAAATAAATAAATAAATAAATATGCCTATATATATTTAAAACATATATAAAATACCATAAACAAAAAAATATTCTTTACAGATGCATTATAAAACCATATCTTGCTGTAAATACTCATTACATGTCTGTCTTCCTCATTGGACTGTGACTTACTTAAAAAACTTAAATTGTTTACTAGTCATCTTTCGTTCTCTTAAATATTTCATTTATTCAGGTGTTTGGTAAATTTTTAGTAGGTTATTGGATCCATCAGAGCTATAATTAAATCTTAATTAAAATATTAAATTAAAAATTCCTACTACTGTTGAACAGAAGAATCCCTCCCAACCATAAGTCCTCATTCCCTACTCTTAACTACCTGTCACTTGGCATTATATGCTAAAAAATTACTTCAATACATTTCATAACTTCCATAAGAGCAAAGCTCTCTAAAGTGAAGACAGATATTAGTTTGACCTCTGTCATCATCTCAGCACCTAAGGTAAACCTTACTAAATATTTGTGAGTGAATTGCTAATTTAAAATTAACATACCAGCCTTTCCTCTTTAGAACACTGATACCTAATTTAATCTTACTGCCATGTGCTTTGGCTCAGGATAGAGAGGGTAATTCCTAAAAAGAAAAAAGTGCTGTCAGTATATGAATATGATGCCACTGACTCACCACGAGCAGGGCAGGCATGCAGAGTTACTTTTTCCAGTAGTAATGATGAATTGTGCTGACCGAGCCATTTGGTTCCTCCTGGGATCTCAATGGCACACATTTTTTATACTTCCTGCCAGGATTTAAGATATAAATTTTGGCCACTGAGTAGAGCTGGTGTTTTTTTCCTTAAAAATATTGTAGCTATTTTACTCAAAGTGACACTACAAAGAGCCAAAATAAAATAACCAAGAGCATACGCAATAGCAATAAATGCTTAATCTCTTGTTGGGAGCCTTTAGACCTTTTGATCTTCTCTAATTCCTTCATATGTGAGTCAGTTTTTGGCCTCAATATCATATGACTGACCGCATGTAAACCAAATAGTTATGAGTTGAATTTTACGTACTTTCCTTCGACTGCTTACTGGTCATACCATGAATCGGCTTCACAGAAAAAGGAGTATCTCACTGCTTTCCAATTTCTATATAAAACCTCCTTCCTAATACTCTTCAGTTTTAAGTGTTTCATGATCTCAAAATTTAAAATATTATTTTTGTTGTTATTTATTCTGAAAATGCCGATTTTAATAACTGACGTAATTCCTTTTTAATAATACATATTCTGGTATTCCAACAACAACAAAAAATCCTCAGTAATAAATTTAAAAAGCTATAAAATACTGTTTAAATAATTAAATCTACCCATGAAATAAACTCAGGCTGTTCCTTTCATACTCAGTTGGGGGATTTCATTGTAAATGGATATGCTTCCAAGTGATGTCACCAATATGAACCAGCAGGACCACATTTTTCAGCTCACTATCTCTGATTTTCTTATTTCTTATTTATTTGTCAGTTTACTTATTAGGCGGCCCTCTCCCAAAATAAATTATCTAAATTTAACGTGAACTACGAAAATGTAATTTTTTTTAAATCTATGCCCACTTCAAAGGGAAGACCACCTTCCTAAAAAGTAAACTTTCAGAAGACACTATACTTAAAGTATAAATGAACGTCTGAGAATTTACATCAGAAATAATTTTTAAATAGACACATATAAAGAGTGGCTATCTAGAAACCTGAATGGAAGAGTACCAGGTAAGGATTTTAAATGTGGCATTAGTGCAGCCAATCACTCTGGTTTGCCTGAACTGAGAAGGAAGCTTCCCCAGCATACGGCTTTCAACGCTAAAACCAGAAAAGTCCCTGTGTGCTGGGATCAGCTGGCCTCCCAACGTGACTTAGCAAGCTAAGTCTTAGAGCTTCAGTATCTCTTTACAGAGCAGTGAACTAAAAGTAAATCAGAGGTATTTTAAAGAAAAGATGTAAATTTTTAACATTTTGATTTTTTAAAACAGTTCAGAATAATGCTTATTTTGTTTGCATAGTTTAAGGAAAATGTAAATAAATCCTAAAAGGCTTTGAAAATCCACTCTGAAAATAGGAGAATTTAGCCTACGATCTTTACTTTTCACTTTCTATTACCAAGTTAAGTGGCCTTCATTTGTGAGTTTAAAAGTTAAGAAAAATAAATTAAATGAACTAAATTATTAGATATTTAACCCAAATATCTGTTTTGTGAAGTCCTAATGGAGGAATTTTCAGGTCTTTTTTATTACATGTTTTAGATTAGGTAAAGCATCTATTAATCAAAATTTTTTTTTTTTGGTATCACAGAGTCATACTGAAATTTTAGCAAATTATTAAAACTAACAGAAACTTCACCCATTTTAAAATGAATTAAGGCAGTTAATAGGACTGTGAAAAATTTACATGTTCAAAGTGGAAAATGTACAAACATAAATATTAGTGTGGTATGATTATCTTTTACTTAACCATATCTTTGTGCCTGAAAACCAAATTCTTCTGTGGTTTATTTTCTAATCTTCAAATCACAGAGTCTGAATACTATTCTAAAATTATTAAAGAAGCAAAGGACTAATCTGTTTTGAAGAAATATTAAGTCTCCAAGAGTTATTCACAAATAATTACTGCAAACGGGCTTTCTTAACAACAAATTTTTCAATCATACATATATTACTAGTGAGTAAACATACATAACTGGCTTTTTTAACATAAATTATTAATGCATGAAAAGCAGTGCTTGAGCTATTGCTTCAAAATAATCACATTTTTTAAAAAAAATTATGTACCTGAATTTAAACTGCGCAAATTACACCTTATTTATACAATTTAAGAAGAAATCCCTTTTTAAAATCTTATTTTTACCATTAGTTTCAAGTATACAGTATTTTGGTTAAGCATTTATATCGTTTATGAAACAACCCCCAATTGCTCTCTCTCCTTTGGCTCTACACCTAGCCACCAATCACATTAATACTGACTGCATTCCCTATGCCATGTTCCCCATTCCCATTTTTTAAAAATAAGCTATGTCCATCCAACTCATTTGGAGTGTGGGGCTGAACTGTCTTAGAAAAAAAATTACATGAAAATGACTTTTTAAGGCATCTTACTTGGGCCTCAAAGAACACTACTGAGATTAACCATTCTCTCTACCAGTCACCTGCAATCCCTGTTACTTCAGACTCGTGAAAGGGTTACCAGATCCATATGTGCATAAGTAATATCAGAATTCTACACAATCACACACAATATGGATATATAATGAGTGTATCTGAATCAGTGTTAGCAATGACGTGAATGTAAATTCATATACAATGGAAAATGGCTGCTAATTAAATCATTCTCCCCTCACTAGACTATAAGCTTCATGAGGACAGGGGTTGCTTATGTTTCTTTTTCATATCCCTAAAGCCTCTAAAAGTGCCTGAGCATCAGCAGATGCTCAGTAAACATGTTTAATTAATAAAGAATATTATGGCCATTGAATTGTCTTTTGTAATAATCATAAATTGTAAATGCTTGTGAACTTAACTTTAAACTAGTTGAATCAGATTTATTTTGGAGAACAAATTTTCATAAACTAATATTTATCCAAAAATAACAGTATTATAACCATTTGATAGCCAACTTATCTAAAATTGTTTTATCTCCTATTTAGAAAAATGTTTTCCCTATTGTTGTTACAGAAGGTATATAGAAACTTTTTACTAAAATGAATATGACCTCTTTCAATAATAATACACCTTTTGCTCTATGGAGGGCCCACATGACTTTCACATAAAATTGACAATACTTCCCGTATTTAAATTTAAATTTATATTCTACCTCAAAGGATCTAAAAAAAGAGAGCAACTAAAAAAGTCAAATTCACCATGCCTTGACTAGAAAGACCATATTACCACAGATGATGACTCATTCAAACAATACAGAACATCAATTCTGCCAAACACTGGGTCAGACTCTGAAAAAACAAAAGGAACAAGACAGATTCCAACCCTGTACTCGTGGAGTTTGTAGTACTGTAGAAGCTCTAAACGACAAATAACCAAAGGAACAAATAATAACACAAATTATGCCAAGTGCTATGAAGGAAACAGGGTACAAAGATAGAGAGAAAAAGAGGAAACCAACTTAAAATAGTGTGGTCAGGACAGGCTCTGGTGAGGAAGTGACATTTCAGTCAAGATCAGATGGATGAGAAAAACTCAGTCATGTGAAAAGCAGAAGGAAACACATTCTAGGCATAGAAAATAGCAAGTGTAAAAGTCTGAAGTGGGAAAGAACTTGGCATTTAGAAGAACTGAAAGAAACCTTGTGACTTGAGCAAAGTTGAATGAGGCTGGGATGGGGACACCATCTGTGGTTGAAGGAGTAAGCACCAAAGAATGTATATTAACATGTAACAGGAAGCCATTAAAAGGTTTAAGCAGGGCAGTAATACGATCCAACAGAAGATCTCTCTTTGCCTTGTGAGGAAGGAGACTGGGAGCAAGTATGGGAACTGACAGTGGCCAAACCTTTGCCTTGATACATTTATTAAATTTCACCATCTGTATAAGGCAAGGGAGCACATTTTAAAGTTATTTCTTTTCCTCTGAATTTATGAACCTTTTTTTTCAACAATTCCTGATTCCAATACATCCCTAAGAAAAGCTCTAGACCCAGAAGGCCTATTTTTTTAAAATCTTGGCTCTTATGTTTACTAGTTCTGTGAAGGCTCTAGTTTTAGTGTCCTTACCTGTAAAGTGTGGATAATAATAGAACTTATTTCCTATAGATATTATCAAGATTACATCACATAATCTGGGTAAACCTCTTAGAATAGTAGGTTAATAAGAATTAAGTAAAATAATCCATATAAGCACTTGGCAACTACATCATTATAATCAGAAGTAATAGTTAATATTCTTTTAATAAAATTCTTATTAAAAAGCAGCCTCAGAAGTTTTCCTTTATTGGCTATCATTTTTCTATTAGTTGAAAAATACAATGTATCCTTAAAACCTCAAGTCCAACAGAAAATAGCACAACTGAAATTGTGACTTCTCAATCAATCAAGTCTAATGTGTATATAATAATTCTTTTCCATTATTATTGGAATATAACATTATCATTGTTATATCAGCTGAATCATCTGAATAAGATCTCTTCAGCATTCTGGGGACGGTTTGGGTGTTAATGTGGAAATTGTTATTGAGTAGTTAAACAATGTCCACACAAAAGAGCATGAACAATATAACACAGGATAAGCTTACATTAGAGAAGGTAAACCAGAGATGAGCTCACATAAGAATTAGCTTGACTATCATCAACACATATTTTTGAAGTGTTTTACCTGTAGCTTCATAACAGGTTCTTGGCTTCTCAATATAGTCTTTCATAATAGCATGTATTAGCATCTGTAACAACCACAAGTTTGTTTTCATTTGCATGGTTTTAAATAATGTCTCTTATTAGACACCAACTTCTTTAAAGAACAGAGCATCTGCTCTCGCTCAATGTGGTACCTCCAGTGCCTAGATCAAAGTCAGAATCTTAGTGGGCAACTGTAGTAGATACTGTAGGGCACTGCTCAGTTCCTCTAGTAAGGATCCCCTTTCAGATTCAAGGCTCTCCTTCTCCCAGTTTCCAGGAGTTCTGGCTGCTGACTGCTGGTAACTGTACCACTCATAGTTGCATCACTGCCCCGGTCAATACAGGATTGACCTGATCAAGATTACATCACACAAGCAAAGGTCCAGTGCCCTCAACTCAAACTCAGAACAGCTTTGGAGGACCATCCTAGCTCCAGAGCTTACCATAAGACTGGTTCTCACCTCTAATGTAACTGTATCACAGTTCAAGTTCTTCCTCTCTCCAACCCTTATTCCCTTCAGTTCTGCATAGGTGTTAATCCTAAGAGTGCTCACCAATAGACGTGCACACAAATCTCAGACTCTGTTTCCCCACAGCCTGCCCTAAGACATCACCCACGAAACACTGATAGAATAAGTGAACGATTTTGCCGTTAGACCCATACATACCTTCTTTCAAAAGAAAAAAACATGTTTGTAAAGCATAGCCAACAGTTAAATTGATAATAAAGATGTGAATAAACTTTAAAAATACATTCATATCTTTTTTTTTCAATTCTATTTTATTTAATCAGTTGTCAAATGAAAATAATCACTACCTGAATCAATTTAACATCTTGTTCTTCACTTAGAGACCACTAACCAATTAAAGGCTAATGACATTAGTTTTGTAGAAATCTCAAAAAAATTATTTTTATTTTTATGGAGAAAATAATGTATGTTTAAAATAGATGTCTTGAGCCAGTCCATTTCTGTTAACTGTCCATACCTAATACACTTTTTTCATAAGAACAGACCTAATATTTACTTAAAGGCAAAAATGATTTAATTCAAGAAATAAAAAACTCAGGTTTTTAAGGCAAGTTAATATCTTTTTTAATTCAGAAAAAGGTCATAACTTTTTAGTATAATTCTAATTGTATTATATAAAGTGATGAAAAAGAAATACATAAGAGAAGAAAGTTTTAGCTTGAAGATCAAAAAATAAGGAGAAATACTAAAAATGGAGGTACAGGAAATACATTCAAGTTTATTTTCCTTTCTCTGTATATATTTACATATATAAAAAAATGAATTTTCCTGGGGTTATTTATAGTCATAAAGTACATAGCTTATAGCTTAAAGAACCAGGATACAAAAATAACAGTTTTTCTAATTCAAAAATCAATATTCATCTCAGACCACAAGCTAGAATCTTAATTGTTTTGGTGGGAAGCTCTTCAATCTTAACGGATGAAAAAAAAATCTACTCTGTTCACTAGAAAGTAGAATTATGTTCTGAAATATATCCTCCTATCACCTAACCCTCAACTAGCCTTCTGAGACTTAATTTTCTCTCTGACCTAAGATGTTCAGAATGTCTTACACAATTATTGCTTTACTAGCACTTTGATGACTCATCATTATTTTTAGGATCAAAACTCTAACATATCCATTCTCCCATTTGCCACTATTCCCTAGTATAACTGAAACATACACATCTATCGCCAACAATCGACAATTAAATTAACTTCCTCTATCTACAAACATTATTATTCAAAGAAAGTTTACTGAAAGTCAGGAAACAGATTGTGAGGAGTCATTGAATCCCATGAGCAGAACTTGAAACAAAAGTCTATTTCTGCCAAATCAGCAAGAGGTTACATATGTAATTTATATTGTCCTGTCCTCCCTTGTACCTTGTTATATGCAAATATAAACATCTCACGCTTGATAGAAACAAATAAAAAAAATCATTTTCTTAAATAGTCTCACAGAATTCTATTTTCCAACAAAATTTAAACATTTGTTTAATATTATTCCTTAAAGCACTAAAGCACTTTTATGTCACACTTGATTACTCCTTTTCTTTCTCAGTAATGCCAAAATCTCAATAGTCAAATTTAAAGCAAACTAACACACCAACAAGCGAGAAAAAAAAAAAAAAAGAATTTTAAATGGTCTTCACAGAAGAAAAGCAACTTCAAGAGAATAAGTTCTACCCAGATAATCATTTTAATGACTCATTTCTGATTTTTCAATCATACTATTAAGGTAAAAACATGAAGGCTTTTGAAGGCGATCAAGGGCTTTGTACACAGAATTGTCACTCAAGAGAAGCTGATATTCCTATACCTGCTAACCCTAATTCATCAAAGTCATTACTCCTTATGGCAATCAATTACAACGAGGATTATACCTGCATGTCAAGCTAATCCAAAATCTCACTGTTTAGCCACAGTAAGAATTAAAATGTAGTTCCCCTGGGGTGGTGGGCTCAAACACATCTGACTGTACACTGACATCTACATCTGAAGTGAATGTCTTCTAGAATAGTTTGATTACAGAGATTTAGGGTACAAAGAATCTCCTGTTAGGGTAAAATGAGGTTCTCAGGTAGCTACTGGAACATAAGAACAACTGGTCTGTACATCATTTTACTTTAAGTTCTATACATACTTACGTTCAGAAATAACAGTAGAGGAAAGCATTGTTAAGAGTGAGAGTACACAGGGTCAAAGCAATAATTACGATTGTGAATGCTCTGAAACAATCTTTGGCCCTTTAAAGTTTATATACACAATAGAGTTCTCCCTCCAGAGAACATCACTACACAAAACCAAAAGGGACCACATACTTCAGCAGCAGCTACTGGGAATTACCAAATTACATAAAATTAATGGGATGTGGCTCTTTGCAATGAATAAATTTATAACTAAATGTTGAGTGCCTTACGCTTTTTATTCCACTGGGTGAACTGCTACAGTACTCAATTCAATGAGGTCTATTAGAGAGGCCCATTATATGACTGATGGGCAGCTTTACTTTTTTTCTCCTCCTTATTTCAATTTCTTTCTGTGGTGAAGAACAAATAACCAGGTTGGCCTTTGAATTTAAATATGGAATGCTAAAAGTTCAGATACGCAAATAAAATTTAAAAATTAAAAAGGAAACTATGAATTGGATAAACCAAAGAGACAAAATAATAAAAATAAACAAAAATATAAAAATGTTTGTGAATAAATCAAGTATTTTAAATTTACTTTAAAATACAAAATTTTATAATATTCAGAAAATCTTTCTAAAAGTTACAAAACAAAAAAACTAAGGATGAAATTTCTGTAGTTCAACTTAAGAATACAAACTAATATGGATCCCTGTCCTAGGTCCAAATGATCCACATATATACCTTCAGAAGCAAAAGTAAGCCCCATGGGAATGTAAGCAATGTTCTTCCTCCAAGGGGATGGTGGGTAGACTGAAAAAAGAAATGACCTAGGTTTTACGTTCTATAATTAGGTAAATCTCTACACCCCTATGAAAAGTTACTTCATCTATAAACTGGCAATATCATTCTTCTTAGCCACCTCATAGTTTTGACAGGAAAGCCACAGAAGATGGCATGTGGAAGGACTCTGTAAATGTTAAAACATGATACAAAAGGTAACACTGTCACTGGACGCGGTATCAGTACTGTATCTAACACTAAGTAAGTACTCGACAAATATTTGTTGAATTAGAGAATGAACATTTTAAAATAATTTTTAAAACCTAAAACCAAATCACCAAGTGATTCCAATATATAACATTATATTCTGGAATGTTACAGTGGTCTATAATAATTGCCAATATTAATCCAGTGCTTACTAATTGCTTGGCCTTGTTCTAAAGACTTTACAAATATTAACCTAACAACAACTCCCTGAGGTAGACTCTACTATCAGAATCTACTTCATCTATAAATCTTTACTTGCAGATGAAGAAAATTAACAAATTTATCCAAAAATCAAAGTCTGTAAGTAGAGGATTCAATTCAAACCTAAAAAATCTGGCTCTAGTAACCATGTTTTTAAACTAAAATGAATTCATTAACACGTGTCCTCAGTGGTAAATTGGTAAGTGTATCTTTACAAACATTACAGAACATGACTAAAACAATATTTTCAGATAAAGTCAATTCAGGAACACTTTAACTATGCTATAGTCATCATTCTTTTATATTCTAGAACACAATGTCGTCTTGTCTAGTATATGGCCTCGTTTCACTCTTCTCTCTGCCTTCAAAATACTTTCATTTAAATATGAAAATGCTTAAACATGTGGAATTCTTAAACAAAAATTCATCGTAGAGATACCTAGATTACATGAATGTTTACAGATAGTCATAAATTCATGAACAATTTATTTACTACTGATTGCAATAAGCATTATATTAGGTACTGAATGGGGACAGACTAGCAATTAAAGACATAACCATAATTATTTTTAAAACTAATTAAGACACAAAACATACTTAGATGAGATAGCCTGGAAATTACATTTTTATAAAAACCACTTATCTGTAATTGAAAACTGGTATGTTACTAGTTGGATAAAAGGGTTCTGAGGAGAAAGAAGAAGGATCAACTTCTGGGGAGATAAGTGCTAGAGAACAGAAATGAAGCTCACCCCATGAGCTGGAGATTGTTCAGGAAGAAAAAGAGCAGTTTAATAAAATAAGGTAAAACTGGGTTCTCTGCCCATTTCTCCCAAGGCCTTACATGACTTCCAGGCTATCTGTATATGTCATTATCAGAAACAAATTTAAGAAATCTAATTTTCTGACCCCTTGAACTGAGCTCCTGCTGCTGCTGATTCTGTATCCCATCACCCACTAATACAGCAGCAGTTCATGCCATGGACTGTACTGGGTTAAAGCAAGCAGAAATGTTGATGGTGAGGATGGTAGTGGTTCTAAAAACCAAGCATGGTTCAAATAGTTGGAAAACATTTAAACCAAAACCATTTCTCTTATATCTCAGCCTTCACAACCTACGAGTCCCTTACACCATACATATGCAAAGGCATGTACACACATCCTCATGGACACAGCACATGCTTTTATGCACACACCTCAGGACACAGAAAATATTACCTATATTAAACCACCTATATATGCTCTAGGCTGATAAACAGCACACTGAGTCACAGAATGGGGCTGTGAAAACAAGGACATGGTTAATAATTCTTGGTCAAGAGTTAGACATCCTGAATCAAATCCCAATTCTTCCCTTCATGCCTGTGTGGTCTTGAGTGGTTATTTAATCTTTCCAACTCTCATTTCTCTCACTGAATCTTGGATGAAGAAATAGCTAAGACACTTTTCAGCTCAAAACTCTTAATTCTTGAAAGAATAAAAGTGAATTCAAAAAGAGAAAGAATTTCTGACTTATATGATAAAGTTTTGGTATGTCTTTATAGTATTAAAAATGTTCTATCACATGATTGAATCATCATTTATTACTGAGTAGCATGTAGGCTTTCTTATGAAAGAGGAAGATGACAACATTTTCCAAATGTTGGTTAACATTTGAATATTAGAGAAATACATCAGTCACTCTGCCTTTAAACATTTCAGTCAATGTGGGAACACATATAAAAGAATGGACCTAAAAATTCCTATCGTCTAGTGATGTCACAGCCCTCATAAGGTCATAGTGCAATGTATCACTCACATGTTTGTGACGATGCTGGTGTAAACAAGCCTACTGCACTGACCCTTGTATTGAAGTATGGCACATACAATTATGTACAGTATATAATACTTGATAAGCAACTCTGTTACTGGCTTAAGCATTTACAAAAGTATATCTTTTATCATTATTTTAGAGTCTACTCTCTCTACTTACAAATAAAGAGTTTGCTGTCAAACAGAATGCCATGTTAAGCTGGCAGCAGCCTTCTCATGTTTACTGTGTCTGTTCATTGAATCATTTTCTCTTGTGTTTTATTTAATCTCATGTTGTGTACAGTGACAAGCTGTACAGGCTTGTAGCCTAGGCAATGGGCTTAACCACACAGCCTAGCCGTGTAGTAGGCTACATCATCTAGGTCGGTGTTAGTACACTTTTATTTTCACACAGATCGCCTAAGAACACATTTCTCAGAACAGTATCCCCATCATTAAGCATGCATGACTGTATTTAATTTTTAGTTCTGATGTGTTATTTTAAAACATGCTTCCTGTATACGAGTTTATTTCTTAAAATGTGGTTCTGTAGAAAAGTCACACCAGGACCAACCTCCAATAATAAGCATATCTTTATTCTGTACTAGGCAATGTCTACTCTCCACCAAAAAAGCTGGAGTCTATGCGTTTCTATAGGAGCTCCTATTTTGGTTGCTTACTCATTTTTGTAATGTTAATGAGAAAAGTGAACAAACAAAAAAGTCAGCACATGAAGCTCTGAGAGCACATTCTACTGAGAGCACATAACATGCTGATTTTAATCAAGTCCCTAAAATAAGAGGAAGTGAGAAATAATTTCCTCACTATCATGCTAATGAGGACTGACTAACAGCACAACTAAAGAGTATGCTGTCCCCAGGCAGACAAGAGAGAAGCCAACAGTTCACATACACGAGGGCACACTAAAGCTACACAAGAAAAGAACAGAATAAATCCTGTGATTTGATGTGACAAAAACTTTCAATATTTTTAAGGCGTTTTAAATCGCTTCTCGGCCTTTGGGCTAAGATCAAGTATATTTTAAAGGAGTTTTAAATGCTTTAGTAGCTGTTCCTTGAAGTCATACCATACATGATCTAGTTTAGTTAAGTATAGAATCAATTAATGTGGAATTTCAGGTCAAACTGGTGCCAAGTTAGAGCTCTCTATTCTGCACCACAGTACCTGCCTATAAAATGTTTAGAAACATCAAATGCATGACTCTGTATGCAACAGCTTTAAAGAAAACTGTTAAAAATTATTTCCAAAGTATATCATAGTTTTACACACATCACTAACAAAAAAAGAAAAGGGAGACAAACTGACTCTGCATATGAAATTGCACTATCATAACTGTCAGCCTGCATCTATTTCAAAGAAGTCTTATGAAATTAAATGAGATTGGTAGTTTCTCCATACTTGAGTGGATTTAAAAAAAAATGGTTTCCCATCAAGGTTTTTAAACATATAAAAGGAAATGTAATCTGCTTACATAAAAGGAAAGGAGCACCATCCACAGCATAACTTTCAACCCTGAGCCCCTAATTCCTCCAGTTTCACTACCTGAAGTCACTTACATGCCTCATGCTTAGCCCACATCTTCTCCCATGTAGTACCAGCTGTTCTTCACACTAGCTCAGTCTCATACCTGCAGTGCCGCCATACCTGCAATGCCCTTGAATAGAACACCTAGGACTGGTTTCTGATTTTTCAACTTTTTATCACTAACAGTGACAAGAATTGCATCAATCACTAACAGTGACAAGAATTGCATCAATCACTATATACCATATACTTTTACCATCACTTTAATTCAATTCACTGCCACATCCTGTAGATGTTTGTTTTTTTGTCTGTCTGAAAAAGGTCTTGAATTCACCTCTTATCCTCCAAAGTCACTGCCACCATCCTAGACCAGGCAGTCTTCAACCCTCCCTTGAAGCATTTCAAGAGCTTCTATTCTTTGTCCTCTTTTTATCCAGTTTATCTCTAGAAGACTTAGCTTCCCCAAACACTATTCAACTTGTCCTCTAAAACTCATATGGGTTGCATCTATTTCCTACCACAATATTTCACAAGTGTACTTGTCATGAGAAAAATAAAAAGCACCCATGGACAACTAGATTCAGATATTTTACTGTCTGTATATCCCTCTTGGAATTTTACTTTGTATATTAACATAGTAAAATCTTTTTAGTTTTGACATGCAGAAGTCAGTTACCTTTCTTCAATCTAACATATCTCATACTTGTTTGATCAAGGGGCTCTTCCTTTCCAAAACATACAACGGTGGTGCAGTTTGAGAAATGCTATTATCTTGTATCAATTCCAATCATTTCTATGGCTTTCAATTCCCTTTTCCACCCTAGTGAACCCATGGTCACCGGTTTCTCATCTCCGTCCTTCACCTGTGATGCAGACAGCCCCGTCTCTGTAAGTACATTATACCTAACTCTCTCTCACTCCAGTTGCTCACGTTGTCTTTCTGTCCTTCTCTGCCTCTTCTTTTCTATACAGTAAAATCCTGCTTAGTCTTTAAAGCCTGATGTAAGTCATACGTCAGCCATAAATTCTTCCATAAAATTTTCCCCAATCTCAGTATTCTATACTTGGCCTCTCTCTCTCCCAATTAGAACATAATCTCCCTAAAGGAAATATCTATGTCTGATGTGTCAGCGTCAGTGTTTTCTTCACTTCCAGTAAGCGTGCATGTAGTAGGGACTGAATGATTAGTGTTGAGGGCCATATAATTGATTATCTGACACAAAGAAATGCCTAATTAGAGTGAGATATAAACTGCATTCCCCATACTAAAATAATGGTATGTTTTTAGAAGAGGAAGAGGCCAGAGGGATGCTACTTTTTATTCTGATACTTTTCAACCAGTAGTCATAACAAGGAGGACAATTCGAAATGATGTAAAAACAAAGCTTTAGGCCACTTTTGCACAGGAGAGGAAAAAAGTACATCTAAAAATATTAGAAAGATTTTCAAAAAAAGAAAACAACTATTTTCTAGTCAAAAGATAATCAAATCTCAATTAATTAGTAATAAGTTATTTGGAGTTAAAATGTTACTTTTAGTTCATGTTACTTTATACAAACAAAAAATGACCTTTACATATTACTTTAAGTGTAAAATTGCAAATTAAATCAGTGTAGACACAGTAACATGTGTTTTACATACTTATCTATGACATATAAACATATATTAGAACATATTGAGGCCTGCTGCTACTGGTATAGAATTAAAGGGCTTTGTCACTTGTGATTTATAAATACTGAGTTAAATTGTGGTGCTAATGAGGCAAAAGTGAAAGGATAAGCCAATTAGTTTAACCTTGAATTGGCAGCCTTCTCCCATAACCCTCACTTTGGTCTTGCTGTCCCACAAAATAATGTGCAGTGTAGTATAAGATGTTACTTTACAATTCAGACTGAAGAAGTCGTCACAGGAAAGCAGTACATTGTGAAAAAAAATCTGAGTTTTAGAGCCAGAGCTGAGTGTGCATTCAGTTTCTACACTAGAATTTCTTCCTTGCATTATTCTGATTAAAATTAAAGCTAATGCATTTAAGGAATGCAAAACATAATTAGTACTGAAGAAATGGCAACTACTGAATTCAAAGGAAATCACTGTATTTCACAGAAAGTCTGCTATATCAAAAAATGTAATACGAATTCTCATCTTTCAAAAGTTGAAATGTTATGTATTTATCATCACTTTTAATAAATAGCAAACTTCTATCAAATTCCACTGTATATACACCTGTTTTGAAAATAGGGTTTGTCATCACCACTGACATGAACAGATGGACATATGAGATCAGCTCAATCAATGTTGTTGATTTAACAAAGATAGGTGTTGGCTGGCCGTTTTGCCATTTCAAAGTATTATATGTCCTTTTTCCCCCAAAAGCACTAAAGATGTAAATCTGGATTCCAATTAGGACATACTGACAAAATTGTCAAACTCCTAATTAGTGCAATTCTACTTATTTTTTTCTGTTTGTTTCTCATTAGTAGCTATTCTTTGTAATTCAAATCTGAAGTGAAATATCCTGAAGGCATCTGTCAGAGATTCTTAGGTGTTTAGTAACACTTAACAGCAAATAAATAAATAAATAAATAAATAAATAAATGATTGCTTTTTGAATTTTAATACATTTTTTTTAATGCAGGCATAATTACAAAATTAAATAATTTCAATTTCCTCTGTTATAGACATTGTATCTACCTTTGACATAACTTTAATACACCGTTAGCAAAATTAAGACAAATTTAGCTCTACGTTTTTATGTTATATAAAATATTCCTAAAATAACGTCTTTGCTCTCATTTATCAGTATATTAAAGCATTCACTAAAAAGTAAGACCATCTACGGTCATGCTATCCTGAACAAGTTCAATCCCGTCTGATTTCAGAAGCTAAGCAGTGTTGGGCCTGTTTATACTTGGATAGGAGACCATGTAGAAAGACCAGGTGCTGTAGGAGTAAAAAAATAAAAAAATAAAGGATTGTAAACTGACAAGGTCCTTGCAATCTGTGAGGTCAACCAAAGGTTGCCTTGCCAAAACAAAAACAAAAATAAAGTATGACATGACAAATGTTCTTCAAACAAGATTGCTAGAAATTTTTCATCTGCTACAAGAAAAAAATGTGTTCCTTTTTTTCTGTATTCATTCCTCATTGAAACACGAAAATTAAATATATTTAAAAAAAGAGTAAATGGAAGATAAGGAGGTATTATTTTATGATGGCAATATGTTAACATGAAAATTTCTCGATATATGCACTCCAGTTATCATAACTGAATTTTAAGAACATGACAGAGAACTTTTAGCAGGTATTTCCTGTTAACTTCAGACTTAATTCATAGACACTTTAAAAATATTTACATTTATTTATATTAATGCATTATATTATCAACTTTTCTGTTTAGTTGTATGATGTATTAGCAAACAGTTTTAATATGATAAAGTTAAATTACCACAAGGTAAAATAAGTTTAATATTTTTATATTATATCATATTTTGAAGTGTCCCTCAATATATTTTAACATAGTACAAAATAGAAACAAACTAATTTTCTAGTTAATGTTTCATAAATTATATAGCAAATCACCGTTTCTCTAATTTCTTCAATGCTAAAGTGGAACTGAATAGCCTTTAACATTTGATTTTTGGATGATTATAGATTGTAATACTGAATTACTTTAAGGTAACAAGGTAGTGGTTTATTGAATATTTTTAATATGTAACCTTGGTAATACTGTATGGTGTCAATTTTTAAAACAAGGGCAAAAACTGAGTTATAAGAATGTGAGAGGCAGTGAGATTTCTAATATAACTTAGTCTAAATCTTCTCTTCATTGATTAAAAAATTGTCCCCTATATAAATTAAGCCCCCTGGTCAAGATCATACAGTTAGTATGATGCAGTAAAACGGCCTAGAACTTTTGAGTCAGACAGACCTGGATACTAATTCACACTCTACCCTTTACTGTGTTTTTTAATGCATGTTACTGAATCTTTCACGACATGAGTTTCTGCATCTTTAAAAAGGACATAAGTATTTCAAATAATGATTAAATTGAATAGATTATCATGGTACATAAAAGAATGGTAAACACATGTGAATCTGAATCCTTATGAAAGAAATAGCTACATACAGTCCAGGTTTGTCTTATCTATAACTCGCCAAGATGATACTCTGCTTAACTTGCTAATGGCTTTAAAATTTAAATACATATTTTTCCATATAGTTTTAAAATTCATCCTAATTATGTGAATCTCATAAATTCAAAACTGTACCTTTTGCCACCTACATATCAAACTAGCATAATTAGCTAATCTGAAGTGACTTTAATAAAGCTTTTCCATTCTACTCATTAGCCTTTGCTTTTTTCCCAAGTGAGGTTAATTTTTTTCCCAACTGAAAATTTTTTAATAGGGTTAATGAGTGAGTGTAATTCTCTCTGTAAATACAATAGGCTGCTAACCTTTATATCAAGGGGAAATAAATTTTTCAAGTCAAGTCAAATGTCCCAACTGTGATCAACAAATGGACTTCTTCCTGAAGAATTCGTTTAATACAATGATTAAAAAGAAAAAAAAAGTTGTTCCTTTTTTCAAATAAAATGACTGTACAGCCTGATAAGAGGAATGCTTTCAATTTTATAAGACAAACTGTACTTCCTCTGAATCCAAAGAAAACTGCCATATTATTTATTTTTAACTTCTTTATTATGCATTAATGTTAAATTATGAGAAAGAACTAGCAATAATTTTCTTGGTTCTCAAATTATCTCATAAAATTATCTTTAAATGGAGACAAATGTGAAATGGTGAGAAATGACAGTTCCTTATAGTTTCATTTACTACAGAAAAAGAATACACATAATATCTATGTACATATATACACATACATATATATACACAAACATTTAAAAAATATCTTTCTATGTTTTCCCAAAGATTAATTTATTCTATAGTATATGCTATCAACAGATGAAGAGCCTTAAACATTTTTCCTCACATTTTGCTAATGACAAAACTCAATTCTAGAGATTTTTCCACTGTGTGAAAATATGACTGACACACCATATTCCTAGTTGCTAAAAGTAAATGGAAACATCCATGTAAGTTACACAAGAGCAAAATTAATTTGGATCCAACAATGACTATTCTTTTAGAATACAGTACTCTGACATTTTGCCCTCTAGAATCACAGATCATTTGTTAAATGTCCTATAACTGCTAACCATGGGGATTCTCTAACGCTCTTCCTAATAGAACACAAAAATGTTGTAGAGATTAAAAGCAATGTGAAAGTCCCAGATGAATCAAAGGTACACAGTAATAATTGCCACTTCAATAAAAGTACATTCTAACACCCCCTTTCTCTCCTTTCCTAAAAAGTTCAAAAATAAAGTGTGCATTGATTTTAGCCAGCTGGAAGAAACTTTTACCATTCCCAAAAGCAAAGAGCAAAACAAGATGTCAGTCTCTGCCTATAATAAGCAAGCATGCGTGTACATACCGAGGCAGTGTCTGTGGAGGTAATGAGAGCCACAGGATAAGTGATAAGCCAATACTCTTATTTCATTAAGCAAAGAAGTAAACAGGTGTCCCTTAAGAAACTCAGAATCAGAATCTCCTGCAAGTGTTCCTTTCAGAAAGGTCACAGCTTCCTGAAAAGGTGCATAGTCCCCATTTCCTATTCCTGAAACTAAACTTCTAAGACAAAACTGACTCTAAGGAGTATATATTATTATCCCAATTTCCATATAAAGAAAATGCCTACTTGTACAATGACAATCAGCAACATGCAGCAGAATCCATACCTACACTCCAAAGTCCAAATTCTTAACCAAAATTACCATAACAGTCTCCATACTCCCAGCACACTCCCATTTTAAACTGCTCTTATTTTTCTACCTTAGTCTCAAAAAAAATTATGGTACACATGAATTATTTCTTGGTTTGTCTGTCATATGAATAAAAGAGAGACTTTGGTAGGGTTGTAAATCCAATAGAGAATTACTAAAAGAATATAAACACCCACTCAATTTAAATATAATTTCTTATCTTTTTTCTGATTTACATGTGATTTTTTTTCTCAGTTGGTAATTACGGAGCAATGAAAGCTTAAACATACCCCTATGAAACAAATGAAAAAAAGGCTCTGGTGAAAATCCCTCTACTCATATTTTTAACTGCATGGTAATGGTTTTTAAATACATCTATACAAAAAAATGCTGCATGGAATTATAGAGTTCCCAGACCCCCTGAGGACCATCTATTGGCTCCACATAGGTCCAGGTACAACTCTGTTTTTAATGGATACTGGAAAGTGCAAAGCAAATTATTATTAACTTATTCTTACATATTTGCAGCCTGGCTCAGAGGCTCAATTCCTTATGTCACATTTTCCCTCCTCTGAAGTACTTCTTAACGATAAATGTATCTAGTTTGACAGTAGCTCTCACATCAGTCTCACTCTACCATCAAGCCCACACTTAATATCTGGGGAAAATAAAACAGTGGAGGGCCAGGGCTGTCACCTGCAGCTGGCTCCAGGAGTCTGCCTCTTGGTAAGGCATGTGACTCCCACACAGAGAGAAAAGGACTCAGAAACCTGACAGAAAGGGGCATCCCTCTGGGGAACAGGGAAGCCAACCCTGATCAAGCTAATAGGGTCCAAGAGTGAATTCTAAGTTCTACTTACCCAACCTCAATTTTCCTATAATAGGATGGCCCGGGTTTGCTTCTGATCAAGTCTGAGATCAATTTATTCAGAAATGTCTATCGTTCCATCCAGAAACGTAAGTGCATGTAAGAATTAAGTGTTGTTTCACCAAAACCCATCTTTCCCTCCATCCCCGTTTAAATTAAGCCTGGGAAAAAAGTGCTTGTTACCAGTTTAAGGCAAAGACACATTTTAATCTTTCAAGGTTACTTGCTCAAACTCAATCAGCTATACTTTTCTAAGATTCCTGGTCCTATATTAAGTTTTGATCAGAAACAACAGATTTTTACATATGCAGATTACAGACAAAACCACATACTGAGATTTATTTTAAATGTTAACTTAATGAAGTATTCATGTTAAAATTTGATTATCCCAAATGGTATACTTTCTATAACCAATAACCAATAAGTAGAAGATCCCCGCTATAGCACTTTTTAGCATAAAAAAATTATATATGTGAGAAGCAGATGGTCAATGTCACCTTGGCAACATTCCACCATCTGTTCTTGGTGTAGCTAGTTAAGTCCGGAGTGTTCCTTTAAGATTCAAGAAAGACAATAACACTGTTGAAACCAAGAGTGGCCCCCAAGAGTGAGCTCTCCCAACATGTGAAATATATACCCAAGCACCTTCAAGGGTAACAACACAAAACAAAAATGCAGGGTCCCTTGTCAAAAATGCAGGAATAAAGCATTTCCTTTATTTCATAGTTTGTCCCTTTCAGCCTATCACGGGATATTTGCAAGGTAAAAGCGGATCTTCACAGGTGCCTCGGCCCTCTCCTGTTCCCAACACTGAGCACAGGTGCCACTTGCTGATCCAACTCGCTGGCCCTAAGCCCAGGCCGCACCAGAAGCAAAGGAAGTCAGAAAAGGCAGGAGAAGGGGCAGCTAAGAACCCCTCCAGAGAAGTGGGAGGCAGGAAAAGATGGAAGCCACATGTGAGCCAAGACTCCAAGCCCCAGTCAATGCCTCATCGTCCTACATGACTTCACTACAAAATATAAATCCAAAGTAAAACTTGTTGTAAATGTTGAGATGCGACCACAGAGCACTAAACACTAAGCACATTCTGAGTGCCAGACCATGTGCAATGTCACTGGTTGCTTGCTCATAAAGCTGTTCCTAACCCGAAAAAAAAAATAAAAGATGCTATTAATATCTCCATATCACAAATGAGTAAACTGAAGCACAGAGAAGATAATTAACTGCCCCAAAGTCACCCAGTATATAAGTGGCAGAGTCAGGATTCCAACTCATATGACATCCTGACTGCAGGGTTTATGTCCTTTATATGATACTAAAAGGAAATTTAAAGAAATACATTTTAGTCTCTACTAATCTATCTAGTCTACTATTTCTAAATGACTATATCTAAAAGGTACATATACAATTATGTTATAAAATCATGTACAAAAATACTGGAAAAAATGTTAGACTTTATTCATTTATGTAAATGAGACCCAGATATAGAAAGGTATTTGCTGACTTTCGTTTCCAGAAAAGAAGAAGGGGGAGGAGGACTATATTATATGCATTTTCAGTATGTACATGCCTTATATATTGATAGCTGCATTTCAAAGACCTGATAAGTCATACTGAATGCCATATATTTACATAAATATCTAGATCCTAAAATTACCATTCTAAGCGTGACTTTAAGATTTTCAAAAACATAGAACTGTCAGTACTTAAACCCCAAACAGTCACATGACACCTCTCTGGCACTTTCACATCTCTTTTCTGCTACCTATCTTCCTTCCTGCCCATTATCTCCTATGACACCAAACATCTGGTATCATCATCCTATCTAACTGTAAAAAGTTTTCTCTTAAATTTCTCAATCACTTATTCCAATAAAAAGTTCCAATGTCCCAATCTGTTCATTCATTTCAATGACTATTTATGGAACAAGTCTGATTTACTCCATAGACTTTAAATCGCATGTGTGCAGATTATCTGATTAAGCTAACACCTTAACGGATAGATTATGATTTAAATAAGAGCTCTAACACTTAATCCTCCGCCTTACATTCACACTATTCTGGGCTTTCCAATGAATGACTCCATCTTGCATCATATCAGCATGTATGTGTGAAAGGAAGAGGGGAAAAGACAGAGCCTGTCTCTTATGATCCACCTAAGAAAAAGAGAAGTCAATTCCAGTGTTCTTGGTGGGGATATGGCAAAGGACACAACCTAGAAAACTATAAATACAGGCAGTCACTTCGTTGTTACAGTCACTCTTTGCCCCTCCCACCTCCAATTCGTAATCATTTAACTTAATTTTTAAGGTAACAGGAATTTTAGAATTGTATCATTCATACCCATGCCAGTTAAGATTTTTAAAAAAATCATTCTATCTTCCAAGATATGTATCCAAACTGACCTACTCAGTATGACTCAGTCTTTTCCAACTCCCAGGAGAGTTTGCTCTTCCAGTTACAATTTAGCAACTTGTACTAAAGGTATTGGTTTACGTATGTGTCTGAAACACCAGAACTGTGAGGTCAAAGGCTGAGTCTCAATTATCTCTGCATTCAGCAAGAGAACTTAGCACATATTAAGCACTTAATAAATAATAAGAGAAACAAACATCGGATATAATTCAGAAGTTCATCATTTCAATTTATATATTGGGCCCACACTTATGATCAGCGAATAAGCTATAAATATTCTCTAAGTGGGAAAAAATAGTTTTATTTTCATTTTTAAAAAACTGTCTTGCATTTTAAGGTTTTAAAAAGAATCACTGATTTGATGATTGCTCTATAACTTTCTTCAAACTCCAAAATGCTAATTATTACAATAGCTAATGCTGATAGTTCTTGATATTTCTATGAATAAAGATTAAATAAATAATTCATATATTTTTAAAGCATTCCTTCATACCATGAGAAAACTGGAACAGTGTTCACTGACATCATTCATACAGAAGTAATCAGAGAGAAAGTTGTCTATGTGGACTTTAAAGGTTAGCTTCACTTAGTAAATTTAATAAGATAAATCAAATAAGTATTAATTAATTATTCCCTCAATTACTGACTCTTGCCCTGTGTAAGTTTTGCTCCCATAGATTATAATTGTCTATAATTATTTTCACTCAGATGCTCAACCAACACTTAATGAACTTAGCTTATTTCTTTCTCTAAACTATACCTTTCTAAAGACAAACCCTTCTACCCTTCATCCAATTAATCTTTGTCTCTTCTGTAATGCAAAATGCAGAGCTTTATATGTAATCAATAAGAAATGAACAATTTGAGAATGCACAAATTCTTCCATTCTCCAATACTGTAATATAAAAGCACGAGGAAACAAATTTAAAGCAGGAGTTCCAGGATCAAGATATAACATTGTACAAGAAAATGTTTCCTTCATTTTTTTTTTTTTTGAGAAGCCAGAAACCTTAAACTTCCACAAATCTGAAATCACTAAAATGGAAAAGCTACTTCCAATTTTGTTTCTCCTCATCCCCAATTACCCTGCCCCCTAACCCACTGTAAATCCATCCTTAGATGTGCTATCATATAATATCTTCTAAGATTTCTCTTACAACAAGCATCCTAAGACATCCTCCTTTTTATCACTGATAAAAACATCCATTTCCTCAGTATAGTTTATGTCACTTCTGGAAAACAAGACTATAACTCACATCATACTGTAATATTTAATAACCAACAGTCCCAAATACTTGTGTTTATTAACCTATAAATAATTGAGGCAGAATATCTTGTTCTGTTTTAAAAAAGGGGGGAGGCGGGGGAGAAATGTCAGCAATTTAATTTTATGGAGAATCAGCATTTACATCTAATTTCCAACTTGACACCTCTACTGTCCCTTCCACTTCTCTCCTACTCAGTAAACAGTTTTTATTCTAATCTCACCAGAAACCAGAGGTTCTGTATCATCATTGTTATTTTTAAAAAGGCAAAAAACATAATGTCTCCATGTTGTATCAGCTGCTTTTAGGTGAAAATTGTATTTTTTTCATTTTTTAGTTATTGCATGTTTTCAGTGTGATATAAATAGCTCACCTCACACTTAATGAAATACAAAGCCCTGCATTGTGAAAGCAACAATGGAGATAGAAAACAAATTAAGACCATGACATTCTTCTCTGATATTTTATCATATTTTATCACATTTGTCACATTTTAATGACCAATTTTATTTTTAAATTAATAAAAAGCCCATTTTAACATCTTACTACCAACTAAAAGTGACATTTCTGAAAATATACAAGTAGTCTCTTATTTAAATATGAATCTTCTTAAGATTCATATTTATTTATTCCTTCTCTTTTTTTTACATCTTACATTTCTGTGTGGTGCTATACGGATTTAAACACATTAGAGGTATATTTAGCTGACCATTTTGTTTTGTTACTGTAATCACTGTCGGTACTGTACTAAAGTTTCTTTTTTAAAAGGAAACATAAAATACTACTCATATCTACTTTACTGTTTACCTTTCTCTTCCCTCTTTCCTTTTAAAGTAGGATAAAAAATTCTTTTTAACCACTTTCCTCTCTTTGGTCTACGCTATGGTCACTGAATGGTTAAAATAATTGGTGAATTACAAATGTGTCTAACAGTTTATATTGTTTCCTTCCCTTGAACCTGGTAGTGCTTTTCTATTCACCGCTCTTGGTATATCAAGATTTTTACTGAAAACACGCACTACAAAACCTAACAAAGGTACACTTATGGATTCTTAATAGAGATTTGTTACTAGACGCATATGGATACTGTTTTACTCTGCTATCAAACCAGAGTCAGAATCGATAGAGTTAACTTTTTAAAAATCATTTAACATCAGAAGAGTTTCATACCAACCAGGAAAAAGGATGTTTTCAGGTTACAATATTAAAGTCGGCAATACACAATCTCAGCTATTGTTCATTCTAGCAAATCACCACTGGCTGGATGATTTACAACAGGTTGTGCTAACTATATAGCACATAACTGCTAAAAATTTCAAATGTCCATCTGCTAGAAGTATAACTATAAATGTGCTATAAAAGTAGAGCAATCATGATTACTGGTCAGTTCTGAAGGCAAATATTTGTCTAGCAAGGCTGCCATTCATTCGTGTTCAAATTCACTAACATCAAATAAACCATATCCACAACAAAGATTTCTGTTTAAATGACCATTAAGAAGTTTGGTGAAGTTAACTGAGATAGGATGACTGCAGAATTTAAATGACTGAAGGAGTCAGCAGACCTGTAATGAAACAGCTGCATGTTGGGAGTGTTTCAGTGGGAGTGACTGGTCCCACGAGGAGCATGGTAATCAAGGTTGTGTCCTTGTGCAGCAGATTAAGCCATGGAGAGTGAGAGAGACGGGGGAACAAAGGAAAATTGGCATTTATTGTGCACCTCATATAAAATAAAGCACTGAAGTAGATAATTCCAAGTATATTAATTTGTTCAGTATTCTTGTTAATGCTGCCAAAGTAAATTTTATCATTGCTATGTTTTCCACACGCAAAGAGGAAGAAGCTGTGAAAGGTTAATTTTGTCAGGGTTACTCAAGTGGGGAAGGTGGAGGTTTGAATCCAAATACCTCTGATTACAGAATTCATCTTGGTCCTGCAGTGTGACTTTCACTGGTCCCTTAATTTTTCTGAGACTCAGTTTCCACATCTTTAAAATGAGCTCTAAAGATGCTTCCACGTAATTATTTACCCCCAATTCTTTTAGTTTTGCTCTCTTCTATCTTATTAGTGCTTGGTGTGGGGCTGCTTAATAGAGATAAGGCGAGTTAATGTTCCAAAAGGAAAGTCATTAAGAAATGGGCTGGCTAGTTACTTCCACCCACGTCAGATTTAGAGGCCTCCATCCACACACAGAAGACACTTTGTGAGTGCTTCAGGATCTGTGACTCAACCCTAAGGGTGGATCACTGGCCATTTTATTTGACATTTAGAATTCGTTATGGTTTTGCTGTGAAGCCCACAAATAGTTATTGTTTGTGGGCTGTGTCTATCTCACCTATGTGTATTCTGCAAATCAAGGACTACGGTTGGGTCTATAAACTGTATCACACAGGGTTGCTCTAATAATTAAATGAATCAATATGTGTAAAATACCAAGAGCAGTACCTGGCATGCAGCATGCTCTATAAAGTACTATTTATTTTTATTATGTTAGATAATGTACCTCTTCATCCATGAAACAAACAGAACATTCCATAATTCCTGACCGACAATATTAATAGCCATGTAAAGGATTCATGCTTAATCACAAAAATACCTTTCATTTATTTGTTAATTTTTAGTCTAAGAACTTTAACTACTGATTGTGTATTAATTGTATTTATAGTGGCTCCAGGAACATTTTCAACCTTTTTCTATCTATCTTTTATCTAGAGAATTCAGAATCTATTATCATTGTTTCCCAAAAGTGACCAGAAATAATTCCTCTTAAAACTGTGTTAACAAATTAAACAGTCTTCAAAACAAATTTATTAATATTACATGCTACTTGTCCAGAGTCAGGAAAGCAAATAAAATTGCCTGCAGACTACTGGTATTCAATTTGCTGTAAGAACAAATGAACATATAAATGAAGAAATATTTTTTTAAAAAAAGAAAGCATGATTCTAGTAGTAGTAAAGCAGTCAAAACAAAAAAGTCAACTAGAAAAACAAAATCCCAACTTCAATCAAGAATACCAAAAAAAAAAAACAACTAAATCTTAAATATAAATACTAAATTCCCATAAATTTATTGATTAAAAAAAAAACCACTGTAAAATATAGCAGCCAAGGAAAACTTCATGAAACTTCATAAAAAAGAAGTGGACATTGTAGAGGATACATAAGGAACTACCCAAATGGATTATCACTGAAGTGAAGGAACTAGTCTACATCTCCATGGTCAATTTGCCGGGATTTTCTGACGCAGGGCACTAGACAAGAGGCTGCTGCTCTGCCACAAGTGAGTCTTCCTCTCAGACAGGAAGGCCATCATATGTTCCCTCAAATCTGTCACTGTTTCAGACAATGACTTCCCGAGTGGAAACACAGCAGATACCACCTAAATGCCTCTGCTTTGATGGGAACGGTGTGAATTTGACACGTAACCATAAGGATCTCTCTCCATGAGAAATTATTCATTCCTCTGAATTGTCTCTCTTTATTTACCTGCTGTTGAGCTACACCATTTGTCTGCTATCACTCAGGTCTCCTCCTTCTTCCACTCCCCAAAAAGTCACAGTGAGTTTTTCTTTGATAAAACTCAGAAAAGTGAAAGCCTGGCAATAAAGTCTTCAGTTTCCTTTCTTGAAAGAAATTAAATCTCTGGGAAATTAAGCCTTGTTGAGAAGAAAACAAGAGGACTGTGGATTCTGGAAACCCAACAAACCACTCTACATCAGGACTTTCTGCCAGGTCTTCGCAGTGCTAAAGGAAGCATCTAGTACATGCCCATAATCAAGAGATCAGGTTTCTTTTTTGAGTATTCAGTGACTCCATCTAGAGAGCAGATTGTACCTTTAATCTCTGCTCTGGGTTTCCCCATCTACCAAAAATGGGAACCAGAGGTTTTCTTCAGTTTATATTTAAATGCTTTTATTACTCTATACACTTCCTTCTCTTTACTCTGAGAAAAACAACACTACAAGTTCTTTGCTCCTCTTCTGTTATCACTCCACCATACCACATGCCAACTGTTTCCTCTCGTGTGTCCTTGAAATAAATTCAACTTTGGAAACTACTTAGAACATGGGTCATGAACCCAGCTGTTATGCACTTTACTGCTGAGCATTTTCTCTTTTAGTTCACGGTTTCATTGTTCCTCTCCCACTTGACAGGTCGGCGATCATTCATTCAACAAATGTCCACGATAAGCTTGCATGCCATACTGGCTGAGATCACCAGGAAGATCAGTGAATCCCAGCAACTTTGCCCCAATCTCCAAAGTGTGGGCCTTGACCTCAGAGCTGCCAGGTTTGTTATACCAGGCAAGGATTTTCTTTCATGAGAGCTAAAAATGAAATACCTGAGTACTAGCCTAACAAATGGATTCATCTGAGTATATATGGCATGATATAAGAGTAACTTGATTAGGATTATAAAGCAAATCCAGACTTACCCATAGTGCTACACCGAAATCATTACGTTCATAACAATTTAAAAATTCTGAAAGGTGTTTTGAATTCCTTGGATCAAAAACCACCACACCAACTGAGAAGACGCTTTTGATAAGGGCAGCAGACTGGCAAACTGAAATAAGTGTGTGACCCTTCTGGCATATGCAACCTTCTCTCAGGCTGGTGTGTTCTGCATCTGCTGCCACTCCATTAGACTCGTGTCTCCGTGAGGGTCTATGTGAGCCACACAACTTGTTTCAAAAACATATGCTAATAAAATGTTAAGGCAGAGAACTTAAGATACTTCCAGACCACTTTTAATACTTCATACTTTTTCCTTTCATGGCAGAAACTGCTGCTCTCAGCCTCAGCCTATTTTAGCCAGATGACCAGTTTAGAAAGCATTATTGTAAAATGCAGTTTTACTGAGGCCAATTTCTCTTAATGACTCATCTTCAGCTGCACAGGCTTCTGAAGACAGGCTGCATACCAACAAGAAAGGTGCAAAATTGCTATTTTAATAAAGATCTTGGCATCATGGGGATTCATACTATCTCTTATTTAAATTTTCTCTTAGATAATTCTGAGATGACAAAAAAATGTGATGGGGGGTAATATGTGTATTAGAAATGTAACAGTATTATAGCATTAGAAATGTAATAACTTAAAACTTTCTACTGGCCTCCTTTCTCATAGAGCACTTCTAATCCAAAAATGAGAAATCAATGTCCAACACAAAATTTAAATGATCTAATAAACCCATTCTTCAAAATAGTATATCTGATTTCCCAGAAAATCTTTCGCTTTCCTAGTACTATTGTGGTATATATGGGACTACCTAAGATCTTTTTAGAATAATAAGGGTGTCATCTAAATAATCCTTTATATTAGAACTTTCAAATAGTCTTTCATCACTAGAGGCAAGTTCTATTTCAGCTATAAAATATGATCCTGATGAACCAAATTATTAACTAAAGAATGAATGTCAGCAGCACACGGTAGCTTTCTAGCTCTCTCTAAAATATAAATCTAAATTTCGTGCCTTTTCCCCTGTAACAATAACCTCTGTTCATCTAAAGTAATTCATTCTATAAACTGCCCTCTGACAATTTTACAATCATTTTTCAGTTATCATCAGGTAAATTATTCTCATAAAAATATTAATTTCTGTTTCTAATTAACATTGTCACCTACTTTCTGATTATTCCTATCTAGAATAAGCTAGAAGAGAAGATCCATTAAAGTAAATCATTTAATAACTTTCACTGTCCCAGGGACACATGAGATCTTAAAAAAAAAAAAGAAAGTTAAAGGTATCACTTTCACAGAGAAAGCACAGAGAAAGCTCACAGCAAAGGAACAAATGACTTTTAGCTCACAGACAAGATAACAACATTATCACTAACTTTTACTGAGCATTTACTATAGAGCAGTCTCTAGCTAAACACTTTATATGCATTGTTTTACCTAATTTTCATGAAACTACATGAGGTAGGTACCATTAATATTTCCAGGTGAGAGATGAGGAAGCTTAGGTCTGGCTACCTTAGTTACTTATCCAAGATAAAAACAGGTAAAAAGCATCAAATTCAAGGCTCTCTTATAGCATATTGGAGTAACTCCTTCAAGAATGATAAAAGTCTGAGAGCCAGTTTTCAGTCATAGTAAAAGGGTATTATGGAAAATTCCCTAAAAGGGGAAACAATATACATATCTAACTATCCTTGACCACTCCAGAACCAAATTCCTAAATTTGAAGCCATCATATGACTTTCTTTGCTCTTTAGTATTTATAGACAAGATATTGTATTTAGCTTAAAGTAACATTATAACTCCATAATTTTTATTGGTTCCAGACTTCTCAGAGGCATGTCCCAAGCAACAGCATTTCTTCCAAAGTATCTGCAAACATCACACGCTGTTTTTAGAACATCATTTTGAAAAAACCAAGCACTCTCCTTCATATATTACTGGTATAGTACAATTCTTTTCACTTAAAAAAAAAAAAAACACTTTATTTTCCGCAAAGGTATCACTGATCCCATTGCAAAGCACTGGCCAGAGATTTACATATTAGTTTAGAAATACCTAATTAACTAGTGGCTCTGCAAATTCCCAAATTAATTATAGAATCATCATGAGTTTTCTCACACATTCTTCTAGAGATCACATTAAAAAATACTTAAACAATAGTGTGCATTGTTAACCCCACAAATAAATTTATCAAAAAGAGAATCAGCACTAATATTTATTCTCCCCAGAAATATGTAAACTAATCTACTCTACTTACATCTTTCAATAGGATTAAAGTATGAAATATCCAGGGATGTTATTAACCTTGCTATGTAATAACCAAAAAAAGATTTTCCAATATTTTTCTAAACATTATTCAGTGAGTTAAGTATTGAACATACGCTAAGGTAGACTATAAAGACTGATTTTTTTAATGTAACAGCTTTTATATTACATTTTTTTCTTTAGAAGAAAAGGAGGAATTCACCAGTTCCATTCCCATTTTACTAAAAATCACTCTACAAATATGCAATCAAAAGCAACATTATCTATATTTTATAGAATCACTTCAAATGAGTCAATAATAAGAATATACACATATACCCCCAGTCTTCACTCTCATCCACATCATAAAAACATTTTTAGATTAGTATAATTTTAACTCATAATCCTAAAACATATTCCAATGAAAATTACCCAAAATTAAGAATATATATGAAATTACAAAAGTTGTTAAAGTCATTAATTTTTATTTAGTTTTTGCTTGAATTTTTTTTTAAGATGATATTTTTTAGAGCACTTTTAGGTTCACAGAAAAACTGAGAAGGCACAGAGGTTTCCCATACACCCTGCCTGTACACATGCATGGCCTCCCCCACTGTCAACACCACTCACCAGAGTGTTATACTAGCTACATGTTTTTTATGCTGAGAAGAGAGTATTTAGCTATCATGAATTTTTTTTTTAACTAATAACAAAAGTAGTATTTTATATTTTAAGGGCTAAAAGGAACTTTAGAGATTGCTAATCTGAGCTTCTCATTTTATGGGAAGAAAAGTAAAGCCAGAGCAGGTAAGAAATTGCTCAAACTCACCAAGTTAGATGGCCCTTAAACATTTGAAACTATGATGCAGGTCTCCTGACTCTCTCAGATTTAATTTTCCGGGACTAGAGCATGCTCCATAACTTTCAACTGTACAAAATGCCTTCTAAAAATAATTAGAAAAATGCAAATCAGGTTGATGTTAGCTCTAACCATCCACCTGACCTGACCCCTTTACTCCCTAGTTAGTCACCCACCTACTTACTGAGAAGAAAATGTCCATTAAGCTCTATGCCTATGATTAACCCAGTGGCCTTCATATGCTCTCTTAAGTTTAAGTAGTGGAGGCTCAGGAGAACCTGAAGGGAGAAAGGGACGCTGCAGAGCAAGCAATTGGAGAGAAACGAGGCTGAGAACGCACCACCATAATCGACAGCACATATAATGTTAATGCACTTATAACACACAATGCACACATCCAGGTAGGTTATGTGTACATACTTCAGCAAATACATTTAAACTGGAAAGCTATATCACATATTCTTAGGGATATTTTTATTTCCTTCAGCTCTCAATTTTATCATGCCAAATGCTGAAACAAATATGTATTACTAATAGCTACTGCACAACATATAGGCATATGCAATCTTCCATCTATCTCAGAAAATCTTAGACTTATAAATGACTTAGCTAGTACCACTTAACCCTGGTTGAACATTTAAATTATCTGAAGAGCTTATACAAAACACTAATACCTTGACATCATTCCAAATCAATTATATCAGAATTTCTAAAAGTGGAGGCCTAGGCATCAGTGCCATTCTGGTACCTGTTATTCCAAAACACATGTTGCATGTCATTGAATGAGTCTTTCAATTCCTCCTTCATAGAGGGCAATATAATCAAGCATCAAAAATACATGCTTAAAAAGACAAAATGTATTTCTTACCTCCAAGGAGAGTAACTTTCTAAAATTCTTGGTTCTTATTTTTCACTGACAGCTTTACATTTCTACTGTGATGTCACCTGGGGTGTTTTTAGTTTTAGTTTTGTTTTGTTTTTGCCATGATGAATGGCAAAATGCCAACCCTCCTCTCAATTATATATACATAGGTCAGAGTCCCTGTTCATCACTCGAAGCACCTCTACAGAATGACATTGATCCACTAATTAAATTGTCAATTCCTTTGTTCAAACATGGAAAAATCCATTTAACCACATTATTATCTAACGCACATTAGCTTTATTGTATATCGTGTCCATTAAGGTACCATTCATGGGTTTTAGGAAAGTGGAACAGAAATCCAGATACACTATGCAAACTATCTTTTTCTAATCACTCTTCTCATTTTATCATATTATTAAGTGAGGTCAGTTGAGTTGAAATAGAAGACGGTAAAGAGAGTGCCTTGATTAGTGTGACACAACAATTAGGAGAAAAAGTCTCTGTCCAAAGCTGTCTTTCCACAAGATTATCTTAATGTACTGATTCTCATACTAATTCACAATTTTGCCCTTACATATAGACTTTGAAACAAGCAGAACATTTTAATATACCTTCACATAAAAGTATTTCATTTACATTAAATAAATTAAATAAAGCATAGGTCTCTTTTCATATCTTCCTGTGCATACAGTAAGTTCCTACAGAGGAAGTACTGATTGTTTCTCTCTCTTTTTATTAAAGACCTAGTGCTTGATTAGTAAATGAGAACATATTGTAGTTCACAATTATATTTGAATTTTTGGATTTAAAAAATTTTAGCAGAACTGCGTTTTTTAATCATTGAAATAAAAACTGAAATAACTTCTGATGGATATGAAAGAAAGAAAGAAATTCCTTTTTTCTGGAATCCAGCAAGTAGTTACAGTTTAACACATAGAAAAATACATAAGGTACAAATGCACATAAAAATCAGTTCACTGTGTTGACCTTTGCCCCTCAGCCTCAGAGTTATTTTAGATCCTAAATGCCTAGCTGTATAGGCCAATGACCCGCAATGTCTCACAATGGTTTTGTAACTTAAATAATCATTAAACAAATAATTCATTTAATCACCCCAAAAAGGGAAGCAAACTCAAATAGTTACAGGAGCCAGGGGAGGCAAAGTAATTGAATGTGTATATGGAGGGAAGAGGGGATAAAAGAGGAGAGGTGGGATGCTGACAACACACACTCTTATCACAGGAGGCAGCTATAAAAAGTCAGATTTTATATGAAAACTTTTGGATCCCGAATGTTGGAAACTAATGTAAATTATTTAAATCTCTTTATAGGTCAAATAATTCTCTGTGAGCTGGGAGGCAGCCTTCACCTCTGATCTAGATGACTAAAAGACAATTTTTGTCCCTAGGAGAGGAACAAAAAATGTACATTACTGGTTTCCATAAGCATTTGCTGAACTTTGTTTTCTTGTAGTCTACAATTTGTCAACCCATATGCGATAACTCACTAGCATCTGCTTTCTTTATAAGATATTCAAGATACTTCATCTTAAGTTTTTCTAACTTAATTGGCCTAAACCCCTAAGAATGTTCTAACAAATACAGAACAAAAAGAAGACTGAATCTTTTTTTTTTTTTTTGATGGTGATTCAGAGAATGGATAACTGAACATGAATCACTTGGAAACATGAATAAAACATGAATAAACATAAACAGTTTCTGCTCACTCATGCTTTCCCTCTATCTCTGTCAACATTTTGGGGTAGAAGTTGAATGAAAGGAAAGGAATGGCTAACTTCCATAGTAAAATGATAAACCAAATAAAAACCACACAAGATTAGCAGTCGAGAAACAAACATTGCCTCAAACCAAACATAACCCATGTAACATGATTCCAAAAGAATAAAACTGAACTGACAGACTGCATTGGTCATTTCCTCATAAGATAAAGACAGACCTAATTATGTAATCCAGGTACATAAATCAAGCAAAGTGACACAGATAACTGTCTCTATAGTAATGCAATTTGCATGCTCTACTCAGAAAAAATATATATATTTTTACAAACGTATTTGTGACAACATACTAGAGGGTAAAGGAATTGACATGTTACCTGTTCCTATACATGAACTACCTTCATATATATATAAAGACAGTAAAATAATTTTATTTTTCAATGGGTTTTATTTCTTACCAAGTGCCAATTATAATTCTACACTGTTTTTAAAGCTTCTTACCTTCCCTCATTTACTCTACTTTTCACCAAAACTATATTTTCTTTCATCAATTCCCATACTCTTATTCCTTTAAACTGTCAAAATATGTAAAGCCAAAAATAAATCAAAAGAAAAATAATGATTACATACAGCCTTTCCTTTATACGTAGCATCAAATGTATAAAAAAGTAAATACAATTTGATTTATACGTAGCATCAAATGTATAAAAAAGTAAATACAATTATAAAGTAAATATACCTTTTCAATAAAGTTATTAAGTTCAGATGTGGCCCCGGATATGTGACAGCTACTAATATATTATAAAAATTAGTTACACTATTATAAATTGAGTGACTAATGCCTCTCCTTTAAAATCATGGTGATAAAAGTGGTGTATACCAACCATAGCTTAAGGACAGAAATAAAACCTATAACTTAGAATTACCTAATAAAATCTCAAAGAGAAGCCAAGGTTGGGACTTACACAAAACAGTGGCTTTACATTGATGACTCAGAGACAGTATGATGAGAAATAGGAATACAGTCTACAATGAAGTCTCCCAATTGAACCTGAGTGAAAAGATTTTAAATTAGGGGTTATTTGTCTCAAACACAAATATATTCATAGAAGAAAGGTAAGAGAACAGCTATTCCGAAAAGAGAGAGTAGATAGTAAGCGCTCAATAATTGCCGATTACTGCTGTTGTCCTCTCTCTTCTATAGAATCTGACCAACTAACTTTTCTCTTCAAATAAGCCAAATACTGTAAGGACACAAGACACCCACCTACTACACTATCAACCCAGGGTGTCCTTTTCTGACCACTTCTAGAGCTACAGTGTGAAACTGGATAACAAACATCTTATCTTTCTGCTTCTGCCCTGGGGCTTCATCCATTACCCAGGAATTAAATAATATGTACATGTAGATTTCCACACCCTGATACTGACAGAGAGGATTCTATAAAATGGAATTCAGTTGTCTAAATCTTAGAAAAAGACATATCAGTAGATAACTCTTATACTGCACAGAATATACATTGGACATAGTCTAAGTTGAATAAAACTGTTTCCACTAAATCAAAAGGTTTTCCTAACTCAATATTCCATATTATCCATAAATAGGAATAAAGATTTTGTTTTCAAGCCATTTATTCAGGGCCTAGGAATTGGTAGAACTTGTATTACATACTGGGATTATAACCAGGTGCTTATAACCTAGTGGGAAAGACAATTAAATAAACAATTACATAAACTGTGCTATGACGTCTGCTTTTGGTTATCAGCACAAGGTTTAATGGAAGCATATGAAGCCTACAGTCTACTGAGACTAGAAGAGGAAGGTGTCAAGGGATTTGAGGAATGGTTTCTAAAGGAGGTGACAGCTAATCTGGCACAGGAGTGGAGGGAAGTGTGTTCTAGGCAGATGCAAGCCCACGGGCCAAGACTGAAGCCACAGTGGGCCTGGTGGAGAAGTAAATAGGGACCCAGTAATAAAGGGAGCTTGGACTTTGTCCTTTAAATACAAAGAAAAGACCAAAAGATTTTAGATGAAGGAATAATATGCAAGGGTACCATTGCTAGCATACTTCAGCCACTTAACTGCTTCAGAATTACCTTTACTGGCCTAACATTTAAATACATAATGACATCTAACATCAGATTCCAGTTAATCTTTTAAAATTTTACCTCATCTCTTATTAAGAAGTTAATTGATTCATTATTTTCTGAAGGTAGAAGTGTGTTTTGAAAAAAAAGAAAAAAATAACTTTGAAAACTGGAGTGGAATAGGCACTCACTACGAACAAAGATATAAAAAAGGGGTACCAGAAAAAAAAAGGCACAAAGAACTACAAGGTAGAAAGGGAAATTAAATGCCTTTAAAATTTATACGCTAATGGAGGCACAACTAAAGTATTGTAAACTGAAGAGTGACAAGTTGTATGAGAAAACAGCATGTCTGCAGAAAGTGTGTAGAGAAAACTAGAAGTGTAGAAGAAAATTTTTAAGGTTTTTGAACTTTTTCAGTTTAAATAAATAAGTTCCTCTCTTTTACAGATATGATAAATAGTCCAGATTAAAGTCAATATAGAGAAGGAAAAAAATCTATAAGTTCTCATTAATTAGTCTATTTTCACTAAAGCTGATGTGAAAGGGACATTACTCCTTTTCTGCAAAAATATCTTCACACAGCTATCAATGGAAAAAGGTAAAACTATGTTACATTTTAGTGGTTAACCTTCTGTGGGGGTACGTACTGATTAGTGGGCCTTCACCACGTGTAGGGAATAATTCCGATCTGTCAGTTCTTACTCTGACTCCACAGTGCTATGGGACCACAAGGCTAAAATCAACTCAAACAGATACAACCATATTCATCTAGAATCATACCCTAGACATGTTAGTACCTCTATAAAGAGCTGCAAGCCAGAGAGTAAACACCACATAGGGTAACACTGCAATCATTTAACTACCTATGCACTAAAGATAATACAATTTCAACTTTATCTCACCTTCATATCTAGACTAACCTAAGAAGAATCAAATACTATATTATCTTAATAGTATATCAATTACATTAATGTGCTGAGACACATTAGGATTAATATATTATTCACACATGTAAGTAACATATGCCCAAGACTTTTGTACATTCAAGATATCTTCCTTAAGCAGCTATGGGAAGAAAGCCAAAGACGTTTTCATGATTGATTTCTATGTCATGTTCATGAACGCGATCTTGGCATCTGATTCTTTTAACTGAATGGCTCATGGGACTTCCTGTTAAATATCTGTCCAAAGTTCATAAACATTATTTGTTCAGCCCAGAAAAAAACTGCTATAAAAATTATAGAAGAGCAGTCACCAAATGTATTTATTATGTCTACTATTACCAAATGAGCCAGCATTTTTCATTCTATTGTTGATTTTTAGTAATCCTATAGACTGCCTTCTAGAACTTTGCCAAGAAGAGTCCAGCTGCTGTGAGATTCCATGGCCACTGTTCTCATTAACTCAAAATCCCTCTGCTTCCTCATCTCTCTCTCTCTTCAGCCCTTTCTCTGAATTTTTAAGCATCCCTCCTCTTTCCTAAGGAGAATCTTACACCCATTTCCTTGAAAATGCCTCTTTGCTAACCCTAGTCCTTGTTTTATCAATTATGCAGAATAGTTCTCTTACATTTACAGATTATCCCTATGGATTGGCTCTTTTCTCTCTTCTTACAAAAGTCTCAGGCCTCCTCTATGGTAAAAAAAAAAAAAAAAAAAAAAAAAAGTAGAAGAAAGAAACAAAAGAAAAGGAAAGGAAAATCCTTCTTTTGATCCTGTTCCCTTTCAACATACCTTTGAGATTGCTTTCTCTGTCCTAAGGATGTCTTAAAAATGAAGACTGTCTCGGTTTGCTCTAATTCCTCACTTCCTACCCACCATTTCACTCCCTGGTTATGCCATCTCTACCTTGCTTAAATTGTTCTCCCAACTCCTCACATTCTTATTTTTCCACACACCTATTATTCTAATCTGCTGGCAAGTCAGAAACTGGGTCATCCAAAACCCATTTAGTTCTGTCACCTCACGCATGCAGTTTCTGTGGTCTTATATTTAGTTGCTATTTCTACTCTTTGTCTCAGGTATATCTCCTGGTGCCAGTATGCTGCTGAGAATACTTTTTACTTCCACCTAAAATATAGTGATACCCTCCCCACTGGCCTCTCCATCTTTATCACATCCATTGCCTACAACAGGCTATAATAAATCTCTCCAGCCATAAACTTGACCATTCCTTACTTATAATTTTGCTCATAACTTACCTTATACCCTGATGGTAGAATAATCTTCCAGAAGCTCAGCAGCAATCATGTCCCTGTCCTGACCTAAATCTTCACTAGCTCTATAGTCACAAGTGACTTCATCTTCTTAGGTTGCTACCCAAGGCTTTGCACGGTAGGGCCCATCCTTTTCAATCTACTAACATATGTTCTGGAATTCAAATAAACAATATTAAATTATTATTCCATCCACGAAGGCAGGGATAAAATGCTATTTACTTTGGCCTTCTCTTATCATACACAGAAGCGCAATTTACAAAAAAAAAGTGTTCAATAATAATCACAGATGGACCACCCATATAATAACAGGATCGAAACAAAAAAAGTAATATAAGTCCCATGCAAACACACATACACACATATATTTTACTGTTATATTCTCAGAACCCAGAAAACCCCTTGTATTAAGTTGGACTGCTGAAAACGTAGGTGTACCATGGTACTTATCCACTTTGTTTTACAGCTGTGAAACAGAGAAAGTATACTGCTGTCATAATTAAGCACTTAAACATGAACATCATGAGGACGATAACACACAAGTATTTGTAAGATAAGAGTCTAAATAGGGCAGTATTCCAAAAATGTATTATCAGAAGGAAGGCCCTTACTTAGCCAGCCTCTATAAGCTGGCCACAGGTTTTTCCTGTAATGCATTGTTTCACAAGTATTCATTTTTCCCATGGTAATCTCTGTGGCCTAGGGTCAGACACTGAGGATTTCATCAAATGTCAAGAGGAATTCCTACCAAGAGACCTAAGCACACATAATACGTGAGATAGTAATAAAAAATGTACCTTCTGTGCTTCAGAGTATGCTACATCCAATCGAGTTCTTTCAGGAACACTGCGTACAGATAGCAGTTTTTAAGAGGCCAAAATGAAAAAAAAAAGTTGCTGAGTTTATAGCAGTTTTATTAGCTAACATCTGGAACTTTTTAAGTAGCTATAATTTAAAAAGAAGCATCTGTGAGATCCATGAAGAACACAGGCCATTTATACATGGGCATAAACATCTATACATCCAAACACATTTTAAAAATTAGAACTGTTAGTTGTCAATGTGTCCCTCAATCTACTGCTCTAGCACAAGGCATAGAGGATTGTCTAACATCAGGTGTTCAAACTAACCCACAAGTCAAAATCATTCTAACAACTTTTTGTTAGGCCCCTGTATTATATGGACTGCCAAGTTCCTGGCTTTCAGAACAAGCAAGACTTTGCTATAAACCTTGCCCATTTTAACCATATCAAGCCGCACTTTTCCCTATTTTGTGGATAAATTTATGAAATATAATATGCATTATATTATAAAAAACAAACAAAAAAACAAGAAGTTCTGTACCTGAAAGACATGCAGAAGGGGGTGGTTCGCCTAGGATTAGGGTGACAGCTAGCTTTAGTCACTGACAAATCTACCTGCCACTTCATGTATGTGCTCTTCAAAGTCCCTCAGAGACTGCACATTACACAGACACTATTCTCCAAATTATCAATGCTTCCTACTCCTCTTTTCAAGTTCTCTGGATTTCTGTTTATAGGACTCTATGTGTTTTATAAACCCCGATAATTAAAAAGCAGCCTTTCAAGACATGGACACCATTTAAGTGTCCTTTGACCAATGACTGGATAAAGATGTGGCATATACACACAATGGAATACTATTCGGTCATAAAAAGATGAAATATTGCTATCTGTGACAGCAAGGATGGATCTTGAGAGCATCATGCTAAGAGAAATAAGTTAGGAAAGCACAAGAACCATATGATTTTACTCATATGTGGGATATAAAACAAAAAGCAACAAACAAAAAAAAGAAATTCATTAATACATACAACAGAATGGTGGTTACCAGAGGGGTGGGAGGAAAGACAAAAATGATAAAGAGGATCAAATATATAGTGACAGAAGGAGACTAGATTTTTTTGGGCAGTGAGCACACAATGGAGTAAACAGACATTGTATTATAAAGTCGTATACCTAAAACTTATATAATGTTATTAACCAATATTACCCCAATAAATGCAATTTATATGTTTTTTTTTAATTTTAAAAAGAAGCATTTAGTCAACAACAAACTCATGACAAATATTAACAATTCTTGCATTTACTTATACCTGGTATAATCAAAATCCATTCAACAATATCTCATTCGACCAATAAGAATTTATTGGCACCAAGCATGACCGATAAGTGCTAGTTATCTCTTTTCCCATATACACACCAGCAGTTAGAAGTGGAAGCTAATACTTTATGTATAAATATGATAGTCCCGTGTCACCTTATAATTGGAGAAAGGAGCCATAAATTTAAAAGGCAATAAGCATTAGCAATTGTTTTCTCATGGCTAAGCCAGTGGACCAAGAATAAAGCACAAATAAAAATACCATAAATAAGGACAAAATTTTCTGACTTGTGGCTTGGTTATCTATCATACATACTGCTTTGTAATTCTGGCCTGACTTTGTCCCCTTTCAGGGAGAAGTGGAAATCTTATCATACCACCCCCCCCATCTTCAGGCATCTTTTATCTTCCTGTTGCTGCATGAGTCAGCACCACTGGAAATGGACAGCTTCCTACTGTTTATTAAAGGAAAAGTCTTCTCTCCATGGAAAGACACAATGTAGCCAAATCACAAACAAAGGTAAAAGATATGTCCAAAACTGTGATGAGAAAATTAAACACACAGACACACACACACTACAGATAACAAAAATGCTATTGCTAAATCAAGTCTATGTTGCTCATTGATAGAATTTATCTTTTAAAACAAAATTTAAAATACATGGCTATTATATTAGTCATTCCTAATAACAGTAATAATAATAATAATGTAGTGATTATTAATTCACTTAAGAGTTAGCAATAATGTTATTTCTTTATTAGTAGTTAGACCTAATTTGCTTCAAAAAGACTTCCCTGACACCCTACTCCTCACACTTGCAGGTTAGGTATCTTGGCACTTGCTTGCAGGTACTTCACTCACCATGCTTAGTTAATAACAAAATCGTATTGAAATGTTGTTTTTAGAATTATCTCCTCTACCAGGGGCTTCTAGTTCTATCATTCCAGTTATAACATTTAATACTACACATCATTTAGTGAATGCTTTGAATGTACTTGGCCTGTGATATTCATTACCTCATTTAATAACAGCACTACCTTATGAAGTATTATTAGTTCTATTTTATATTTGAAGACATTTATCTAGAAATATAAGTAATTATAAGAATTATAACTAAGTTACCAGTCACAATTTAAACCTAGTTTGTTAAGTACCAAAGCCTAGGTATCTTCCAGAGATGGAATGCCTCATCCAATAATATACAGTAAGTATAGGATAATATGTAGGACAATATGGTAACCATCTCAAGATTCATTTATTATTCAATTCAAGTGTATCCAAGAAAAATGTTTTTGACATTAGGAACCATTAGCATACTTGCCTTTAGTGCTGATACTTCCTTTACACTTAGAAAGGCAATAGCCCGAAGATTATAATAGTCCAACAACCTGGATTCCTATCCCAGTTCCCCCATTACTTCTCTATGCCTCTGTTTCCTCACCTGCACAATGTGGGTAACAACACTATCTACCTCTAGACTAAATGAGTTGATATTTATAAAGTACTTGAAACAGTACCTGGCAGAGTACGGGCTAGGTAAGTGTTTGATAAACAAAAACATTCTTCATGGGTAGATTGTATCAGAGCTGCTTAATGGCAAACTCTATTGACAGCACAACATGTACTTTATTTATGGAGAAACACCTTGTAACCCAAATACTTTTAAACATTCCCTTAAGGCAAGGAAGCTAGTTGAGAGGGTGGACAATGAGCAAGTGTTTCCAGGTAGGAATAAAAAGCGAACAATTGGGAGGAGAGAAACTAAAATGGCTTCAAAACATTTTCAGCTCATTCAAATTAGTATTAGACCTTAAGATCACCACTAGATCAAAGTAGTGGATTTTGACTATGATCCTTCAATTGATGTCTTAAATAATAGATGTAAGCATGTTATATGTTACTTGATATTTTGAAAATACAAACTGGGTATGTGTTACTTTCTAAAGAAAGATTATTTTTTGTAACTTCCCAACACCTACATACAGGTTTTTATACTTAGTTTAAAAAACAGATCAATTTAATTTCTTTATGATTCTATTTTAATAAAGAAAATAATTAAAGCTATTATTTTATTAAGACAAGTCACATTTATGAAACTGAATCCCAAGTCTAAGCAGTTTTATTTCTCCTTTTCTTGAAAATAAGCTTCAACATATAACAAACCTCTAGGATCAATATGAATGATGGAATGGAACATAAGAATTCCTTCAGAAAAATTGCTAAAGGTGCTACAACCCTACAAGAATAATAATACCGGTCAACGTTGAAAACTTTTAAAAAAGAAAGAAATATGAAAACATTCTGACAAAAAGGCAGTAGAAAGTTGGCTATTATAACTTAATTTTTTAAAATTTGAGGAAATAAATTAGGCACCTGAAAAAAAGCTTTACGTAAAGAAACATCAGAATAACTCTTTAAATAGCAGAGTAGATAAAAGGAGAATATTATAGATGAGAAAATGTACTTAAGTTTCAGTCTGCTTTGGCAGTCTTTACTCAATTACTACCAAAGGATGTCCTGGCTATTATTTTGCTACAACTTCCAAAATCTTCGATTATTTTTTTTTCAAATAACCAGACTGATGATCTATTAAATTATTTAGTAATTTAGGGCATAATTTATTCAACATTACTTTCTGATTTCCCAATTTCTTCTAATAAATGATATTCTTCCAGAGTTCACAAATATGCCCTCTTTCTGAAGTTAATCTTTTCTTCCATTCACTATATTATAGAATGAAAGACATGGATTATATAAAAAGAATATTTGATGCATTTTCCACATTTGTAAAATCTTTGAGTTTTTCTGCCTTTAAAGAAATCCCTCCTATCCACCAATCTAGTTTATATAATTCATTTAATGTTTCACTTCATAAAAGACTTCCATCAAGCTAAACTGAAGTTTCATTTAGATTATTAAAGATCTAACAGGTGATTTATTTTATTCTAAGCCATTCTGAGCAATAAGACAATTTTTACCAGGTAAGATGTATGAACAATAGCATTTAAACCCTTTAAAAATCAATCATTAAAATCTAATTTTTAGTGTCTTAATCACAAGATGTTCATAAGTTCAAAAATAAGATTGAATAGTTTTCAATGATTGGGCTCCAAAAGTTAATTACTTAACATGGCTTGCGGGCCTGTCATCTGACCCAAATTCCTCAATAGCCTCATTTTTTCCCTCATAACCCTCTAACTCAACAATATGTATTCTAGCCAGCCACAGTGAACATCTTCCTGTTCTTCAAACTCTCCTCAGCCTTGACTCCAAGATTTTGCATAGGCTATACCTTTACTGCACACTCTCCTCTCTTAGCATCTCATTTGGTTACATGCCACCTGTCCCTCAGATTCCATTCAGTTGTCACTTCTAGTAAGATACCTTCTCTGACTACTCAGGGCTGCAAGTAATCATCCAGCCTCTGCTCCTACAGTATCTTGATCTTCTATGTGACAACCTACAGAAAGTTATACCTTCTTTCATGTCAAATCCTGCAGAGACAGGCTGACAACCTTCCACCAGCCTCATTTCCATACAACACCACAATAAAGATATAAGGCTAGAAAATTTTACTTCTACGTAAGAGAAATCATTACAAAGCTATTTCTTAAATTATTTCCAAATACAACAGCAACTGAGAGGCTTATTGAGAAAAACAGCAATATAACTTCAACATATTTGTATTTTATTACTGTAGGTAAAACTTTAAAAAATGTCATTCCAAAATTTACTCAGGTCTTAAGAAGTTAGAGGGTTTTCTTTGACCAAAGACCCCAAATAATATAATATTATGCAAATGATAGTATACCTATTTTTTTTAATTGCCTTTGAACTTTCTTTGCTGGGAACTTGTTATTTACAGAGATCACATTATATCTTATCAAGGTTTTATAACAAGAGTATGGAAACCTGACCACTTTAAACAATGCACAAAACAAAAAATATCTCTAGAGAAGAGTCCTCTCTGAAGCTTGTAACCTGAAACTTCTAGAACACAACCAAATACATAAACCGTAATGTGATTTATGAGGGTGTCTCTGATTCACACAATTTGGAAGCATAGTTATCAACTTTTATTTAAAGGAAACAAGACTGTTTTTTCTAGAGTAACCTTTGTAAAATAGTTTCAATATTTAACACAAATCTAAATTCCTCTTATGCCATCTTAATTTTCTTCACTAAATTTTTTCACAATTACACTTTTTCAATTTTCTTTATTAGTTTTTTTCTCTACATTTGTGAAATAGTTTGTTTACATGGTACTTTCACATACATTACCACCTGGTTTATTTCTTCATTCATCCTATCTTGTACCACCTATTTATTAGACATTCACTGTGTATGGGGAAATGGGGTTTTCCCATATTAATAGATTTTAGAGCAATTTTAGACTTAATGAAACACTAAATGCAAAGTACAGAATTCCCATATACCTCCTGCCCCTTTCCCACAGCTTTCTCTATTATCAACATTTTGCATTCCTGTGATATATTTACTACAATTAAGCCAGTATTGTTATATTACTATTAACAGTTAAGATTAGGGTTCACTCTCTAATTTGTATAGTTTTGTGGGTTTTGACAAATGCATAATTGTCATGTATACACTGTTAAAATATAGAGAATAGTTTCAGTGCCCTGAAATATCCTCTGTGTTTCACCTGCTCTCCCATGTTCCCCAGAACCCCCAGAAATCACTGGTGTTTTTACTATCAGTCAAGTTTTGCCTTTTCTGGAAAGTCATATAGTTGGAATCATATAGCATGTAACCTTTTCAGATTGGTTTCTTTCACATAGCAATTAGCATTTAAGCTTTCTCCACATCTTATTGTGGCTTGGTAACTCTTCTCTTTTTATCTCTGAATAATATTCCATTGTCTGGATGTACCTGTTTGTTTGTCCATTCATTTACTGAACGACATCTTGGTTGCTTCCATGTTTTGGCAATTACGAATAAGCTGCTATAAACATTCAAATGTAGGTTTTCACATGAACGTAAGTTTCCAACTCATTTTGGTAAATGTCAAGGAGCATAATTTTTATTTTCTAATAACAAAACATAAACACTTGATTTTTAAAAAATGTCCTAATTTAATAGGACTCCCTGTTTCACTTGTACTTAGTTATCAGTGTTTAAATAACTAAGTGTGCAAGAGTTTCTGGTTTTTCTGGTCTCTTCAAAAGTACATCATTATCCAGATAAAGTATGGTGCACACTCAATTCACACACGCACATAATTCCTATTAGACAAAAAAAAAAAAAAAAAAAAAACCAGCCTTCTACAGAGGAGATGTACATGGCCTTGCAAAAATGCTCACCAAAAATTAAATGGATTAGTAAATGTGCACTGGCTTCAACTCTTTTCAGTAACAACCTTCACCCAAATCAAGTCAGAAACACTTATTATCTACTATAAACAAGTCACTAGTTGTCTATGAACAAAGCCTCCAATGTCTACTATACAACAATTTAAGAGCATTCAGAATTCCGTCCAGTCTTGTAAGTCTTACAGTCTTGTAAGTCTTCCTAATCTTCCTGGGATCCATCCCTTAAAGCCTAAATAAACCAGGCATCTTACCAAGGCACAATGCTGAACCTGACTAACATATCAAACTACATTTTTTAATATATAGAAAGCTACATATTAATTTTTAATTCTTAATTCTTAAATCTGGCCAAGAACAAAAATGAATAATAAGTAAAAGCCATTACTACAACATTAAGAGTTCTTTTAACTATGACTTTAAACTCAATGTTTTGGAATAAATGTAACATTGCATTATTTTATCTTATGCATCTAAAAAGAACTATAAGCTTATAATGAGGTAAGAATGTTTACATATATATTTTTAAATTAGTTTATAAACTCCCTATCATTTGTCACTCCTCCTTTACTACATCATGATTTTAAACTTTCCCTCTCATTAGCCCTCAGAATCAGTTCCATTAACTGCCCAGGAAGAAACCTGATGCCTCCCTTCACCATGCTTCCATCTGCTGTGGGTTAGAAATAACACCTGCTCAGAAAAGTACCTCTCCTAACTGACCTCAGGGCTCTTAAACTGCGTGCTTCCCGAGTGTAAGCCCCACCTCCTCCCCTCTCACACTCCCTCTCTCCCTCTGTGGATGTATGGATGGATGATAGACAGACAGACACACACACACACACATATGTGTGTGTGTATATTTATATATATACATATATATATATATACAATTCTGACGTGTTTGTATGTTTATATATATATACATACATGTATATATATACATGTATATATGTGTACACACACACACACACACACACACAATTCTGACATGTGTTAACAATTTTATAGGTAGGGCTGGCATAATGCAGTCCCAGTTTTTCACCTCGCATACTTTCATCTTCAGAGCATCCTGAATTGGACAATAAATTATGTAGTCGCCATAGTCATAAGCACCCCCACCCTCTACCCATTCACTTTATATATTTCCTACTATTTCTTTAAATCACCCCCACTGTGGACACCTACCTAGCCCCTTCATGCCACTGGCTGTTGAAACTTCCACTGCTCCGACTACAAGAATTCTACGGCCACTATTTTTCATAACGCACTATATTCTATACAGGACTGTTTTTACATATGACAGTTTTATTTTATGAAAACTGAGTGGTTTCCCAATAAAGCATGTTTCCAAACTAAAAAAAAAAAAATGTAATTAAAATGTCTTGCATCAGACTTAGGAGAGGAACAGGACACTCTTCTCAAATAAAAGAATCTCAATTTTCTCAAGAAAAGTTTATTCAAGGTTCTAAAGTCAAAATAAGAATTGATATAGGAAATCCAAAATTAATAATACAGAAGAACACCTAGAATTCAAGTCAATTTTTTTAAAAAGGAAGAAAGCTTGGCCATGAAACACACAATTCAATTTTACTTTATAGATAGCAAGGACAAAAAAATATGTGTTCCGCCAGCAGCAGAGGAATGAGTAAGAACAAGGCAGGGGATGAGTTTCGGGTAGTTCAATTAAGGGTCTGAGGAATGACATTTAGAAAGCACAATAAAGTAAGGGTGACAACAATGCTTCAGGAAGCCCAGGAGCAGAGACAGCCAAGAAGCAGATGACCACCAGCATCGGATACCTGACCATGATGCATGTATATGGACAGTCAAGAATCACTCAGAATGTCCATTCGTAAGGAGTGAAGAAATGCATTCTGTGACTTGAATGTCATCATTGCTAAACAGCTTGTGCTGTATCTAACTTGTTTTGTGTCTGAATTAGTCTGGCCCAGCAAAAGCTAACTTGCAGAGTCATTCACCAGCTTCAACTGTGCTCAGTCTGAAACCTGATTGAAACCAGCTGAGCCAATGACATCACCACAGACTTTTTACTATAAAAAGGGCGAGCTCTGTGAGGTCAGGAAGCAGAACTGGGCTCGGTGAACAGAAGCCAAGCTGGAAGAGGAATGAGCCTCTGTGAAATTCAGAGGAGGCAAAACTCATTGCAAGAAGCAGCTAAGATGAGCAATTTGCTTAGAGGTAGCTGTAAAAGAAAAAGACACAAAGACATGTTATCTAAAGTGAAGCCTCAAAGGAGAAACCAGTTGAAGCTCTTTCAGATTTGCAGTTCCTGGAACTGAATTAAGCTATAGCATCATTCTTGCAATAGATTTCATGTAGCTGTTGATATAACATAATGAATAAAATGAACAAAAGTAGCTACCCTTATAGAACATATATTCTTGAAATGAAAGACAGTTAATAATCAAATATACAGCATGTAAAATAAAAAAAATAGAAAGAAAATGGAAAGAGAAAGTGGTTGGCTTGAGAGGTGATATTTGAGCAAAAACTGAAGAAAATGAGGAGACAAGTGTGTGGGCATCTGGGGAAAAAGCATGGCAGACAGAGGGAACAGAATGCAAAGGCCTTGAGTGAGGATAATGTTTTCTCAGTTGGAGCAATTTCTATAACTTCATTTTAATTTTATATAATAAAATAATAATCTTTCTTCTCAGTGAAAATGCTTGACTTAATATAACAAAGGCTGGCTGGCCAGTGTTCAAGGGCGCCCCTTCCTGTGCTAGGTTCTCATGTAACTAATGACAAACCAGGAGGAGAGAAAAAGAAGAATTTGCATTCAACACACATTTGGTATATCTTAGAAAGCCATGGGGCTTTGCATATGGACAAAAATTGATATTTAATTTTGATAACCCTCAACACCATACCTTGTCCTGGGAGGAGAGCTATCCAGTTAACAAGAATAGATTATCTTCTCATCTATGACCGTTTACAATTGACTTGCAGATAGTCTATATGAGCACAGAAAAGCCCACTACCAAAATCATTTAAATCTGGCTTAACTACCTAAACCTTGTCTGCTAAAACCTGTTTTGAGTGGTGCTGTTTTTGACAGTCTGAGCACTGATAACCACTTCACACCCATCTGGTGGCAGCAAAGCCCAGCTAGGTGGTGACAGAAAAACAGCAGATTTTTTTCTTTCTAGCCTATCTGTGAAAACCAGAAGATGGTGAAGATTAGGATGGAAGAAATGTGATAGATAGACCTCACTGGAATTCAACTGTGAACTTCAATCCATGAGGTATGTGTCTAGACCTCTTCCCAGATGATTGCTTCATCTTGGTATAAACACACAGAAAACCAGGCCCTGCATTCCCCGTGCCCTGTTCTAAATGGGAGGGTGTGCCACGTATTCTCTACGATCTCACCTACCTCTGGGCTTCCCGGGCTGCCCTCCATGTGGAGCTAGTGTCTGACTCACAGTGTGCTCTGGATTCTTCTTCCCTGAACCTCATTTCTCAGATGACCTGTCTGTTGATTTTTGAACCCCAATTCTATTTTCGATAGATGTCCACAGATTGCCACTAAGATCATTTAACATAATGGATCTCATGCTTAGCACCTTAGCAAGCTTCCCTTCCTGAGCCTGCTGAGGTGCAGGGAGCAAAGAACGCTCCTACCCCTCCTCAATACAGAGACATGGCTGACCCACAGAGGACAGCCTGCTGGAAGGCCTCAACACATTTATCATGGGCTTTAAATGGCTCTCTACCACTAATAAACTCAAACTCTCCCCCTTTAATAAAATCGGCTGTCATCATAAGTGGTGTCTTTCCTTTCTACTTATTCTTGACTTACCTGGGTCAAGAATTATTCAGTAAGAATATATTAAGAAGAGGTGATTTTATATGTTCACATGATACAAATATCATATTCTAAATCAAAACTTCATGTTTAGAAAGATAAAAAAAAAAGGTTAAAAATCCAACCCTGCCCTGCTCAGGTTTCTTACAAATTTTTTGCCCTATGATTTTACAAACAAAAGGATGGTTTTCAAACACCTGCTTTTAATATTTAACTGGTCAACTCTATAGATTCAGATGAAAGCAAGCATCTGGCCCTAACATGGCAACTAATTTTGTGACTTGAGACAGCACAACACTTAAGCCTTAGTTTCCTCATCTGTAAAAACAGAGTATTGGCTGATACGCTCATGTCGTTGCTTTTAGCTGTAATGTTCTATGATTTCCTTCCACACAATGTTATATATTATTAGTCTCCCAAATTAGTAAATTTTATCAAAATATAGTGGAACTACATTAATTTGTAATAATAATAATAAGATAAATAGGCTCAGTATGAGTGAATTAACAAAATTAAGAGTATTTTAAATTTAGAAAATCAATGCTTCCAGAGAAAAAAATTTAAGTAATGTGGCAGACAATTCTGAAGACTACTACCTGGCTATACTTTCTTCTCCCCTGAGAACTGCCATCAGCATTCCTATATGTACACTGTAATTCTTCAACCCAAACTAGAGCTGATTGATTCAGGGTAGACATCAGACCTAAACAAGCTAAGACAATCAGATTGTCTCTCCCTGGAAGCTGTCATTTTGATCTGATAAACACACGCTGGGCACTGCTGATATCTGTCATGGTAATAGCAATGCTAAAGGGACCACCACTCCTGCTTCTAAAAATCCCAAAGCAGTCTTGAGTACCTTGGGCCACTCTGGCTGCTTCCTACCTTTCTTAAGACTAATGGCTGATATTCCCAGGATTCCTTTAAATACTGAAATTTTTAAGTTTAAATTAATTAAAACTGAAGTTAAAAAACAATTCCTTAGTTGAACTCACCACATTACAAATGTTCAGTTGTCACATATGGCTGCTGGCTACCATACTGGACAGCCCAGATTTAGACAATGTTTCCATCATCCAAGAAAGTTCTATTAAATTCTGTCCAGGACCCTTTTATTAAACTTTTCTTCTTAAGCTGCTAAAATCAGAATTTATTTTGTTTTATATGTTTGTTTTTTGTTTTTGTTGTATACTTGCACCTGTAAAAGTCTTAACAGGAGGCATAATTGTAATTTTTTGGAAATCTTGAAAGGATTTCTGGGTACTCTCAAGGTTCTAAGTCTTGGAGTTAATGTCACTCAAAACTTGAAGATTACTTGCATCACTCCTAGACTCCTTCTGGGTCATGGAATATAAGAACTTAGAAAAACCTTACCCCATATCTAATTCGATTTCCTGTTTTTTACACATGAAGAAATTAAGACCCAGAAAGGCTGTAACTTGCTTCTGCTTCTGAACAGCATCTAAATTTGGTTTAATAGGTTATCTGAAACAAGATAAGTAAGATACCGACTAAACTCTAATATATAACATAACTGCAAATCTCATGATTACATAGTAACCAGGCATGAAGTTTAAATATCTATTTACTCACCACGCTGTTACTACACCAACTCCTTCCCACTCCCCACCCCCACCTCTTTTTGTCTATTTACTTTGTAAGGTACATTTGCCATGGTTACCATTGTTTTCAATGTCATAGTTCCCCATATCTAAAAGGCACAGAAAACATTCTGTACTTTAAACCAAGGGAGCAGACAAATACATTTTATAATTATTGTAATTTTTATTTTTCACTAGAACCTTTATGTTCAGATCTGCCACATGATTAGTCACCTGTACAGATTGAAATCTGGATAGCCGAAGATGTTTTTATTCAGTTGCTTTCAAATAAATAGTAACCAAACACAATTTAAAATATGTGGGTTAAATGTCATACCTATGCATCAATAGATTTAAACTTGCTAAAGCAAGTTTTCTGGGCATTGTCATAAAGCAACACATTCTTTCTAACTGGAAAAAAAAAATAACCTCTAAAACACAAACCTAAATACCGAGAGTAGACAAGGATTCTGAAGCTCCACCATACTCACTGTCTCCCATCTAACTGTAGTGAAATCTGTAATCCTCCATCCAAACAGAGAGAATTTACAGGTTGCTTTCAGATATAGAGTTCAATATTCATGCATATTAATTTTTACATAAAGGATTATTGTTAAATAATTCTTATACTCTACTTGCCTTCCTGAGGTCAAGTGCTGTCGCATGTTGGAAGAGTTTATGACCTCCCAACCATCTCCTTCATTAAAGATAAATGACTTACATGTTTTCCCTGTAGAATTGCATCTAATATGACCGACTGGTCTATGAATAAATGGAGTAAAATGGTTATGACCCCTGAACATATCAAATCATTGCAGATCCATATTTTTCTATCTCTTTTTCTTAAGTGTAAACAAGCAAAGATTTCCCTCTGCTCATATCACATCACATAAACCAATGTTCCAAATCTTCTGAAACAATGATACGCATTTCAAAGAATAAACCAAGACTATTCCTTTCCCTTCCTTTTCAAGCACCAGTGTGTACACACACACACACACACACACACACACGCACACACACTTCACAGAGTTTTCTAACATATATGGGTGTTGGCCATTCCTACCTTGGGGAAACACCTCTCTCAGTATCATTGAGCATGACCCACAAAGTCAATAAGGGCAGGCCCTGGACATGGAGGTGCTGCTCTGAATCATACCATGAACCAGTGTTAGTGTGACTCATCGAAAAGCAGTCCGGGGGCACAGCCCAACGACGTGCCATCATTCAGTAAAGGTTTTGGCACATAACTTACACGACAAAAACAAAATAAAAACAAAAACACCCTAAATTCCAATGGCTAAAACATATGTTCTTTAGAGAAAAACACAGTAAAGACAGTAAGTATATCTAAAAGCAAATGAACACAAATGACAACCACATGTTGGCATGGCTTTCCCTCAGACACCTGACTCCTTTGAAACACTGCATATACCATGGAGGGGATCATGAATTAGTTAGTCATAAAGTTTTATTGGAAATATTTACTATATTATACCTGGAAATATTTACTATATTAATAAGTTATCCAGAAAGCAGAAATATCATAGTTTATTAGGAATGGAAGTTACAGAGTTGATTAATAAGTCAAACCACTGATTATCAAACAAAAATTTCCTTACACAGTTGAAGGGGCTCTATAGCATCTGCAGGCCTCATCTTCATTTTGAAATGAAACTCTAAATACAATTTTAAAAAGCTACTTCCTATGTGTCAAATTTTTGTCAAAGATTCATGTTAACCATTACTCTGATAGTAATTAGTTACACTAATGCTATAAAAATTAAGTATAAGATTCAGCTTGAGCAGCCCCACTTGGCTATGGCAGGCCAGAGAATCTTGAGACCTACAAAAGGAACTTAGTGCTTTAACAAGGTTTGAGTAAGTGGGTCAGCTGTCACCTGTGACAGGGTTCACCCTCTCGAAGGAGAATGCAGTAGCCGCAGCAACCCAGGGTCAGTTTTCGACAGCTGGGACTTGAACCTGTAGGCTTTTAAAAGTTGTTGGTAATTTTTTCTAGTGAAAACATAATTTTTTTTCCCAGCAGGTTTTAGGCTGTGCACAGGGGAGGGGGAATGTTGTGTGTATAATATTAATAAATCTTTTCTCTTAAAATAAGGACGGAAAAGGACTTTAAGCCTGTGCTCACTAAAAACTTAATGTTTAAAGATTAAATTAAAAGGCATTCTCAAACCTATACTTCATTTCTCAAATCCAGCAAATGCAGAAAAAAATAACTTCCACTCACAGAAATTTTTGAAAGCCATCAGCTTTACATCTGATTAAACACATTTAAATGTACACACTTAAATGTTAGAAACACAACTGAAAAGTGACACTCATTTTTCTACACTCCTGTTAGTGTACATATTTAGTACTGTCCAACCAAAAGAAATAGAGATAAAAGGTTTTAGAGAGAACTGATGTTGACCTTTTCTTCTCGATAGAGCTCTTGTTTTGAAAATATTCAGCATGAAAACTCAAGGTTCTGATCAAAACAGTGGCAGAGCACTTTAATTTTCTTAGATTCATAGTCTGGCTCTGGGCATGGGAGTAGGAAGCTCAGATGCCCTGGGCAGCCTCTTATTCTAGTGCCAAGAGTCTGCAGCTTAAAAGGACACATCATTCTACATACAGGGAAAGAAAGGCGCTCACCACTTCAATTAGCACATGCACAGAATTACTTTTTTGCCTTCAAGATATGTGGACCAAGTGGCATAAGGAAGGAAACATAATAGTAGAGTTGTCTCCTAACTCCTTCCCTACCTGTTTCTAAATTGATGTGGGGAAAATGCCTAAATGTGTTTTACAGCACATCTGTCCAAAGACAAACTTTAAAGTCATTTTGCTAATCAATGGTTGGTCACTTAAGTTCTATGCAATCTCAAAAAACGCTAATGAAAACAAGTTTCCAACAGCCCGGTCCCTGCCACCTTGTACCATTTTCTCCCTCTTCGTCCAGACTGTTGAAGTCAGACAGGTTGAGGAGACAGTCACCTTCAAGAAAGCCCTTTGCTCTGCCAGGTTAAAGTCATGCCAGCAACCAAAGTAGAACCTGTTATAAAAATAGGAGTCTAAGGAATCCAGGGAAAGCAAAGCACGCTCTGTAGCCAACAGTTCAAATGGCCGACAACACAAAAGAGGTGATAAAAACTTCAGGCTCTAGCGGAGAGAGCTACAGAATTAACTCTCTTAGCACATTAATAAGTTATATTAATAAATCACTAAAATGGCCACACGTTAGATTGAAAAACCACAAGTGAGTAGATTATTCAGTGTTGCGGTCACAGGTAAAACACATTAATCTACTTTTTTACATGTCTTAGTTTATACATAAAGGCCATTTATTTTTTGCTCAGGTAAAATAATGGTTACATATCTCCCTAAGAAAAGACTGCAAAGTTGTCAATATAAAATACTAAATATGAAATTAATTACTCTTATTACTATTACCTTAATTTCCAGGCATCCTAACATCAAACAAAGACATAAATAACAATATTCTTTTTTTTAAAGGAGACAAAAAGTGATTGATATGAGAATAGTGCTACCAAAAGCAGAAATAAAGTTAAAGGGTTTACATGAGTCGAACAGATGCTAGTTACAAAGGCATGATAATGTCTGTGAGGTAGTAAAAATATTATTTGTATATTTAAAAAAAATAAAGGAAGCAGCTGTCTAAACATTTCAGCTTCCCCCCCCCCCGCCCGAAAAAGAAAAAATGTTCAGAGGATAGAAATAATCTACTGTTCTGAAGAAAGAAATAATCCAAGCTGAGGCAATGTTTTAACCCATTAGAACACACACACACACACACACACACACACTCACTCACTCACAATGGGGTGCCTGTGTCCCTTCCTCCTTCCTTTTTCTGAGGCATTTCCTCTCAACTTAGCTACAAGAAAGTAATCCTGAAATGATGGTCATCATCAAATATTTGTCACAACTGTGCATGATAAAAAAAATAATAAAGCTCTTACCCGCTGTTTTCAATTTAAAAAAGAAAAATGATGTGAGAATGTTACATTTTATAAACCACCATTATATGTTTAATACAATCCAATTTTACTAAAAAGATATATTTCTAATAAAATATACTCATAAAGTAAAATTATAATAAAAATAGCTTCAATCTAGAATATGCATTATTTTACATATTTCTTTCATCTTTACATATCAGAATACATATTGATTTTATAGCTGTAATCATGGTTCTTTACAGTAGAACTCTGCATTTTTACTTGTCATTTCTTCATAAACATGTCCATCTATTTGCAGTTTTAATTTCATTAAGGATGCCATAATATTCCACAAATTTAAGAAGTTATTTATTCACTTGCTTACCTATTATACCCTGCCTTCTTACAGAATGGGCTTTAACTGGAATCACTGGCATTTGGGGTGGATGATCATGATTTTCATTATTCTGTTTTTGGACACAGAGTGTTTCCAGTTTTTTGTCTCTCACTGTAGTTAAACTAACAATGAGCAACTTCATGTAAAATAGCTCCCTTTCTCGGCTACATTATTTCTTCCTAAGAAGTCAAAGGTTGTAAACAATTTTTTAGAAACTATGTCTCATTGCTTTACAAAATGTTCATGCCCATTTATAATATCAGGAGTGGCAAAGTAAAACAAAATATCCAGTAATTATTTTAGTATCGAGACAACTCTAAGGTCAATTTTTTAAATGCTCTTAATTTTTTATTCATGTTTTAGAATTAAATAATGCATGCTTCTAGATAAACTTTATACACATATCAGAAATGTGTCACCCGCACGTGGATAACCAAGACTATAATACTAACACAGAATCTGCTAAGACAAAAGTGACCTAGAGTTTTAAAAGAGATAAATGATGGAGGTTAAAGTCAAAAAGTTCATGAGACCTGCCAGGAAGAAAGTTGCAAAATTCTTGGAAGTATTGCTTTTTCTAAAGGAATTCCTAATTTGATTAAGCCATAAGACACCTTCTGGAAGGAACATCATTTTTGTTAACTCTCTATCAGTTTGACTCTTGCTACTGCAACCCCAGAAATATCCTTTGGTAACCCATCTCTCTCCTGTCAGCAGCCATACATTTCAGGTGGGAGTGCCACCCAAATTGAACCATTCCTCCTGCATGTGCTGTCCTATCACCATGTTTTATCTTTAACAGTACTTATTATCTGGCATTTTTCTTTCTTATTTAACATATGTCTACCCCACAAAAATGTCAGCTTAAGAAAGTAAGAATATTGTCTCTTCTTTTATTCATGTTAATGAATATTTATTGAGCATTTACATACACTGAACAAAGAGGATAGAATAGTGGCCACAACAGACAAAAACGTGTGCCCTGGTAAAGCGTACATTCCAACAAGGAGAGACAATCTACTACAAGAATAAAACACACAGAGTCTTAGAAAGTAATGTATGCCATGGAGAAAAACAAAACAGGGAAGGAACTCAGAAAGTGCCAGTGTGAGAGTGGAGGTCTGCAGTTGCAATTTAAATGCTATCTCAAGCCCCTAAAAGAGAATATGCAAGCAGTTAGTAAATGCTGGCTCATGCGATGGGGCCCCAGTGACAAAAGCCAAACAGTAGATCCCAACTCCCTGGACACAACGCTTGGTTTGGAAATGTGCAGAGAGCAAGATCAGAGTCATTCAGATGGAAGAGACAGCGAGCTCCACCGTGTTTGTTGTTGTGACCATGAGAGGTTTGGAGCTATGATAGCCCTTCTGCAGTCATGAGAAAGAAGCCATCACAGGTAAGAAGGCACAGCCTAAGAGAGCAAAATAACCAGCACAGGTAGCATCATCTAATTGCCTCGTTCAAAAAGATATCGGAAGATTTTGCCCTTGACTGGGCTTTTCACTTACTAGGGAGCCTCTAAATCAACTAAATCAGCTCTTCCATATGGGGCAAAACAACTTCCTGCTTTGCTTTCACTAACAGTTCTCTTGGGGCCACTTCCTCATTTCGAAAAGTTAGAATTGGTTGTTGTGGTGTTGTTTAACCCACTCTCAGCTGCATTTCCTATGACTCGTAATCTAATGAGTCTATATTTACATGCATTACCACTTATTCTATAAATCCAACACAAACTGTCTTCCCAGCACATTCCATGCTCATCAGTATGACCTTGTGTGGGTTTGGAATATTTCCTCTACCTTCCACTCCCAGCCTCAATTCTCTACCGATCCCTACCCATATCTTATCCACCTTTCTTTCATAAAGCTTCACCTATTAATCCCTTCATTATTCATTCGGTCACAAAATCTAACATGTTTAGCAGGCACTGAGAATAAGCCTAGTAAGGCACAGTCCTTCTCAAGGACATTTCTAAAAGGAAGAGAAATCATTAAACAATAGTTGTGAAAGCAAATTTAGGCTAATGACTACTTGAACAGAATGATGTGTAGGAGACAATGGTGGCATGAAGAGTGGGTTGACCAAATTGGCCTTCCGGAGGGCCCGCGACTTCCCTCACCTCTTCTGTGCCAGTCGATGGTATCAACTTATTGTCCTATGTACAGACAGCCCCAACATCAAAGTTGTCTCCTCCCTAAAAGGTTCTGAATATTGTGTACAACCCTTCTTTTCTATCTTCCCAACTTTCTAGCATATAATAAAGAATAAGTCTCCAATAAATGTTTATTAAATTCAGATATGAGCGTTCTGTATTCAAACTTTTGAAAAGAACCAGAGAAGCTATATCTAGCCCTACTTACATCTCATACTTTTTGACAAATTCCCAGTTTTCTCTTATCTGTTTTCACAGCTGAGAGCTTATCAGTTGCTCGCTCATCCTAAACTCCATCAGTACAGGCACCTCTTCCTATGGGGTCTACATGTGGCCTCAAAATCAGCCTCTTCTTTGTGGGTCAGAATAACTTCCTGCTTTGCTTTCACTAACGCAAGTTCTCCTAGAAGCCAAGGAAATAACCACTTTAGAGCATGTCACTTTTGAGCACTATGTACAGGAGCCACAACGCCGTGACAACGAACTAGAGAATTTCTGCCGCCACAACACTCCTTAATCAAACTGTTCTCGATTTAGGGGGAAAAATATTAAAAGAATGATGAACTAAGTGGAACTTAACACAGCTTTTAGTCCTTAAGACAGAGCAAACAATTAAACAAAAAACAAGGGGGGAAAGGGGAGGGCACAATATGTTACTGAATAAAATTTTATGGATTTTTAAAAGATGATGTGATCCAAAGGGGGAAAATGTTCTTCTCACATGATGAATAGTGAATCTAGTTTCTACTGAAGTGTTTCTCCACATGATGATCACATGCATCATACCATAAATTTAAATTATTTTAAATCTATATGCTCCTTTACAGTCTATGATTTATAAATTTAGTAAATTAACTTGCTAGCCATACTACCCAAATCTAATCTACTATTTCAAAAAATGTTGTATTAAAAGTTCAGTACCACAGTCCTGTGAGTGCTGTAGTCAAAGTCAAAATGCATAGGTAAGTTGGCTGTGGGAAAGGGCCTAGAAACAAAACCCATACTTACAATGTGGCTTGTGGGCAAGTGGATTCTGCAGCTGAGGGCAGGAGAGGGTAGGAAGCCTCGTTTTCTCTCCCACTAAGTCTTTTCTGGCCTCCTTTCTTACTTCCTGGCTCTACCTCAGGCAGTATTACAATCCCCCTTCTTCCACCTTCCCATGATTTCCCCCTGGCAGGCACCCTAAGAGGCATTCTGTATGGATAAGACTAAACACACATAGATAGGAAAGTCAATATTTCAACATTTTTAAAAACAAGCCCATTAAAGCAATAGGGGAAGAAAAATGATCTGCTTTTTTAGTTCAGCAGCCACCAATTAACTATGTTACCTGCTACCTGTAGGATACCAGCATCTTTAAGACTCCATGTAACATGGACAAATGACTTTTATTAAAATAGGCGCCTATTTTCTAATTTGTACTTTAGCATACGGGTGGAAAACTTCAACTATAAGTGTATGCATATTCTAAGACTTTTTAGGAATTCTAAATAACATTTCCTGAATATTTCTGGAAACTTCCGTTTGGAAAACATGGCACTCTTACTCAAAGTCTCATTGTAGATTTCATTTAAAACTACATCTAGACAGAATAAAACAAAATGGAGACTTGGAGATTCTTTTGATATGATTACTCAGCTTCAAACTTTTCTCTTTGGGGTCTAAATTATAGTTTTTTGCTATAATTAGCCAACACTAATAAACAAATAGATAATGAGCAAATCTACAAATACCTTTTTGCCACGTAGGCCTTACCTACTGTAATGATTTAAAGATATGTCCATCACTTCCCATGAGTCCTCTTAATGGGCTCTGAATACCAGAGGAAAGTGGTTTAAAAAAAAAATCACTCAAATTCTGCTAGTCTAACAAAAGAAGGTGAGATCTTTATATTTTTCAATTATTCGTTTCAAGTATACAGTACATTGGTTAGACATTTATATAGTTTTTTAAATGATCCCCCTGATTGCTCCTTCTCTCCTCCGGCTCTCCCCTTAACCATTACTTTAATGCTAACTTCATTCCCTATGCCATGTTCTCCATCCTGGTGACCATCTATCAACTACTAATTCGTACCTCTTTAACCTTTCACCCATATCTTCTAGCCCCCCAACTCCCCTCCCCTCTGTCTGTCGCCAGATTGTCCTCTACATTTGTGAGTCTATTTTTGATTAGTTTGGTTTTTTTTTGTTCCTTAAGATTCTGCATATAAGTGAAATCACATGGTATTTATGTTTCTCTATCTTATTTCACTCAGCATAATAATCTCTAGGTCCATCCATGTCTCTGTGAATGGTAAAGTTTCATTTCTTTTAATGGCTGAGTAATATTACATTGTATATATGAACCATAACTTCTTTATCCAATCATCTGTTGATAGGCATTTAGGTTGTTTCTGATAGACCAGACCCAACATCTTATAAACTTTAGACAAACTTATTTGCAATTGTAAGGCCTCAAGAATGGTTCCTTCGCACTGAGTTTTCCTTTGCAATGAATTTGAAAAAAGACAGTTTTTTAAAAATATATCCTAAGGAATACGACATGTCATTCAAGCAAAATGTGTCAAAGGAGAGACCCATTGACTGTTTAACCTTAAGAAATAAAACTATACATGTTAAAGATGTTTTTACATGGTGAATAAGAGGAATGTCCACACTTTGTTAAGAATTACCAACCTTGTTAAAGTGGGTACTTTTCTCAAATAAAATTCAATGTATTTCAAATAAAATCACCTTCATATCATTTTATATTCTAATTGTGCCTCTCACAGTGGAAGACAGGAGTTAACCACTACCTAGAAGTTATTAATACTTACTCCTACAATTAAATACAGGCATCATATGTATGCCAATTTTTAAGTTTATTATTCGTCTACAGTCTAACACAGTCTACATTTCTCCCAGTTTTTACTTCTTGTTCATTTTACTATTCTTTAATGGCTATATGAGAAAGCTAAGGAGTAATAAAAAGACGGCGAATGAACTATTCTCATTATTTTCCAGGGTTTAGTAAACCAGTTGTCTTCTTTTTTTGCTTTAAGTTAAACTCCTCAAAAGTAATCATGAGGTAATTAGAATATGTGCATTCTCTCTTTAAAGGCAGAATCCCACATGTTACTGTCACTCCTATAGATTCTGGAGACTTTGTCATATTATTTAAGATTTTAGTCACAGTCTTATTTTTCTGAGGGTTTCTACTAAATCATTCTGTTTCCCAATAACTCTTTTTAAAAAAAGATAATTTTTCTAAAGTTAATTTATTGCAGACATGCAAAAATTTACATTTATGCATAAGTGAGTACCACTGATAAACAATCATATACCTAAAAGGTGATTTAAAATTACAGCTGAAGTTAGTCAATGATTCATACTGAAACACTGTTAAGTCATTAATTTAATGTGTCCTTAACAGTCCCTTCTGTAACCTAAGTTTTTCAATCAAGCCACTGTAGAAATGTTTTGAAGTTAAATAAGAATATGTAAAGTAACAATATATTTAAAGCACTGAGAGCTTCTTTAGAAAAAAATATTTGTATAATCAAACACAATATCATTCTAGGAACTTATAAAATTCACATCAAAAATCCCTGGTTCAGAGATAGTAGTAAATGAAATAATATATAACAACAAAACATAAAATACACATTGCTCCCTTCCTTCTTTGCTCTTATTGTCCACGCAATGAAGTCTGGTTGCCTTCTGTCAGTGTTACTAGCAAATGATAAGTTCCGAGACTCCCTTATCTTCTCTAATCTATTTCTTTAAGAGCTGCAATGAGATTTATTCAAGATAATAAATACTATATATTTTAGCACAGTGCCTAACACATAGTAAGTTCAAGAGTAACTAAAAGCTTCCATTTCAAAATGAAGAACCTCAGACACAGAGCAAAACTAATCATCATCACCCATCTACCATGTCCTAAGTGATTATTATATAGACATCAATAATTGGCATCATAATAAAGGTCGTTGTTTAATTTAACTAGGGTAATATCAGCAGATCGATATAAGGTGACTGAAGCTGGCCCAAGGTCTTTTAAAAACCATATTGTCTGACTGTAGAGAGAGTACTGGCCAACTGCCTGGGCTACCAGGAAGGGGAACCCACTGGAGGAAAGAATTGGGAGATAGTCACATGCCAGCCCCCACCCACATAACCAGTGTTAGCAAAAATTCTGAACATAACCTACCAAAGCAGAAGCGTCTACCGAATGTTCCCCTTGTTTTTCTGTGCAGGAATATTGATATGTGCAGTGAAGATTCCCTGCCGTAAGTCTTGGACACAGAAGGTCTGCTGCATACTGTTTTAGTCGTTTTTAAGTAAAACCATGCAAGTTGCTTTGTTTGATCGGTTTTCCATGCCTTATTGTAATGTTTTGATTATAGCTCCTTTTGTTTTAATAGCTCGGCTGTTTTAACTTTTATCTCCACTACTTCAGTAGTGAAAGTACACTGCTGATGCAAAGCAGTAGGACCTAGAATCAGAGAATCAGCTCTTAAAGAAACTGGCTCTGCTCAGACTTAATTGTGTGTAGGGTCAGATCCCTGCTGGGCTTTCTCAGCAGGGACAGGCCAATTCCAATGAATAACTCCAGAGGTTCCTCCTCAGTTCCAAAAATCTAGGATTCTAGCCTTTCCCCTACAATTCTCAAAATGAGCACAAGGCAGTAGGTCCCACAGCTCCTTCTATGCTGGCATTACAAAAAGGTGCTCCCCAGGTAAATTCAGGAATCCCTAAGGTGCAACCCAAAGTCATTCAGCACCATGAAGTCTCCTAATCCATTTTAAACTGGACTGAGGCAAAGGAACCTTCATTCAAAGTCACCTAATAACTGGCTGTCCATACCTATACCTTAGCAGAAATCTTTTAAATTAATTTTACATATTAGAATATTATAGTTTTGTCCTCTATAACTCTAAAATGCTAGAGGACAGATTTTTTTTTAAATCTTAACACTCCATTGTAACAAATATGTATTAATCATCAATAACTGATACTGAGTAAATGAGTTATAATTTCTATCACAAAACGTCTAACTTATTTTCATCATGTCATAAGAATTAGTAGGTAAAGACTTTCTACTACTATCTTTTTTTATTATCAAAGATGGGCATCCTGCACATCCCTACACCTACTTTAATAGGCATTCCTTCGACAAACTTTTATTCAATACTTATATCTATATTTATATATATATGTGTGTATATATATATATATACATATACATATATACATATACATATATATATATATATATATATGCCCAGCTCTGTTTGGCACTAGGTTTATGAAGTTATTTAAGATAATGGTATCTGTCCCCCAGGAACATAGTCTACTAAGGAGGAAGAAAAAAATAAAGTAAAAAGATAACACACTAACATGCTGACTGTTATTTCAGAGGGATATAATTTGGGTCATAAGGACAAATAGGCTAAAATTTTACCAACTTTATTTAACTGAGACAAACTAGTAAAATCAGTGCACATACATTTTATAAACATTTCAAGCTGTCAAGTCAAACAACCTGTGTAAATACTCTGTATCCGGAAGAGTGAATCATAGTAACACTATAAAACATGTTTAGCCAGAAAACCTGTTTGGATCAAAGACTGGCAACTTCACACATCTTGGCTTAGGTCTTCCTGACACATAAAGGACAAAGATCATATCAAAAACATAAACTGTGATGACAATCTACTGGGGACAGGGAATCAGTGTTACCATGGTGATGAAACTATTTTTTTTTCCCATTACTTTTTAAGTTAATCTTTAAAATCACTTTATGCCACAAAAAAACATAACTCACATAGAGATTTTAAATGTTATTCTAGACTGTACTGTATATTCACCTCCCCAAAAGCAGAGTATTTCTAAGTAACTCTGAGTTTTCTCCATACTAGGAATATCATTTTCTATCACTATTCATAGATAACTTGGTAGTTTAAAAAAGAGAAATAAGAAATAAGGGGGTTAAAGTATTAAACTAAAAGTATCTCAATTTTAGGAAATAATTTAAGATATTGGATATTACTTTAAACCATCTCAAAGGTCCTTAACAGAAGTCATCACAATAGAATCATCGTTCATCACAAATAGAATCATCTCAAATGTCAACACAGTAAACATATTTAAACAAAACTTTATAAATTTAAATATTTAATTTAAATATAAACAAAACTTTGTAAATTTGTATGTACAATGTCTCATTTATATGACTACACACACACACACACACACACACACACACACACTAGTGATATATAAAGCAAGCATTCATGCCATTGAATGTCCAAAATTTACTTAGATTACAAAGCTCGATTCATTTAATATCAAAAACAACACGATACTCACTGCATGTTAGTCATTAGATGCCCTCACTCAAATGTTTCTAGTGAAATTAGTGTTTGCATTACCCAATTCTCTTATCATTCTTCACTCAAGTAATGCAACAACCACACTGAATTCTAGGAAAAGTAATCCTGCTTATTAGGTTTTAAAGACTGATTTACATATTTAAAAAATTACTTTTTCCTGTTGTACATATTTAACAATATAGTGCTTACTCCAAATAACATTTTTCTTTTAAAAAATTTTTAATATATATTTATATGATAAATATGAACACAAGGTAACCACTAGCTAATGGTCCAATCAAAATAAAACATACACATAAGTAAATATTACTTGTTTTCTGCAACAATTGGTCCATTTAACACAGCGTATAAAAGTCTCAAAGAAATTTCACTATAAAAGACATAAAACAGAAAACAAGTAATATTTACTTATGTGTATGTTTTATTTTGGGGAGGTGAATATACAGTACAGTCTAGAATAACATTTAAAATCTCTATGTGAGTTATGTTTTTTAAAAGAGTACACCTTTTCTTTTATGTTGTAATCTCACTGGTAAAGAATGCCTAGACTTCTGAATAATATTTGTTCCATGCATGATGAGGAAACATTGAATAAAATGTGTAAATGCTACAGAAAGAACCCTACACTGAGAGTGATGAGATTAATTCATTTATGCCAGAAATATTTCCCAGCAGGTTGCTCAAAGGAAGTCCCAGCTCTGTCATTAACCAGCTATGTACCCACAGACAAGGAATTCACCTCCTCAGGTTATCTTTCTTTTTTTTTTAATTTATTTATTTTTATTATGGTGACATTGGTTAATGAAATCCAGTAAGTTTCAGGTGTACAATTCAACAGTAAGGCATATATATACTGCCTTGTGTGTTCACCACCCAGTTAGGTTTCTGTCACCACATATCTGACCCCTTTTAGCCCATCTACCTACCTTCTCCTCCCTCATCCCTTCCCCTCTGGTAACCATTAGTCTATTGTCCATGTCCTTGAATCTGTTTGTTCTCTTTGTTTGCTACTTTTAGGTTTATACCCCACATATACATGATATTATGTGATTTTCAACTTTTTTATTGATTTTCAACTTTTTTGTTGATTATCTTTAAAATGTAGTTTTCACCTCATCTTCAAGGTCCCTTCTGGCTCTAACACTATGAGAAGATCGAGCTGCAATGATATAGTATTGTAAGCATCTTAGTATTACATAATCGTGTAAGCAAGGACAAACTTTTCTAAGTTAGCATACTACCAAAGAGTAATAAGCAACTCTTGATCTGTATGAGTTTGTTATAACATCCACTAACAAGAAGATAATTAACAGAATATGCCTTCTCTGTCATTACCATATGTTTTTATACAGAGCTCCAAATAATCTAAAAGTATTAACCAATTAATTTTCATTATCATTATTCTCACTTGACAAAAGGAGAAGTCAAGTCTCAGAGCCATGAGAGTAATGTGTCCCTTTGTCAGCAAGACAGAGCCCAACATGGCAAGTGAAGAGTTCTCACACTCAGCCACTGCCTCTTAGGAGTAAGCAATAAGGGCCTCCTGAACCACTCTAAGGCAGAATTACAAACTAAGTGTAGAAATCAAGTAGAAAATTTAGGGCCAAATTTATGTCTCACTTAAAAATTGGGAGTGGCCATTAAATATAGTTTGAGTGTTATTCAAAGCTACATCCCACTTCAAAACTCATCCCTTAGTTAAGAACCCCTGGAAGGATATTTCATGATCAAGAAGGGCTTTATTTTCCTGTGACTATGTCAAAATGAGAAGAAGCTTAATGGCAGAATATACAGCTTTACATATTCACCTCTAAATTCAGTAGTGATTTGTTCACCTCTAAATTCAGTAGTGATTTGTTCACAGATGTGTAATTTTGACTCATTTCAAAATAACATGTTTCCTAAAAGTAAAATGGTCAAAATTTCTATTTAAAGGTGTATTGGTACTTTAAAAGTTATATTACTTTTACCTCTACCTCTCCAATAATCTCACGTTAACCCACTCTAAGGAAAACATCTGTAATTTGACTATGTGTACACAAAAATATACAATGTATACATTTTACAGAATTGTTTTTATTAACAAAATGATATAAAATACATGATCACATATTTATATATATACACATAATTATTTGTAACTTCCTTTGTTCTCTTAAAAATATCATGTACATTTTCCCAAGGATATAGCTATCTGCCAATTATTTTTAATATAACTGCATGATATTCCATACTTCAAGTACATTACATTTGATTTACAAGTTTTCACTGATTTTTAATTGATAAAAATACATTTTTAACAATTAACTTATATTTACAACATAGTGCTTTTTAACAAAAGACATCCTTGTACTCTACCCTTATGTATTGGCATTTTCTATGGGATGGATTCCTAGAAGGATAGGATCACTGTAATGTGCATTTCAGGTGTAAAAAAATCACATTCTTATCAACAGACTATAAAAATATCAATTACCTCACATCCTTACTAGCATTAGGTATTATAAGTCTTTTTAAGTTAACCAATGTGATGGGATAAAAATAATATATTACTGTTTACATTTGTGTTACCCTAATCTCTCAAGACGTTGAGGACATTTCTAAGTCTTTACTGGCCATATCCCATTTTGCCTTATCTTAATATCCTTTCCAAATTGTTTTGTTTTTCTTTCTGTCAGTGTGTTGAAGCCTTTAAATAATAATTATATTAGTTTCTGTTTATCATATTTTTTTGCAAATATTTTTCTGCCTTTGTTTATGATGTCTTTTGCAAATGAAAATGTTTTACTTTTATGTAACCAAATCTGCAACCTTTGCATTATGGATCAAAATTTTTTGCCAAGCTTATGAAGACCACCTTCATCAGAGTAGTCTATGTATTCTCCTAATATTTTTACTTAAATTATTTTTCAGTTTTATTTATGTTGCTAATATATTTGGAATTTGTTTTTATACATGATATCAAATATGGCTAAAAGTTATGCCATATAATTTTTTAATGATCCGTGTTTTTTCTATTTAATTAAAATGTCATTTTATCATTTAAATTCGCTCATTATTAAACCTGTTTCTGGATTTTGTCTATTGGTGCCCATTTCTGTGCCAATACTGCTTTGTAACTTAAGTTTTAATTCTTAGTATGGGGAACACATTCATCTGTAGTTTCATTTTAGTTTCATTTCTATAGATAAAAATGTTTTCACTTATGGTTTTTAAAATTAATGCAATAAAAAGTCTAAGCAGAGAATGCTCTATAGGGTGTTCAACATCATCTGGATTAAAAAAAAATCACTGATCAATCTAACTTTGTCATGCTAACATTTTAAACACTATTATATTTAAAAATGAATAAATATATATATTTCTATACCTAGTGGGTTTTAACATAAAAATTTACAAATTCTACAGGTTCAAAACACTATGCCCATTTCTTTACTTTACCAACACAAATAATTAAAGAATATGAAAGAAAAAATTCTCTTTGACCTTACATTTTTAAGTAGGAAAACAAATTCAAAAATCTCTAATAAATGTTCCTTATTTTTATATGCTACAATTTATATGAGACTAACTTTAAACAGGCCCATAAGTTTGGTCCAATTTAAGGAAAAACATTGAGGCCATTGAAAATTAACTGAAATATCAACCCGCTTTAGAAGAAAGCTATTAGTAAAACATGGGTGAAGTTACAAGCACTTGTGAAAAGCACAATAAATAAACAATGAGCCCTATTCAAAGATACTGAGACATTCAGGCTTTTCAGAGTAAGAACAAGACACAGCAGAACTAGTTCCCACATGGCCAAGAGTTTATTTTATTTTGCTTATCCGAAATCAGAGCAAATGATCCCAGTGGTTTGGAATGGCTCAGAAAAGGTTTCTCAGAATTAGGTGAGAAAAACTGCCTGCTTTTCAAGCAGCTTGACTGCTGTATAGTTAATTTTTGTTCATGTGAACCTTAAAGCTCGTGTTTGAAAATTGGACTATTTGAGACCACAAAAGGTATTATTTTTTCATTCTGTCATCCTCTACCATTTTTAGGCACATTTTTAAGAGGTGATCAAATGAAATAAAATACTACAGTCTCCATCCATGCATTGCAGTTTACAGAAACAGCGTGTTTCACACCTCAGGAAAAAATGTGAATGAGCTTAAATGGCTTCTTTTTAATCATAATTGAAGTTTTCTAGAAAATCAACAAATATTTAAAATTTCAATTATAATAATGTTTCCAAAATTGCCAGGCTAATTAATGAGAAAGCCTAGAATATGCTTCTTCTAGAGTACAAGTATGAAGGGAAAATCATAACAATCATATAAAAGGTAAAAGAAGGTAAACTATATACTTTTGATAGAATAAAAGAAAATTAGTAATATCAAAACTTTCTATTCAAATGCAATTTCAGAATGAAATCTTTTGTACTTCAAAACCAGAAAACAAAAGGTTATCAAAAGCTTGGGGGTGGGGTAGAAAATATCAATGATGATATACAGTTTTAACTTTTATACGTATCTTCTTCTAGCATCTAACAGTATAAAAATTTTTGAGAACACATAATAATTATCATTAAAATACAACTAGCCTAACAACCAAATAGTTACTCTAAGTTTTTTTCGTGGTTCACAGAAATGATCATATATTCGGTGAATCTTAAATGATGGAAATACATCCACCTCCAGTACCTAAGAACTTTATTATCAATTAAACCAGTTAATTTCAAAGCTTCACACAATGCTTTGAGAGCATAGGATTTACTGGAAAGGTAACTTTAAGTAAGATTTTTTTTTTTCAAAGGAGATCCTCAGGAAGTTTTAACTCCGCCTTCCAAAAAAGAGAATGTGCTTCGCCTTCATAAGGTGCTGAGGCAATCCACCACAAATACAAAAGGTAAAACTACAAATTCTTTAATGCAGGAAAATTAGCTCTTTGTCATGTCCTTGGAACGTCTATTCTTTGGTTAGTTCACTCTGGAAGAGGTTTCTAAATCGGTTGGCTGTCATTAATCTAATTGCATATTGGGTCAGCTAATTAGAGAGGGCACTTTTCTATTTAAAAACTACTGCCTCAGGTGAGGCTTGAATTAGTAGCCAACTTTCACCCAACACCCAACTCATTCCAGAATCAGCACTCTGTCTGGGACGCCTACCACTCCAGTGCTGGAATGCAGCCTGCCTCCTCCACCTGACCACGGAGGTTCCCTCTCCGGAAAGCCACAAATTACAGTGCTAGATTTCAGCCAACAGAAGAAGGCATTTGGAGGTAAAGCCAAAGTAAGGGTGAAAGAAAAATTTCCACTAAGAAACCAACAGTAATAACGGATACATGAGCTACATAAAAAGTAAAGGAATATGGGCTGTGCATCCACTACCATCCTCACTTCTCAGAACAAAAGAACACAAAAAGACTCATATTCTGACCCAAAAGAAAAATATTCAGTAGGAGCAAAACAAAAAGTAAACAAGCTGCAGAGTTCGTTCTCTTTGCTTAAGTTTTACCTTAATTCTGAAGTTGACATGTCACGCATTATAGAATTACTGACCAAAGGACCAAATCCAACTCTCTTTATTTCATACAGATTGTTTATTTTGTGAATGTGTACTCTCACTTCTTTTGTTTGTTTTGTTATTGTCATCTCCTTTAGTTTGAGATGTGACAAATATGACACAGATAAGTAAGACAGAAACAATGAATGCAAGATCTCAGAGCTGGAGAGGAATGTGAGTCAAGGGCAAAGCTTTTCCTCTCCTGGATCACCTCCCTCCATGAGCATTTGCTGACCATCTCAGGGACACCACCACCACTTCTCTCCTCCGAAGTACTAACTCTGAGAATGGTATTATTGGTATAATAGTGCTATTAAACATATATTTTTCCAGCAAACACATTTTTCCCAGCAAAACATAATAGAGTATATACTCGAAGATTCTGCAATGGAATTAAAAGAAATCACTGTCCTAATTTCATTTCAAATTGAAGAAAACCAGATTTTGTTGGCATGCTGTATTTATACAAATGACCCCATGTTACAAGGAAAATAAGAATGTCTGAGGGTAGAACACTGCCTTGTAAACTTTTACCCCAGTGAATGTTGTGATTATAGCTTGGCTTTTTCTGATCCGAGGGAACCTGAACACAGAGTATGTTGAAATGAGGATGAATAATTGCCATATTTCCAGTGTTTCTGGGCTTTTACTTCTGCAAAACAATTCTAAGAATGTAGTTTGGCAGCACAAACCTAGGAAACCAGATAGGTCGCCATGGTTAGCTGACTTATCAGTTGAAAATGAACCTTCTTTAGTTGAACTCTAATGTCTACAGATGGACGAGATAATGCCCTAAAAAAGTTTTCTCCTAGCAAATGACTTGTCTCAATTATGTGACGACTTCTGACTATCTTGATTATAAAATGTAGTTATAACTGGCACTGTTAAAAGGTTAAAATATGGTCAACTCCGTGACACATTTTCGTTGGAATTTTCTTATACATTTCTAAATCTACCAGATGTGCCTCAGGGCCAACAACTTGGACACTCGATGCCTGCCTGGTATGTGAAGTCTTCCTTAGGAGCAAAACTTCTGCTCGATGCTTTTCCACAGACCAAAGTAACCAATGATGTTATAACTGAAGTATTCACTGCTTTTTTAAAGATACATTTCTCTTCTTTAAAAATAATATCTATATGCCAATTCTATGGTAAATTACTTTTCATTAAAGGACACAAACGGCCACTTCATCATGTGAATCCTTACTATAAATATTGAACCTTTTATCCAAAAATAATGAATGATAAAGCACAATGGTAATTGAATAATCAAGGGACAATTTCCTACTTACCCCTTACATATGTTGGGGCCTTTTCATCTATTGGGTGTGTCTCAAACAACTTAACAATACGTCTTGTCATGACTCATGTCTACAAGGGCTCCTACAGTCTGGCCTGGAATGTGAAATTAAAAGTAATCTTTCAAGATTTTTATGTACTTTTTTTTTTTTTACATTTAAAACTGTTCATGCTTTAAAATGTAATTTTTAAAAATTATTTTCTTCCAAGATGACTATACCTGAGCCAAAGTAATGCTGGATTTTAAAAATGAGAGAAACTATTATACGAAAGCCTAATATTTTGTGTTACTGTCACTGCACAATAGTGTATAGTTTTGTTATGATATATGGCATATAGAATGTTCACAAAATCCCTTTTTACATAGTATTTCAGAATTATTTTTGATAAAAAATTATTAGTCAAAAATTATTATCCAAAAAATGCTTCATTATTCATTAAAACATACTTCCTGAAATGTGAAATGCTGTACACATACATGAGATTAAAACTTTTATATTAGTGAAAGAGAGGTAATTCCCAGAAAAAGGAATCAGGATTTTACATAAAGAACTCTCCCAGTGTCAGCACAAAATTCTTCTGCCATTCCCTTTCTGCACTTTGAGAGCAAGGCCTCTGTCATCTATGATTTATAAAAGCTAAGAGAACAGAGAGGAAAAAAAGATACTACATATCAGGTGTTATCTTGGTACTTCCTGTGGCTTACAGTTGTAAGGGGCTTTGTTCCTGGGAATATTATAAAATGACAAAGCTTTCTACTTGACAATAACTCATAAATAATAGAATATAAGAAATATGACTTCTGAAGTGGGGGCAGTCAGGCTCTGAAGTACTTATACTGTGATGTAGGTTTCATATAAACACTTGAAACCCAAAAGGCAAAATGTCTGTGTGTTGGTGAGCGAAATGGGGAGGGCAATGACACTTCAAAGTTCCATAAACTTCATCTTGTTCTAGAATTCAGAGAAAACTTGGCAAACTGGAACATTAATTACAAGAAATGTGACCCTGCCTGAGAATAAAATAAAGAAGCTAAAAGAAAAAATATATATTTGTGCGGAGGGCCCTAAAAAAATTACAACTGTATATTTTTTAAAAAGAGATCCAGATGTGCCTGCATAAGAACAGACTTTATTCTGTTGACTGGTTTTTATTATAGTCTTCACAAAAATGGTTAGCCGTCAGAGGCAACCAAAGGAGATCCTGTTCTCTAATGTATAAAACAATTGAGTGTTTCAACAGGATATTCTTACACTGATCTAATAAGAAAAACACTTCCAAAATATGCTACAAATTTTTATTTTAAAAAGAATGCATGTATTCAACTTATCTTAATGATTCAACAGATTCAAACATTTAATTCTGTATTCCACATCCTATATGAAAAGATCAATATACACAGATTTGCTTTACCTAAGTGAATGAGAAAAGTAAAAAAGATCAATCACTCTTTTGATTTCAACTACATTCTCTTGAATTATATACACGATCAAAAAGATAAACATCTATGTAGCATACTTATTGTGTGATGCAAATATTGCAATTGTATAACATGGATCTTTACAATAAATTCAATTTCATTTTCACTGAAAGTGTAAAAATTATAGCTCTACACAATATGAGACATACAAAAGAAAGCTAAAAGTTATCAAATATTTTGAGAATAGTCAATAGAATAATTTACTTTGGAGAAGAGATATTATCTAAGAAGTAAAAGCAAATCTCTAAAATAAAATATCTAGAACCCTATTTTTAAATTCTTATAGAACTAACATTCATGAATTGTTTTGGTTATTAAATTGGATGAACAACCATTCACTTTGTTAATGTACAGAGATTCTGTATAAAATGAAAAAATTAAAATAGCTCCTCTTTTAGTAAAATGTTTGGGAAAATTAAGCTGCACAATCATTTTATAAAGAAATTTCAAGTAATATTTAATTATAATTAAAAAAACAAAATGTGTAACTTAGTATGATAAAGACAAATAGCAAACAAAGAAAAAAGGCAATCAAAATGTAAAAAAATGAGTATAATTGCTTTCTGCAGAGGACACCACCACAGTAGATGTTAAAAAGTAGCGGTAGGCAAAACCAGTGTCTTTCTCATACTAATATTCTGGCTGCACAAGATGGGAGAAATACATAAAGAATACTTTTAAGATGTAAACCAAAATGTAAGGCAAGTTATTGAGAAGAGCATTCTCATATATTTTCAAAAGTTTATTTCTTCCTTCCTTCTTTTCTTCTTATCTAACCAAACCCTTCACCTAGACCTCTCAAATTCTTGCATTTTCCTAGTTTCATCATTCTTTATTCCAAAATACCCCATGAGTAAGAATGCATTCTTTTCTATAATAAACATTTCTCCTTTAGTTCTTATACCAAGAAATTCTCAAGTATTAGAAAGTCTAATACATGGAATTAATCTCTGAAATACACCAATGAGGTTCTTTTTTTTTATTAAATTTATTCAGGTGACATAAATAAAATTGTATACATTTTAAGTGTACAGTTTTATAATACCGCATCTGTCTACTGCAATGATGACATGACTTAAAGCAAATGGAGAGTTAACTTCTTGTCCAAGATGTATTTTTAGAAGGTTCGTTTTCTGAAGGTTCAAATTAATGTTCCTATTTGTATAGCTGCAAACATCTGCACACTTGGTAGACAGACAGATTTTATGCAATTCCTTTAATTTCTGTTCATGTTGTTTTCACTTGCAAGAGAACATCCCAGCTCTAACTTTCCCAACTAGCCTCTTTCCCAGTACATGTGGAGATGAGCACTGCATGTTGGGAGAACCTTACATGAAATATTTTCAGTCTAAGGCAATTCAGACGCACAGCTGTCTACTCAGGAGTCCCATTAAACAAACTTTAAAAATTCCTAGAAGGAGGCATGACTTATTATAAACAAATGGCTACACTGGCTTTTTTAGTAATAATTTTTAATGAAAATAAAGTTATATAAGATACATCTTGTTGGATTTTTAAAAGCTCTATTAAACTTAACTTTTAAATGGCTGTGAAATGAAGGCTGGAATAATTAAATGTAACCCTAGCTGATTAATGAAAACATGAAGAATGGGGGAACTGATCCCAAAAGCTCTTTTTCTAAGGAGGGCTTAACTTGAGGGACAAATACCAGGAGACTACAGTCATTACTGTATAGCAGGAAAGAGTAGTCAGAAGCTGTCGTGTAATTGTGAGAGAAAATAGAATGCATTTGCAATTTTTAAGTGCATTTAATGCCTCACAATTTCATCACCTCCCCTACATTTAAAACTGGGACACAATCCAGAAATTGAAGGAAAATAGATATTTGCAAAAATATGTTTGCATTACACTATCCAACACTTGTACTGGCAACATCACTGTAGATATTTCAACATATGTTGATTTTAAAGAACAGGTTTTGGCTTTTAATTTATCACATTTTAATTAAGGAGATATTATCTGCCAAGTTACCAAGATTTAATTTTCAAAATGATAACTCTTAAGTTGCTTGTTTCTTCACTGTGAATACTACAAGCCACTAAAATACCCCTTTTAACATTTATCATCTTAAGTAATTTAATAAAAAATATCTAACTTAATATATTCTTGAAAGAATAAAAGTATTCCCTATGAGATACTTTTTTACATTTTTCATTTGAATCAGAGATTGGAAGCAAAATACAAAAATTCCTTTAATCTGTTACTTCAGGTTATCAGAATGAATACCTTAATTATAAGTCATTGTTTATTCTCTTCTTTTATAAAAACTGCTCTGCAGCAAGACAACATATTTTATCTGTATTTTTTCAAAATATAATTAGAAATAACTAGCTCTTGATCTGATTGATTTTTCATTTACGCATCACAGTCCTACTTACGTCAATTAAGTGGCTGTTCCCTCTATATAAAGTTCTGAAACTTGCCTTAAAACATAAATTCTAAGTTCTAAAAACCCAATATTCATTCCACAGTGCACTGAATTCTTGAATCACCTTTCTGTCTGTAGCCTTCTATGACTGATCTTTGATTTGTAGCCCTTGATGACTGTCCTACCTGGCATAAGTGTCTTTTGCCTTTTTTTTTTTTTCTGCCGATAGGCTAAACATGTTTTATTTTCTGGCTTCTTTATTTCTTCAGTTGCATTAGAAGAATATGTCATTTGACATGATCTCACATCCTTTAATATAAAGGAAAAATAGGAAGTAACAAATGTAAATTCTGAGCCCACTATGTGCTACACTTTGAGCCAAACATTTATATTTATTCAACAACAATCTTTTGAAAACTACAACCCTAGTTTTAAAGAAAATGAACTGAGATTTAATGTGGTTAAATAACTAAACCAAAATCATATAATTAGAGTAGAATTCAAAGTCAATTTCATGCTTTCTCCTATATGTACTTTGTTGCTTCTCATTGTTCACTGATATTTACATGTGGTAATCAGAGCCTCTCATTCAGGATGCAGAAATAAGCCCATAGGAATGGAGCCATAAGTATGCAAAAAAAAATCATATTCACTAGTTGTTTTTGTATAAGAAGGAAATTATAAATGCTAGAATTAGATTCAGATGCATTTGACAAACCCAAAATAAAAATTGCTACTATATGGTAGAAGTACAATTCTCTCTCACAGAAAACAAGTCAAGGCAGGACATTTCACAGTCATCAAGGACCCAGACTCCTTTTAGCTGACTACTTCATATTCTCTAGAATGTGATTCTTCTCCTCATCATCCAAAATGGCTATCAGAGCTCTAGCCATCACACCTGTGTTCCAGAAAGCAAAATAAAGAAATCAGTAAAAAAATGTGTTACCCCTCCTTTTTAAGTCTATTGTCAAAGTAACACACAATATCTCAACTTCTTCCTATTCAAAAGAACTAAGTCCCATGCATTCAAACCTGGCTATAGAGGAGACAAAGAAATTCAGGTTTTTTGGGTAGTCAGCAAGGTGCTGAGCTAAAACCAGAGTTTTATTATTACTAAAATGAAAGGTAAGAATAGATATCTGGAGGAAACTAGAGGAACCTGCCATAGAAATCTGTATATATTTTCAAATTTATTTGTAATATTACCAAATTTTTCAAGCAAATCAGAGATAATTGAGAACAGACTTAGTATTATTTCCTAGGTAGACTATATTATCCAACTATATTAGTATTATTTCCTAGGTAGACTATATTCATCTCATCTCATCTCAAATAAATACATGTGGTTTTACATTTTTAGAAATTATTTTCACCATTTACATTATAAAGAATTGCTGAATCTATCAGACAAAATTGAGTGGGATTTGTTTTATAAATGGTAATCTTTTTCCAAGGTTAGAATACAGTACATTGTATTAAATAAATTCTACCAGTGAGGGTACCACTAAGTTTAAAAGGTCATTCATTTATCTTCTAAAACTCTTCTAATAGCCAGAAGACAGAAACAAAAGAGAGAAGAAAGGTCAAAATAAAAACACAGGAAAAAATGCAAATGTTGATAAGAAATAAAATCTTAAAGATGCTTCAATTATTAAAGTAACCTAAGTATTTATATAGATTTATAACTATTCTCAAATATGTTATAGTTACATTAGCACTTAAAAATATTATCAAGAAATTTGTACCTCTGTAACTCGAATGTAAGTGGGCTTTCTTGGTTGTGGCTGTCACCTACAAGCCAGTCTCCCCTCCCAGAAGTTCATCTTTTATTATGAGGCATTTGAGAAAAACACAAACTTAACTTCAAAATCACTAACCAAATAAAATCAATTTTAACAAAAGTTTTTGAGAAAAGAAGTCATTTCACATATAACAAAGCATTTTTGAAATCCTCTTTAAATATTTTTTCCTTAATGGTCCATTCCTCAGAGCATTTACCCTACCCTCCTCTATTCTCTCCTCTCTCGCATAAACCTTCCCAACCTTCCAGTCATTTTCCATAAAAATCTGACTGCAGTTAGCTAGATCAAGCCATCTAAATAGTCCTCAGCAAAATAAAACCAGGTCATCCCTCATGGTCGTGACACTCCTCATCTCAGTACTCCCAACACACACACACACAACCATAACCACAACCACACAGACATATGACCCTTCAATTTCTCCAATGGTAAAGTGATGTAATATCTACTAACTGGATCCATAATCAAGATAGCAAAAATTTGCCTTCAATTTCATGTATTTGTGAAGTTATCAGACAAACAAATGTCCTTATCTACCGCAATCTTACATGTTAGACTAAACATTCCTTGTCTCTTTAAACTCTTTATATGGTTTCATTTGATACCTTCTAGTATATTTTGTCATTCTTTAGATTTGGATAGATTTCTATGATCATGATTAAAATAGGAGGCTCAAAATTAAACATAGAAATAACATCACAGTTAAATACATGACGTAGTATTACTTGCCATATAAATAATATTTTGATACTGACAATTTTGTCCTTTTTTTTTCAAAATCAGAGAATGCTAATTAATGAACTAGATTTTTGTGAATTTAGGTTCACTTGCTGATCAACTTGCTGGCAACCTCAGCAATCATAGCCTTTTGAGAGGCACAAGGCGTAATCGTCATACACTGACGTCTTTGGAACCACAATCTCTGGGCTGAGATCCCAATGTTGCCGCTTACAAACTGTGTGACCTTGGGAACTTAGTCCCTCTGATTCAGTCTCTTCATCTGAAAAATGGGAATAATAATGGTACCTACCTCTTGGAGTTGTTCTGTGTATTAAATAAATTACTACATGGAAAATAGGTTGGAACAGTACTTGATACATATAACCACTTGACAAATGTTGACTATTATTACTTCTCATTTTCTAAAAAAACAGTTTAATTAAAACATCAAAGCAATTTTGGAATATAATTGCCCACTAATAAAGAGCATACATACATGCTTTAGAATAAATATTGGATTTGCATTTTTAAGAAGTGGATTCAAAAAAATTTAAACCACTGACTGGTAGGAAAAAATTCAAGTACTAAAATAATCTACTCACATTTGTTTTTAAAAGACCTGACCTCAGAAAACCCAGCACAAATTAAATTATTCCTTTTCAATAAGTTTACAGCATACAGGAACTTCAATATTAAATCTTTTTAAAAAAGATTTTCCAATGAAACAAAGAAATATTTACCCTTCCTTGAATAATAAAATATTTTTGAAAGAAATCATGAAAGTGGTAAGAAAACAGGCTTAATAATATACTTAGATTTAGGACAAACTGATAAGAAGTAGGCATCATAGTTACCTAACCAATCTTAAAATAAACCATTAATCTAGGAGCCTTATTAAAATTATTAGGCTTCTTAAAACTACATTTTTAGGATTGTATAAATACTTATATTGCAGTAACTACTGTTTGTATATCTAGTACATAGTACTAACATAAAGATATGCAACAGATAACCAAGAACAGAAATATGATAGATATCCTCCATTAACAAAATAAGTTTTCTTTTGTAGCTGAAGATGGAAGACGTTAAGATTTGATAGGTTTCTTTAAAGTTAGGGTCTTTAAAACCTTATACCTGAGTCTAATAGCATTCTCTTACTGTTTTCAGTGTGAACATAAAATCCACTATAAATTCAAGAGAATTCTGACAGTCCTAAATTCTGTCCTCTGTACTGCCACTTGCACATAACTTTTAAAAAAGGTCCTGGAATCTAAGAAATGCACAATTATAATCAGTTTGGAGAGTCTCACTTTTTCTAAATGCTTTATATTCCTAAATTGTTCTACTCAGGCTTCCACACCTCTCAAGGTATACTAGGTACATATATGCTGGACAAGCAATCTCTCGACAAAAATGTAAAAAAATCTTTAAATTGGCAACAAATGAGAAAGTAACGAAAAAAATTTATTTTAAAAGCAGGCACACATTGAGAAAATTTCCTATGAGCTACTGAGCTTTTAAAGGCAAAGAATTTCCTCTTAGAGTTACAGCAGATTTTAAAAAGCAGCCTGGCTTAAAAAAAGAACCGAAAAGAAAGTTATCTTACCTTCCTTCAATAATGTGTAGCCCCCAAAAAGAATGAGGAACACATTACATCAACACTTTTAAAGCTAGTGATATGCTATTTAAATGTGACTAAGTTTATAGTCTATTGATTTTTAGCTGTTTGGCATGTCTCCAAAGAAAGTCTATAAATTAGTGGAGGTGCCCCATTTAAGGTTCATTCAAACCCATAAGCATTTGTTTAGTGTTCCATAATTTCAACAAATTTCTAGACCAGCTACAAGTTGTATAAACTAACTAGTCTTACTCAAGAGTACACAAAAATCATTCAATCTAAGAACAAGATCAGAAAATAGTATTCTATCTTATAGAAACTATTAAGAATTTATATACACATTTACAGTAGATTTAAAAAAATCCAGAAGTAGCTACCCCAGATTGTGATGACAAGAGTTAACATTTGAGATTAGTATTAGCATTAGGGAGGCATTCCCTGTAAACGGCTCAGAAACAGCTACCCTGAAATATAATCAATTAAAACTGAATGTTTACTTACATATTATATTGATATTACAACAGTATAGGTGCTAAAAGAACATGATAGTTTAAAAACAAATCAGCACAGCATTAAATAGTTTCAATGGCATATTCAAATAACAATAATAATATTTCAATGTGTTTCCTACAGTGGAGAGGGCTCGGATTCTAGGTGATTGATTGGTTAAGGTTCTTAGAAATATATTTGCAGTAGATAAAGGACAATGCTTTAGGATACAAGAGTTTGACCAAAACAGGACACAAGCACAGCTATTTCTTCATTCTAATTTTGAGTTCAACAAACAATATTCTAATTTGTAATTAGGCTGTCATTACTTTGTAAGTAAGCTGGCCTATCAGACCTTGACACAATGACTAATCCAAAGGTGGGCATATGATCCGATCAAAATCTTTAAAGAGAGATCTTATGGACTTTGATGGATACTAGGTCAGGCCTATTCTGAAGTCTCCAGTGAAAAGACTATGTAAGTCTGGATTTCTGGCGGGTATCATTACTTGGAAAAAGGCTGCATGATTTTAAAGTTGACTAAGGAAAATCAAAGAGGGGAAAAGAAGAGAAGTCTGATGTATACGTTTCAAGTCACATCTACCCCTTAGACTTACGTTCACAAGACAATATGGTTTTGATGTGATTTATATTACTGGCTATCATAAGACTCTTATACAGTAGACATGATTTGTGCTTCAAAGTCTGTCAGTAATCTGTGTGATCCAAACTGTGATTCAGTTTTCTCACCTATATGTTACAGTCGGTAACGCTTATAAACAAACACCAGGACAGCAGATCTACAGAGATAAACACATGTCCTTACATGTTATTTTTTATGCATTTTTAACTCTTAAGTAAAAGGTAGAAACACAAGTCCTTTGGTACAACTGACTTATAGAATTATATTTTTAAAAACAGTTCAGTAACTACAGATGTTTATTTGTTAAAACAAACACAAGAGCATTTCACAGTCAATTAGTATTGGGTGTTACCTTGGCATGCATTATTACATCGCTATTGCAAGGAAAAGCAATCCCTACCCTAAGGGCTTAAAAATATCAGCAGGGACCAAAAAGTCCATCAGTGGGAGTGAATGCCATTCCAGCTTCAGTGTTGAGTACAATTTTTTTCCATTTTCTCTCTCTAAATTTTCTTTCCCCAAAAGCTAACTATAAAAGGACCAAGGAGCAGGATTCATTTGTTGTTGTCATCTGGCATGAAATGAGGGAACCCTTCCAAAGATACTGGTACCAGTGAATAAGTCTCCAAGATGAGAATAACAAAACAAAAACAGAGGCAGCAGCTTGGTGGTACCAAGGCTACACAAAGCTTCAAAAGCAAGAGCAAGAAAATTTAATTTTATGCAGGGAACAAGAGTCAAATGGCAGAATAAGGTGTTTTTTGCAGCAATACTCTGTGAAGAAAGGGGAAAACCAGGCCAACCAGAAAGGCAGTTGTTGCAACAGAGAATGTCTTAACTGCAAAGACCATTTATAGTCATTTCCTCTGCAGAAGGTTGGCTCTTTCCCTCAACCCTGATTAAGAATAAGAAATCCTTGTTTCATTTATCCTTTAATACTTGTGACTCAGAACTGTCGTCAAATGAGCTCTTTTGAACACATTTTAACTTTCAAGTTAAATGTTAGTCACTCTTTTCACACAGCAATCTTTTCAATGCCAATAAAAACATGCCTAATCTTGCCCATAAAAAAGAGATATCATATTCTTTCCGAAATGCATGTAATCCACTAGTTAGCTGAAATCATAACACTGAAGAGATATAAAAATAGACACAAAAATATTTTATTGTAGAAAAATATTCAAGCTTGCTATTATATTATTTTTGCTACACTTGACATATGTATGTACATATATGTATAAAATATATTTAATTGTGAAAAGTATTAAAAAATAAATACAATGTGCATTTCTCATTAAGTACATTAAAACCTTCATATTTCAGCCATAATTTTGTCATCTGTGAAATAAAGGCAATGGGCTAAAATGTAATCTTTTAGCCCCAAGAAGTAACCATATTTGATAGTTCTAATATCCCGATGACTCCAGGCCTACCGTGCTTGCTCCTAATCTGTCTGCCACATTTCCTCCATGTCTACAGCCATTCCTCAAATAAAGCCAAACTATAAAATGCTACTAATCTAATGAATGGCTTTAAAAATACTCAAATGTGCTACTACAGGGCTTTTGGGAAAGCAATTATTTTAAAGACTAAAAGTTGAATTTCTTCAGTGGCTCTTATTCAAAGAATATAAACTACTTCAACAAAACTAAGGTTAATTGTGTAGGTGAGATAAGTGTTGCTGGCACACACACACACACCCGCTTCAGTCAAGGGTGGACTGATTAGCCCACTTACCCAATGTAATAAGGAATATGTCTGAACCTCTTGTGTAATCAAGAGATCCAATTTTCCCAAACAAAAATCCTGTTTTAACCTAATGGATCTTTCAGATGTTATAATGGTTAGGTTAAGAGTCTATGCTTTCATATATAAGCCATCTGTTTTTCTCTGAGGTATGAAATATTTAATAATAGTAATATTATCAGCAAAAAATTACACAGCACTTAATAAGTGTCAGGCATTCTTCTTAGTGCTTTACACATATAATAAACTAATTTAATCACTTCAAAAACTCTACATGTAGGTGCTGTTATTGTCATTTTACAGATTAAAAAACAAACAAGCAAACAAGTGAGGCACATAATTACCTTGCCCCTGGTTACACAGCAAATAAGAAGCAGAGCTAGAGTGCAATGCAGGTAGTTTGGCTCCAGAGTCCATGCTCCAAACCACTCCACTATATGCAACTAGGGAAGGAGCACAAAACACTCCATTTCTCTCTTCTGTGCAATTCCTTTACTCATTGAGCCTCATTTACTATGCACCTGATATCTGCAGATGAATGAACAATACGCCTAAAATTACAGACACTGACTTATAGAAAAGCAAATATCCACATACACACAAGAAAAAAATTTAAGAAAAAAATTAAAATACTTAGAATCCTATCCAGGTAATCTCATAAATTTATTTAATGACTCTAGGTCAAGTTTCTATACATTTGTTATTCCACATCTTCCTGTTTCCCTCTGTATAATTCTTCACCTGAAGAAAAGAATGGAACAAAAACACGAACAATAAATGTTGGCAGCATTTTCATTCTCTTGTGCCAAGGAAGGATAAGAACCGTGAAGTTCAGTCCTGCATAAAAGAGAATTATTTTCTACAGAGTTATCAATGAATTATCATCACCAAAACGATTCAGTTTTAGTCCAGAATTTCTTTCATCTTCAACTCTCATTTATATTGATAGCATTATTTTCAATATACAATTTACAAGATGAAATGTTTTGTTCAGTGTAAAGTAGCTGAAACAGGATAAAAAGGTATTCTAGTCCTATTAAACCAGTGCATTTCAAAGCCCAGCCACACAGTAAGAATCACCTTAAGGAAAAAAAAAAAAAAAGATGCTACGGTCTCACTTAGGAAGTCTAATTTAAATGGTCAGGGGTAAGGCTAGGTATTAGTAGCTTTAAAGTTTTTCAGGTGATTGGAATTACAGCCATGTTTAAGTTCTATCCAAGACTTCTCAAACTTTTAATATGCATTCAATCACCTGAGGATCTTCTTTAAAATGTAAATTATGCTTTAAAAGGTCTGGGAGATGGTCTGAGATTCTGTATTTCTACAATGCTCCCAGACAATGCTGATGCTGCTGGTCCATGGACCACACTTATGAGCTGCAGTAACCTTCTATCCTTCCATCCATATGCTACTATAATGAGTATTAGAGCTGAGAAGGAATTGGAAAGGTATTACAATTTAGTGCAATGTAGAATATTTTACTTTTATGTAAAGAGATAGTTATTTTTAAAAAGCAACTTGAACCCATAGAAAGGATTACACAACACAGGTTTATTGTGAATTAGATGAGCTAATATGCATGAAGCATGAGGGGCTATTCCTAGCCCAGAATCAGTGCTCAGAAAGTATTAGCTATTTTATTACTATTTTATTAATAAATGAGGAACAAATGATAACTATCCATATCAAGAAAACTTATTACAGATACAAACCCATTTTCTAGAAAAGTATGGTTCCTATTTGTTCATAGTCTTCGTATTACATCATTCTCTTCTACACCTAGACGATTTAATATAGAGATAAAACGTTGGTCCCAAAGTCAAAATTTGCACATTTGAAAACATGATGTCTGGGATCTACTTTAAAATATTCAGCAAAGAGGAAAGAAGAAAAAAGATAAAGCAAATGTAATGAAATCCAGATATCCTGATGATTAACTTGTAGGACAGGTACATGGGGGTTAACTATCCTCTTCTCTCAATGTCTATATATGTTTGAAATTTTTCAAAATAATTTTTAAGTGTTCTGTTTTAAAATCTCAGCTTCACTACTGATTAGTTCTGTGATCATGAACAAATTACTTAATTTCTCTGACCCATAAACTATTCTTAAGTAAAATAAGTTTCCACATTAACCACCTCACAAGGATTACCACAGAGGTTTTATAAAAAGCATTTTTAAAAATAACTGAAACAAAAAAAATAAATAAAATAAAAAATAAAAATAACTGAAACCAAGCAGTCACCTCATGAAGATTAATTTTAATCCAAATGGGTCCAATTTAAAGAGAAGCAAAAAGACTGATAAAGCGTTTCTCAAATAGAAGCAGGTAGGTCTATGAAGATGGTGTGCCATTGTCCTGCCATTTCAGTCCTTTCTATTACCTCTTAACATTCTAGACCAGATTTCATGAGAAGGAGCGAGAAGGAGCACATAATGAATTCTCCACAATGCCATGTCCTGAGCTAAATGCAAGAAAAGGTTTCTTGCATGACAACACAAATTAACTAAGGGTGACCTATAGACAAACACCACTTCTAGATGCTATACTATTACCCTGACTACAAGAAACACAGTTTTTTCTCCCACTCACTCCTTTCATTCATGAAAATCTCAAAATAGTAGGGATAGTAGTTCAGGAGGAAATAGTATTTTAAATACATGCCAAATAATCAAAAGCAAAATATCATTTCTGGTGCTATCTCTTCAAAGGAAAGAAGTTCAAACAAGAACAGATGGCACCTTTATTACCTGTAACATAATTACAACATAATTACATAATCATTTAAAATATACATGATTTCAGACAATTCTAGCATTCTGGAAATAAATCAAATCATTCACAAAACCGCACTGTTGGAAACCTTACACAGAAGTGCACAATTTCACAATACACAGTGTAACATAAGAGTGAAAGGGGAAAATTATTTAAAATAGTATATATACAGAAAACAACTTAATGCACATTTCCATTTTTTAAGAATTTGAAAAAGCAATGGCATAATGAATCTCATTTATGTCCATTCCAACTGAATTCTAATCAAATGTTGTGACAATGGGACTCCAGGAACATGCCTCTCATCTACAAGAAAACATGCTATTACCTGGAATGTACTACAAGTAGGCTAGCCTTCCTCATTAGTTCAAGAGAGAGTAAAAACAGTGGAGTTCAGAAGTTGTATTTACTAGGGGAATTCTCAAAAGAAGCACTCTCTATGTTAATCTTCTACTTTTCAATTTCACTCTTAGGACCCAAGTTAAAGCCTCATTTTAAACAACAGTATTCAAACATATTTCTTATATATTTTTCACGTTCATACGTGAAATGAATGGAATACTTAGTCATTTGTTATTTGACTTAGATATTCCCATTTGAATATACACTTACCTGATTTTTTCCCTATACTAATAACATTCAAATTATCAGTGTATGCAATAACAAACACTAGGCATAATCATATTTCAGTATCAACTTCCTTAAAAGGTAAAGCTTATTTCAGACAAGGTCTGGCTCAAGAATTAAAATAAACACACAGCAGGAAAGTTGAAATGTATATTTTGTTTTTTCAGGCCATGAAATACCTTACATTTCAATATATGTAACAAAATAAGAACTAAAACACCCTAGTTGTAACTCCTACTTAGGAATTAAAATTACTCTATTTTATTCTTCTGTTAATGAACACTTAAATAACCACCAAAAAAAAAAGTCATATTTGAAGTCCAACATTCACAAAACGTCACAGAGGGAAAAAGGAGAGGAAAAGAAAATTTGGACCCAAGCTGATGCCAGCAAGGAATAAAATTTCCCACTACAGAGAGAGGTATTAGCCATGAGCAAGGGAAAGCCAGAGGCCCCAGTATGAAACTAGAGCTCCACAAATTTACAGAGTCAGGGAATCAAGGCAAGGTGCTAATCTTCCTTTCCACCTGAGCCTCAGACTTACAGCTGCTTCACAACCACAAGACTTCTCAGTCAACCAAAATCAGCTGAATCAGAAATGTGTTTAGTAATCATGTGAATAAAGAAATAAATTTCTCTAATCATCTGCCTCAGAGAAGCATTAAAATTCTGCATCTGAATCATCATTCTTTTAAATAATTACATCCATATGAAAATTAAACAAGGCTGGTTCTAAATACCCATCACACTATAGAAATTATAAATGGTAAATGAAAAGTCCTGATCTCAAAACAATTGGTATTTGCATCTAAAATGTTACAATGAAACCACATAACTACCTCCTCAAAATGTTTCATGTGACGTCTCCTTGAAGTGGCTTTCACTTTAGCTATGTGTGGCTTCCTTTATTTGCTTTAGTGACAAAAATATGAAAATGAATATAAAAAAGCAAAATCTCTAAAACAAAGGCCAGAAGTATCTAAAATAGCTAGGACTAGATTTTTTTTTTTTCCAGTTTAACCTAGAGGAAAACTCAAAGCCTAATACAAATACCTTTTTTGTGCAACTTATAGTCAGGACTTTTCATGTTTTATGTTAGTTTGTCTTGTAACACCACGATAAGGTCAATAACGCCAAGGAAAACCTGTTCTATAGTCTACCAACTGTTTCTAAGCCTCAGGAACATATTTCCAAAAAGCGGAAATACTTGCTCCACAAAACTGCTCAATTCTTCTCCCACAGAAAAGTCCAGTTCTGTTCTCACTTAAATAATTTCCAGCACCCACAATATTTTATATAAAAACAAATCCCTAACAAAGTCTATTTTCTATCAGTTCATTCACACTGCTTAATGAATTTGGCCTTGTGTTTGTGCACTTCAACTTAATGTTATGGTGGTAAAAGGCCAGGATCCAGAGTCAAGACTGCTGGAGTCCAAATTCCTGTTCCACCACTTACTCGCTGTGTGACCCTGGAAAGGCACTGAACCTCCCCTAGCCTCAGAGTCATTGGAAGGACAGAATTAGGTAATGCATTTGCAGGGCACACAGATTCATGTCATGAACATTTTTAGAAGAGAACATAGATCTCAAAAACATATAAAGGCACTTTATTATTTATTTACTTTGAGCAAGATCCGACAGAGAAGCAAAGTAGCACACAAGTTAACAAAGAATTCCTTTCAAATATAACTGTGTAAAATAATGTATGCTACAACATATGCCATTAATAAACACACCAACTCTCTAACCATTATCCCTGGAAACCATGTTTTCCACCCCCTGAGATGACAAAAGATTAAAATAAATGTCAGGGTAAGCAAAAGCATTGGACATTTTTTTTAAATTTATCATTCCTAAGTATGGCCGTAGAAAACTACAACAATTAGGTAAGGAAAAGATCAAAGATAATCACTCAAGCACCTCTTTTTTTTTTTTTTTTTTTTTCCTTTATCAGGAGCCACAAGCTTCTTATTAACACAAGGGAGGATATTTTCCCCGTGTTGTATATGCGGGACCTGAAATAAAGATTTGCAAACTCGTGCATCCAGATCGACGGCTCCAAAAATTCATTTGGTTGCCAGGCTTGGGCAAAGGCCTAGGCAAATTCACCAAGGATATAAATTATGACAAATAACTAAAACAAAGAGAGAAAATAATCCAGATGTTTATATAAAAGATCTAAAAAAAAAAGCTAGAACCAGAGGACAAGGTATAATTAAGTCAAATTATGGCATTACTTTACAGTTTGTATTTAGAATTGTATAAAATAATTACAAAATCTAGAGTGAAGGGAACCTGGCTTACAGGTTTACATGAAAATTCCTGGGGAGGGGGATGAAGAGGTCAGGTACCTCCTATGCCAAGGGCACTGGAAAAAGTAATTCAAATTGGGCTACATTAATAAAAAAGTATGATACTAGAAGGGTGAACAAAAAAGGAAGTACTAAGATCATTATGTTTTTGTGATGAACACATATACCTTTTCCAGTCAATCTGTTTGCTTGGGAGAGGGAAAGAATCATTAATTACATGTCAGGCATCATGCAAGGCACTGGAGTAAATGAAGCCTTTCCCTGGATGACTTCACACTTAAAAAGTTTTGTTGCAAATGTTTGTGATACGTTGTGTGTACGAAATATAAGTAGTAGAGCAGACAGCTCTGCCTGAAGGAACTGGTGAAGTTTTACACATGATAGGCATACAATAATAAGCAAGAGTGTTCTTTGCTTATTTTGCTTAGTCTGCAGAGGTAAAACAAATACAAAGCCACAGGAGGTATCATTAGAATTTTTAAGTAGTTTAGTTCAATCACCTTTATATCAACCAAACACAGATAAGCACTCAGAACACATATGAAAAAAAAAAAAATGTTCTCCCTGGGCTTAAGAACTTACATTGTAATAGACTTAAAATCAGTACATGGTGACATGACAGAAATAGTTTCAAAATTCATGCAGTAAGGAAGGGTTACATTTCATAATATATAAAGAGTTCCCATAAATCAATAAGAAAAACATTATCAAATATGGGATTAGCATAATCAGATGTTCATTTTTAAATGATTACTGTAGTAACAATATGAGAAAATTAATGTATGAAAGCAAAGAGACAAATGGTGGAGGCTACTGCAGCACTAGGTGAAATATTTAAAAGACCTGAACTGAAAGAAGGTTTAATTAACTGCATAGATGGGGTTAACATCACCCAGGATAGCAAACACCGGAGAACAGATAACCTCACTTTATCCACAGCAACTACTGTACACAGGGTTTGAGAGAAAGCTCTGGAAAAAAGATAGATTGCAAACAGCTGTGTTATTCATCAGCCTATAAGCAGTAGTCAGTACTCTAAGTATAAGGAGATGAAATTGCCTGGAAGAACTTATAAAGGGATAAAGCAACATCAACATTTAGGATTCAGTCAAGAGGAGCTCACAAACAAGTCAGAGAAAGAGGAAATCCGTGAAAGCCGATGACGTTTCAAGAAGAGATGGCCTATCGTGTCAAATATCACAGAAACCAGCAATTAGACAGTCACTGGTGACCTTTGCCACACTGTGTCAGAGGAATGGTAGAGGCCCCCACACTATGTTGGACTGGATAGTGGGTGGGAGGTGAGGAAGCATATACTTTAACGCAGGTTACTTTTAGAAGCAGAAAGCTGAGCTTTCAAAGGAGCTGTCCAACAATAAAATAATACCTAAGTATTGAGGGCTCTTTTTGAGCCCTCTTGTGGTTCACAGTCCCTCCCATGGTTACAGCCACCTTGCCATGATAATACTAATGATCATTTCCACTTTTCAGTAAGAAAATGGGTTCATAGTGGTCACATAACTTCCCCATAAACACTCAGATAATACGTGCAAAAAGCAGGATTTAATTGCAGGTTTTGTCACAGAAAGACTCAATAGATATAGAGAACAAACTGACAGTTGCCAGATAGAAGGGAGATGGGGGGTTGGATGAAAAGGGTGAAGGGATTAAGTACAAATTGATAGTCAGAAAACCGTCACAGGAATGTAAGGTACAGCATAGAGAACATACTCAATGATGTTACAATTATGGTGTCAGATGGGTACTAGACTTATCAGGGGGGATCACTTCATAAATTATATAAGTGTCTAACCATTATGTATATCTGAAACAAAAATGAAATAATACTGAATGTCAACTTTAATTGAAATTAAAATTATTTTAAAATTAATTTAAAAATTTATAAATGTAGATTTTATCAAACCATAAACCTATGCTCTTTCCAAACTGATGGTGCCTCTCCATCACTAAAAGTACTGTATGGGGAAGGAAGCGGGTGCTTGTTAACCATTTAACATGTTTTGGAAGACAGCTGAACTAGTTTACTTTTAAAGAATCCATGATTCTCTCTCATATACCTGGCTCACAGATGAGCTATCACAGCCATGGAATTCCAGATATAAACGCTCATCATTACTTTTGCAGCACTTTTTATGCCACTTACATTTAAAAATAAGCCGACATCCTAACAATGTGCCTATATATACCACATATACACAAAATAATAATATTGGTTCCATTTATTTTTGGAAAAAAAAAAGCATAGTCTATGAAGATAGTTAAAGACTCCCTTTTCCACACTCCACACCATGTTGCACCTTGTGTTATTAAAATAAATACAACTTACATTGTGATTTGCTTTCACACCCCTACTCCATGCTGGACAGTAATCTTTAAAGATTGCTTACTTTATTTTAAGCCCTGAGAACAAAGCATAGAGCCAGGCAAGCAGTGGACACTGATGCATGCATGGACAGGATGGAAGGAGGAACGATAGATAAATGAAGGAAATAATATTTTTTCAATGGCCATTTTACACTCAATAATGTATTTCTTAATCTAATTGACCAACTGGGATATTATATCATACTTGAGGGGAGCAAGATAGAAAATTAAGTGATACAAGAGGTAGAGAGTTTGGATTTAAAAAGTGACATGAGCCTCAAAAAGGCTCTTGACATACAAGAGTTCCCTGGATTCAACACTACCCAAAGGCAAAATAAAAAATTTAGTTAATTCACTGAATTATTTTTTAAAGATCGCTTCCTTCTGAAACTTCAATCAAAGGCAGCCAATCTTATCCTAAATAAATAATTACTGATAGAATTTCAGGCATGGCCCCTGGGAGATGTTTGAGGACAAGTTCCACAGAGTACCTTGAAATCACCCCAGAGCTGCCTACCTATATGTTTCAAGATTTACCCACTCTTCAGATCTGGTTAGCAAAGCTGTATTCTTTAATCTCAGGTCTCAGTCTTTTTTTTCGTATCAAGATGAACATGACATTACATTCACTTGCACAAAATACTAACACGAGTACACCCAGACTCTAATAATCTATTCTCAATAATATTCATGGAAATAAGGCAAACACTGACACAGATTACAAGAATGTATAACTTCCACCGTGATTAAAGGCCTATTGGTAAGCTCAAGGCTGCAAGTTATGCAAAATGTAGCTCCACTACTTTCCTGCACAAGAAAACACATCAGAACACAAGTGAAAGTAATATTTTAGGGTTGAACTTGAATCCACCCTAGTTTATACATAGATATGTTGAAATAAGTTATTTGCAAACTTCTGTATGTTATCAGTAGCTGTTAATGCCTCACAGCTGAGTGTAACACAGAAATGTGTTGTGGCACCACAACTGGAAGTCACTGACCTCTTTCAGGCCTCCGTGAAACTTAAACTAGTTATCAAATTACAACTGAACTCACTGGGTTAGCCAAATTCAATGGCCTCAGGAGCTGTTTATCAACAACCTTCTAAGACTGGGTGCCAGAAGGACAAGCAGGCAGAAGAGGCAGGTTCAGCTCTGGTGAAGTGGGTGCTGAGCTGCCTTCACGGTGTGATTTGAAAGTAAACAAAGGAATTATCCTGTCCTCAATTAACCCACTGACACCACCATGGTGTCATGTGATCATGCTATCTTTGTTACTTTCCTGTATTATGAATAAAAGCAAGTACAATGAAAGCAACGCCTCTAGAAAGTCACTGTTAAAACATATCACTATTTGGGCTTTCTGGAAAGTTCCTCCTTACAGAGCAGATTAGGTATTTGATGCCTTAAAGCTGCAGAGAAACTGGAGAAGATACAATTGAAGGGAATTTCAATAACAAGGTGATGAGGAGTAAGAGCAGCATAACAGCGGCAGTCCTCGTCCAGCCAAGGGACACCATGAGACAGATACTAGACTGGGCCACCACGAAGGGCTTGAGTTCCAAGAAGTCTACAGATTAGCACAAGGTACTGAAATGCAAGGCAAGAGTACCAAAGCATCCAAGCCCAAGGTGCTGAAGGTTCCTTGCAAGGAGGCAAGCCAAGACAAACCATTGCTAACTTCTATTTTCAACAAACCCTGACAACCTGTCACGGTGTGAAGTAAGACTACTGGAATGAGAGGGAGCCTAAAATGATGTGATGTGGGGAAGAGCTAGAAGGCTTAAAAACATAAAAATGGCTTTTAATATCAAATGAGCTTTCATGTGGAAGACATGTAAGGTTCACTTTATCGAAGTCTATAGGGCAATGCTAGAAACAATAATTGTGTATTTCAGAGCATCCGACTGAGGGCAAACAAGGAAATAGTCTGGCACACAGAAATGGCCAGGACAGGACAGGAAGCCTTGGGAGGCAGGGAGCTCCTTCTCACTAAATGTGTCCACACAGCAATATGAGATTACCATCCGTCAGGGACACTGTACAGGGGATTCCACACTGCAGATGGCCCAAGCTAGATTTCTGGTGCACCGAGTCTGAGTCTGATCTGTTTAGCTTAGGCTCAGACCTAAGCAAGTGTTAAGAGAGAAAAGGTTCCCCCCACCCCCGTATGCTCAACTCCCCCTCCCTAGTACCTAATCAGAGACTGGCTCTGCTCCAGATAAGGAGATAGATTTCCAATATTTTTTCCAGCTTCAAATTTCATAGTTTTAGATATAGATCACATTTGCAACCCAAATAAATGAGGATCATTTATTCTCTCCATTCAGAAGATCTCCACAATCTATGCCAATGTTAAATGCCCTTGACTGGTCAAAAAGAAAAAAATCACCTAACTCCCTGATGCTTCCAAATAGTGTTTGTTCTCTTACTCAGTTGTTAGTGGTGATGGACATGAGTGTGATCCACTGTGAAAGAGACTTTTTAATACTTGAAATCTATAGTTGAATCACCACTCAACTTTTTCTTTTTAAGACTGAATAATCTCTCAATTCCTGTTGCAATTTAAAGTTCTTAATCACTGAAGAGTGGAAGGGAGACATCTTTTTATTTTTAACATACTCCAAACTTTCCACATGTTTCTGGAACAGAATTCTGACCAGAGGTGAAAGCAAGAGAGATCCCCTCCTTGCTTCTGAATGCAAATTCATAGAAGTTGACAATGATAAGATTTTATGTAGAAAACTAGTTTCCCTAGTCTTCAACTCCTTGAAAGAAAAGTACTTCTGTGCGAGAGAGACAAATTAAATCCTGGCCTACAAACCAGAGCTTGGAAAGCCCTGGCCAGCTTACTTTAATGGGGGTCACATGACTATGTCTGGGCTAGTGCAGGTTCTGTGGGACTTTGTAATAACCAGGCTGAGAGCAGGCGCCTCACTGTACTTGCCTCCTGTTGATGTGGATCCCAGGGCTGGCTTTTCTCAAAAGATTCGCCATGTAGATGAATCAGGAGAGCTGACTCACAAGCAGCCTATATTCATGCGATGGGCCTCAAGATCTTTTATAAGTATTACATAGACATCTCACAGCTGGGCCTGCAGTATGTTTTATATTTCTGTTCTGATTCCTAATGTATTAACTTTTATTTATTTGCATTTACACATTTCTCTAAGTAAGCAATAGAATTATAAGATCCAATCCAGGCCTCCAAGATGCTTGTCACAAAAACTTTCCTCCAACCTGCTATTACACTAATCTCCCTGAGGAAAAAACCATCACCCACCTTTAAGATGATTGACATATACATCCTTTGACACTGACCCACTGAAAACCAAGCACTCCCTGGGTAAGCCATTCTTGCCAACTATGCTTCTGCAGACTTGCTATTAGGCAAAAAACATAATTCCAATAAATAAAACAGCATTTCAAAACTCAAGGGGGAAAAAAAACCTTCTATGGGATCGGCACTTACAAATCAAAAAACTTATCAGATGTTTGTGAGCTGCCATGATTTAAGATCTACAAAATTTCAAAGTAGAAAAGAGCCCCATAGTTTAGAGATTAAAATCCTTCTTATTCTTTATCTGTTATTTCATACATTTAACAACCACATACCAAATACCTATTCTACAGCAGGCATTGTGCCAAGGGGCTAAAGATAAAAAGATACATGGAACCAGTCCCACTCTCCTGGGCTGCTTCCTGGGGAGGAAAGGCAAAGACAGGTAAACAAATCATCACAGCAACATGCTCTGTTCAAGATGTCCTCTGTGACAGTGAAGAAACTGAGTATCTTTACTCTAACTGAAGGTACCAGGAGATGTGAATCCCAGAGGAAATGACATCTGAACTGAAGATTAAATAATGAGAATCAAATGAGAACTGTTACGACGCCAATAATCAGACCCACACAGAGAAGATATGCATGTGCTTTAATTTATTAGCATTAAATATGCATAACAGACCAACAGTGTCAGGTTTAATAAAAAATTATAATTTCTTTGTAAAAAGAAAAATAATAATAATAAAACAAACTTGAAATCCTGACTACAGTTCCGTCATTTTAAGAGAATGTACTGTGCTTTTAATTTGATAAAATGGAACAGCTTACAAGATGTTTAAAACAAATATCAAAGGATGGCTTAAAGCTCACTTAAGAGAATACAAGGAGTCAGTAGAATTGGTACCACTTTTTAAAAATTTCTCACAGCCCATATAACTTCCCACTGGAGAGCATCCAATGACGTTCTGGGGGCCAGAGCAGGGCAGGAGATTATGCTGGAAAACGCTGCATTTCTGGATTACAAAAGCATTACAGAGAATGATAAATTGAGATATAAACTAAGGAAGAGGGTTTTATTTGTTTTGTTTTGTTTTGTTTTCAATGAAATTTGCCAGGTCATTTTCTTTTGAAGTCCAAGTGTGGACAATAATTAAAATATATAAATCACCCAATAAATCAAACACTGGGTGACTAACATATCTTTTATCACTTGTCAAAAATTGATCAGCCTAAAGTGAAGTACAACAAAAACTAAAAGAAAGCTTTAAAGTTCAAGCTAATATGCTAAGTTAAAAAGGGTTTAGCCTTTTAAACTCAAATGGCAAAAAGCCAGTCCAAATGACCAAACAACAAAAATGCTTTCAAATTGTGTCACCTCCTTATAATGCCTCCTTCTCATTAATATAGCTGGAGAAGGAAGCATTCCTATTAACCAGTCACCATATAGAACCATTTACAAAGGATCAGAACTCAATATAATACACTCAAAATAAACATAAATTTTTCTCCATTTATTGCTTCAGGGGCACGTAAAATTTTTTGCAATGCCCTGATCATTCAATAAGAATTTACTCAGTGCATAATGAGCAAGGCATTGGGCTAGGCACTACTGGTTCAATGACCATATTTTCCAAACTAAAACCTTAAATACACATATTAACAAATGTTAAATAATTTCCAAGTATCTGCAGCTACCTGGGAGATATAGTTTAGACACTGATATACTAGAATTTCCAAAACATTTTAATGCTACATAGAGATGAAAAACATTTTAAATCAGAAGTAATATCTCTACCCAAAAAAAAGAAAAACTTGGGTTATACAGACACTGAAGACACTCTAAGTATTAGAATCTTAGAGCTGATTAATTTTTTTTTTAATTTAGAGCCAAATGAATAAAAGTCTCTCTCTGAAAATCAACCATCATTTTTCTGGTTTCATAACTATAGAAAGTACCTGAAATTGACAAACATTGTAAAATGGTATGTCATAATCTCGAGGTAGTTAACATATACCTCTTATATCCCCTTGTTTTCTCTTTACAGACATGTGCAGAATTTCCAGTTAAAAGAGACAGAGAAGTTCACAGAAGTCAGATAAACAACGTTTTCAAAAAGAGTCATAACATACTTTGTTGTGAGGCAAAAGCATGGATTAGGGGCATAAAAAGAAGAAAAACACAAAAGTTCTTCCTCTCTCTGATCTCAGTAAGAATCCATCTAATTTCAAAAATGCAGCATTTTAATAACTGATCACTGCATCCTCAGTCAGGGTTTGTAATTGTTTTTTAATAGTAAGACTTCAACTACCCGAGTATACACTTGTGAAACAAATTTGAGACCCAGCAACAAATCTAGGTCCTCAAGCCAACGGTCCGTCTGATTTATGCCATTATTCAGAACACTAACCATGGAGAAATAGGAAATGTTTTATTTGACTTCTTATATGAAATAAAACTGACGGCCTGTCAATGAATATAGCCTGTTATAAATATAGGAGGTGAAAATATTATACAATGAAATGTTAAAAACGCTGAAAATGTCAAGACAACTAAAGACAGTTTAAAAACTGTCTTTATAAACTGTTTCAGAGCCCACATCATTCCCACCTGAAGACTGTATTATAAAAAAGGAGTGGAATGCATAAAAACAATGGCTGATATTTTTACTTCAGCTTTCTCTCGAAATAAAAAAATCCTCAAATCAGAGCAATAGTATGGGTCATTATCTGTAGTTCAGATGAAGAGGCTTAAAATAACACCCTTCCAAATAATAGTAAATAACACTCCTTCAAGAGAGTATGCTATTTCTATTTCTGTGTATATATTTACCTCAACGGAAGACAACGCTTAACAATTTTCCTTTAGTAAACTTCATGCCAAGACCAAACCAGATTATATTTATCATCAAAATTTAAATTTCTAAATACAGAGCTATAAAACTTCTCCTAATAAAATTATCTTATGTATACAGCTACAATTTATAATTCAGTAAAGCAAAATTAGAAAAAAATATTATCTTAAGTATACCAAAAGAAGTGACAGTTTCAAAAAGATTTTCAAGAGAGAAGAGCATCTTTGCTACAGGAAAGATTTGCTTACACTCACCTGTATGCTAGTCCCATCTGTGACTGACCATTCTATCTATTCTGCCTCCATTTCTCCAACTATAAAATATCACTATAAGCCACTGTTGTACATCCAAGGTATTCATGGATTTCAATATTAATGGTTCTGACTATTCTTGAGTGACCTTGAATATACATCCACATGTCATCATCTATAATTCTGTCTCAGCAGTGACTGAACTGCCATTCCTACACAAATGGCCCAGGTGTAACTATCCAGGCCCTCAAATCCCACTTAATGATCCTCTAGTTCTCACAAATGATGACGAGTATAATTATTGCACTTTTATGTATGGGAAAAGTAGCCTGTGACATAAAGTTGTAATTACATAAAGTTATAATTCAAAATCTCACTATATTCCTCTTGAATATCAAGAGAATGTTATACCAGAAAGTTGCTTGAAAAAATTGACAAAATGATTTTTGAGTACTTATCAAAGTTCCATATCATGAATCATCATCAGTCTTTATAGTTATACAAGTGTCCAATATCTTCACAAAACTTTCAAAATGGTCATTTAACTCGATCTGCTAAAATACCGGTCCACAACCTTTTTGGCATCAGAGACCAGTGGTCCTATGAGAATCTAATGCCTGATGATCTAAGGTGGAGCTGAGGCAGTGATGCTAGTGCTGGGGAGCGGCTGCAAAACAGATGAAGCTTTGCTCGCTGGCGGCTCACCCTCCTGCTGTGCAGCCCTGTTCCTAACAGGCCATGGACCCATACAGGTCCACGGCCCTGGGGTTGGGGACCCTTGTGCTAAAAGAAATGAGTATGTTTAGAAAAATGCTGTTTTCCAATGAGGTCACTCTAAATGGATTCTTTATTTGGTTTCAGAATTAGTTGCAACTTTGCACATGGCTGACACAAAAAAAAGATAAGAAAAAGCATAAACCAATCATAAAAGTTATAAAAATACAGTGTATCAAAATCATATTTCATATCTCTAAAATTACAAATAAAAACATTTCATAGACACAAATAGATTTTAGAAAGCATAATATAAACAAATGTTACAGTAACTAGATTTTAAGGAATTAACTTTTTTCACATTTTAACTAGATGTATTCAAGTATATTGCTCATTTAAAGGTTCTGCCCCACAGATCCTAGAAAACTATTATTGACAGCATTTTTAAATCATTGGAATTTCTCTGAATCCCAGTCTCAACTGTTGCCTTAACCCTTTAATTTTACAGAAAGTTCTGAAAACAATGCACCTGTGTTTTACTTTATAGTGATAAACAGATCAATTTAATTTGTAATTAACAGCATTAATTTGCACAGTTCACTAAGTCCTGAAAAAATTTTTTATCAAATATATTAACTATGCCCAAACCGTGTTGTTTATAGTATTAATTAGATTAGCAGACCTCTTTCTCCACATCACTGAACACTGACATTTAATCATAATAACTTTCCATTAATGACATTGAATTAATGAGGTTTTACTACACTCAAAAGGAATACATGGAAAACATAGAATAACTAAAATACATAGAATAACTCAACTGATGGTAAAAAACGTTCAGTAAAATAAATTCACAATAAGCTCTTCTTAACAACTGCAAAGAAACAACATTAGTTAATACTCCGTATTTGTTTTCTTTTTACTTATTACCAGTCTCTTCAGCTAGAAACACCGGTGGCTTGAATCCTTACTTAATATTCTACTTAGATACCATCTTCTTGCTTATACAATCTTAGATATCGTACCAGAACTTCCCTATCTGTACTTTTTCTACACAAATAGTACATAAGTTGACAATACACAGAAAGACAGCTTCTTTTCTGGGACTCCCCACAGCCAAAAGCAACCTGACAAGAAGGCCCTACCCAGAGTCTTTGAGAAATTTCCCAAAACTCTACCCAGGAATTTATCCCTTAACAACCTGTCATGGTATCTGGTATTTCTATTAAAATTAGTTCAGGTGAAGGTAAAAGGCCCATTACAAACTACTAGGAGATGGGAACAGAGATAAGGGCAAAAGATGTAACAAAGCAACACAACGGCCACATACAGTTTAGTTTCCTCCAAGTATTTAGCTGTCATGTACCAAAGTTCTATAGCCAGAAGGAATGTTAGGGCCAGATGAGAAGTTAAAGGCAGGAACAGGCAAGGAGAAATGAAGAGAAGCCAAAGTTTGGAACAAGGTCTATGGAGCACCACTGCAGGAAAAACAGACTATCGTGTGTGTCGTAGAGGAGAAGAGTAGCTATTCTACTTATTGCCCTCAGTCTTTGTCCTTATATTATATAACATTTCTTTTCTAAAAATGTAAAAGAATAAATTAATCAAATTATTCTGATTTCCAACTAATGTCATTACTAAGATGTTCTCTTCGAATTTTTATACTTTCCATTATTTTTATACAAAAACAGTCCAAATGAAACAGCACTAATTCTGCTAAATGAAGTAACTTTTTTTGAGGTAATCTAAATGAATGCTTTTCATCTCCAATGCTGCCATTCATTTCCTTTCACTTTTAAAATTAGTTCAGGTGAAGGTAAGGTTTAGAAAACTGATCAGGGTCTCTAAATACACTCTAGAAGATGCTGCAAACCTGAAACATTACACAGTTAGTTGAAACAAATTCAACCTACCTTTCTAAAGCTGTATTCTGCAAATAAAAGTTAAGAAAGCTGTCACATCATGGTATTACTACAAACACAATCACAGCACAACTTTATTTGTAAATAGCAATTTGTAACAAAAGCAACATACTAATAAAGGTAACTATAAACAACAGCATGGCACACCATGGTAATAATTATCCAAATACCTCTTATTTCTCTATGTAAGCAAATACCTTTACCTGTACTTGGTTAAAAGAGAGAAAGTGTAGGGAACACAGAAACTTCCGCAAGGATAATTCCTTTCCTAATTTAATGAATAAGTCAACCTCAGAGCACTGAGATAAAGTTCTAGCAAAATTTAAAGTCAAGTCATGGTTTCATGAACTGTCTTAACTTTCTATAAATATGAAAAATTATCTGGTAATATTTTCATCACACATGTACTTTTTATTCACTAAGCATGTGTATACATATTTAAGGGGAACTGCTATTTCTTAGTAGATTGATCATCAAATAGATCATCTCAAATAATTAATTGTAAAAATCCTGCAAATGACAAAATATTGAATCCAAAAATATAAAATCTATAAGAAAATATAAAATAGTGACAGTGTGTCCACCTTAAAAATCAGAACTCATCAATAAAACTTTTTTCTATAAACAAAATTTCACTGTTTCACATCACCCTATCAAAACAAAAGCAAAATTAACTTTTCCTATTTTGAACCTATTACCCACATTTACATTTCAATTCTGCAATAATATGTAAAACAATTTTTTGTAATTATGGATAAGTGTGTATACTTATAATGTAAAGCCATTTATAATATATATAATACAAGACTAGAAAAAAAGTAAGACAAAACAGCCATGGAATAATTGGACTCTCAAATTAACTGGTAAAAATACCAAGCCTGAATGTATGAACAAACATTTTTACATTCATCAATTGATAATTTTACATTTACATTAATAGACACTTTGTGGTTTAAAAAAGGGAATGTAATCTTGTGTGTGCAGGAGTGTTTTTTAATTGCTGACACATTTACTGCTATCATTTGAATCATAAGCTTCACATTGTTTTGAAAACAGGTGCTCTTAACATACAGATTGGAGTTACATCTAAATTTCACAAGTTATAGAGAGATTTGTTATTCTAATAGTTCAGCAAAAGGTCTTAATATTTTTAAATATCAATAAAAGCCCTTAATACCAACATGGTTCTTTTGAATGAATCTGAATTGACCATTTACAGGAGGATCCATGCCTGCAAAAAGAATAGCTGTGCATCTATCTGTAGTCCTATTTCCAGTCATTTTTGCAGAGATATGTCCTTATTTTGATGGGTCTATGAATACTGCACTGAAGAATGATTCTAATATAACCAAACAAAATAAGGTATTTTATTCTTTTTCTTAAAAAAGGAGACCATATTTCCCCCAATACCAAGAGAAAACACACACACACACACACACACACACACACACACACACACACACACACACACACTTTAAAAGACTGAGCAAATGTGAATGGAGCAATGAACAGTTCTGAAGCCCCAGAATGACTTCTGTTATCACCATCTTTAGGCTGCTGGGTTACTTCACCTAAGGGCTCATGATGTAAATGACTTTATTGCTTTGCACTCTCCTTGCACGCTTTGGCCACATTAGATACTATCTCTATCTCTGTTCTACACAACACACACACACTCATACACATACACACACGCAAACACAAACACCCGCCAGCGTTGTTTCCAATTTCAGAGGCCCGCTCTGAGCCTGCCTAGTCCATAACTCAACTCAGCTCTGCTATGAGTCCTGACCCCAGGAATGAGGGATACTACTTAATCCTGGTGGATCTATTCTGTTGTCTCATCCTTCCAGGATTCGTAGGATGGTTCTTCCCCACTTCACCGCGGAATAAAAGGACGGCGGATGCCCCAGTGCAACACAGATTATGAGACCACTGCCTGTCCCCTTCCTCGCCCTGTGCATCCCGACTTCTCTCCGCCAGCAACCGTAGGGCCAATCCCGCCAGGAGCAGACGATCCCGGGCCCAGGGAGAATCAAACGGCCCATTAACAAGGAGGTACCAGGGACACGGGGAAGCAAGCGGGGCGAGTTCACCACTGGGGAGGTGTGCTCCACCACTGGGGAACCATTCAAGAGCAATGACAGGTCCGCGGGGGAAGACTGGGGGTGGCGAGGGAGGTTGGAGAGATGCTTTTCGTGTCTTTTCTCAGGACCTGCGGGGGAATCCCGTGGTGGCGGCAGCGGGACTCTCGGGTCGTTCCCGGCCTCCTGCGAGCCCCTCGCGTCCCCTCAGCCACCCGCTCCGCCTGAGGCCGCCCCCGCCCCACGCGGAAGGCAACGCCGGACTCCCCCCACGCTCTCCCGCTCTCTCGCGAGTCCTGTGCAGGCCCTTCCAGGGGGAGGGGGAGGGGGCGCGGAGGGAATTGCTGCAATGGAGCGCCGAGAGAACCCTGCCCTAGCCAGGCAGTCGGTGGAAAGCCACAGCCACATAAAAATGCCATATTAATTTTTTAAAAGCCATAAATCACCCCTCCCTCTGCAAAAGAAAACCATAAACCCGATCCTATGCAAGCCCGCGAGCAGCCACCCACTTCCTATTTCTGTCACAGCAGCTACACCCTGCCAGCAACCACCCCCCGGGCGCCCCCTCCCGCCACCGCCACCCCCGCAGCCACCTCCCCGAGGCTCAGCCATTTGCCAACTGACGCCCCCGTAAATAAAAATGCCCCAACTTAAGGCTGGGTGGGAGGCGTGGGGAAAGGGCGTGCGAGGGAGGGGGTGCGAGGGTTGCACAATATCCTAGAAGGTCCGAGGCTGGAGCCGGGAGAGAACCCAGGGCGGGGGAGGGGAGGCAAGCTGCCCGGGTGCCTGCGGCACACGGTGCACCCCGGCGCCCGCGGCGCGCCGCTTACCTTTCACCACCCTGTCGGTCGTCGACAACTTGGGATCAATTGCCTTGGGCTCGGACATCTCCAGCCGCCGGGAGACAGCGACGCGCTGTTCGTCCGTCCGACTGCACACCCCGACCGGACCGGCGGGCCAGACACTCAGCGCCGCCGCGCTGCAAACCGCTCGGCTGGAGGTCTGGGCTCTGAGCTGGCTTTAAAGTTACTGCCTTCTCCGCGCGTCCCTCCGCCGCCGCCGCCGCCGCCAGCCCCGCCGACTCCGCTCTGGGGACGCGTGTGTGGTGGTTATTTATTTTCTAAGCACGCCTCTTGGTTCTTCTTTTATTCTTGGGGAAGGGGGATGGGGAGGAGAGGCGCACACACGAGCACCCACCCTGGCACGGAGACCGGTCACCGCGGAATGGAGCCCCACGCGCGCACACTGCCGGGATTAAGCCCGATCACATGGGGAGGGCCGGGGGCGAGGGAGGAGAGGCAGGGCCGCCGATGTCAGTGCCGCCAGCCGCGCCTCGGCGTCCCCGGCGGCGGAGAGGCGCCCGCCGCTGCCGCTGCCGCCCCTCGCCGAGCGCCGCCGCTGGTCCGCGGCCGCCGCAGACGTCCCGCCGCCGCGCTCGCCCGCGCTCGGCTCTGCCTCCTCGCGCCGCTCCTTCACTCACACAGGCACAGCCGCGGAGCTCGGCAGGCACAGTCCCGGGCGCACCCTACCCTCCGCCGCCTTCGCTGCCGCCACCGCCGCCGCCACCGCGCCCGCCTGCGCCTCCTCCCCTTCCTCCTCCCGGCCCCCGCCCCCCGCGCCCCGGCGGCCTCCTCCTCCCCGCCGAGCCCGCCCGGCTCCCCGCCCCGACGTAGGGGCTGCGAGCGCTCATTGGCCGGCGCGCGCGCCACTCTCCGCCAGGTGGCGGCCTCGCCGCTGCGCCCGCCTCCCGCCCCTCCTCGCCGTCCCGCCCCCCGCTCTGTTTTCTCCCAGCTGCCGGTCCAGCGGGCCCGCCGCCTCCACCGCCCAGTCCCTGCTCAGGTGTCACTGTTGCTGGCAGGCCGGGATTAGCAAAAGAGAATAGGCAGGGGTCGCGGCTGGGCGGAGAGGGGTTCTGCCGGGCCACCTCCAGCCCCGTTTGGCTTCCGCCCCTGGACCCCGCACACACACCCGCGCCGCTTTGGCAACTGTGCCTTGTCGGCTGGGTTAAGCCGCAGTGTGAGTAGCCAAGTGCGGAGGGTGTCCCCGGGTGTGTGCGTGGCCCGCGAGAGGGCAAGAAGGGAGGAGGCCGGGAGACGAGGGAAGGGGGTGGGGGTGAGAGGCGACCGAGACAGGGAGGAGGAAGGAAGAGCGCGGGGAGTTCCGCGGCCCGCGGCACAGCTGCTGTCGCTGCCGCAGCTGTCCAGGGAGGACCGCCAAAACGGCGACGAATAAACAACTTACCTTAGGAGCCGGGCTCCGCCTGTGATGGGCATATAGTTGTTTTTGCTACCGGGGCTTTTTTGTGGGCGACGTGGTGCTTATTAATGTTTATGGAAGGTACCTCCATACCTTCCGAGGAGGGGAACGCTCCCGAGCGTCGCGGGCCGGGGACGTGGCGGAACGTGCGGAGCTGGGATGCGGGAGCGGGCTATCCAAGGAGGATGGGGACGGGACTCCAAATGACCCCGGGCAACTCTGAGTCACCGGGGACAGCCCTGCTGATCTCCAGGGAGAAATGAGGAGGCAGGAGAAACAGGCGGAGAGGGTCGCCTTTTCTCTGTGCTCACAGGCACAAGCAGCTGCTGGTCAGGACTGGTAACACCATATCTCCCTTCCCTGCTCTTTCCAATTACCCGGCACCCATTTGATACTCTAGACGCTCTCAGGGTCTTGAAGCCCTAAGCGGATCCACTGGTCCCACCCGTTGAAAGGAGAGTAAAGAGAATTCAAGGCAGAGGCCATAAGGTGACAGTGGCCCAGATGCTACCGTCTGACCTACCTGCCGTGCCACAGAATGAGGTCACCTCCCTATGCCAAAAGTCACCTCTGCACAGCCCCCTCTGTGACCAGCCTCAGTACCAAGGACTGGCAAGAAGTTGAGCTTCTTTGGGAATAGTGAGAGCTGAATAAATTTCTCACCGTCCAGTCTTCCTGTTTGGTTTCCAAATTCCTTCAATATCAGGTTTTTCCTACTTCCTGATTTGGAACCTTCAGTAAGAAGTCTAACAAAAGATTTACGGAGCTAGGAGATGAAGCCAGAAGAAGAGTTTTCGGGACAAAGATTATGTTAAAGCTCAAACTCGAAAATAAGTTTTAGGAATTGACTAATGGTGCTGGAGTATGACTTGAGCAGATTGGTCTGCAAAAACAGCTCACTTTTGAAGGCAGGAGAGCCTCTGTGGAGGCCTGTCTTAAAAGGAGACTGAGCAGGGTGTGTCCCATTAGATAGGGAGGCTGGCACTGGCACCCAGATTCTGCTGCCCAATTCACAACTCCAGGATAGTGTATGGTATTTAGACAGACGGTACATGCAATAAATATGAATTGTTCTTTTACGTGCCAGATACTGTGGTAGGTAGTTTATTTGTGGGATGTGTGTATGTGGGAGGGGGTTGTTTGAAAATGGTCCTTACTCTCAGTAAATCCTGGAGTCCAACAGAACTGCCATAAAAATATGAGCTCTGAGAGGCCACAGTATTGTCTCAGGAAAGGGTTATTGAAAACAGCCTCCTCAGCAGGGGCAGAGTTACTTGCTAAGGCAGATTTGGGTAGTTGGTCCTTCACCAGATGGCACAGAGCCACGCAGGAATGCCAAGACCTGTAAGTGAAGAAGAGGGCCTACTTGAGGAAAGACCTGGAAACCATGTCTAGGGATGCTCACTTCCAAAGCCACGGCATTCTCTCCCACATGTTGCCAAAAGAGATGTAGTTCCCACTGTTTTTTGGAATAACTTTGCAGGTTTAGAAAAAACACCTTTGAACCAAGATCAGAAGGCCTAAAATGTCAGCACGACAGAAAAGTCACATGATACAGATAGGAAATGAAGGCACACCTTTGAGACACACCCTTTAGTCCGCTATAAGTCTAAGACACCTCCTAGCTGAGGTATGTATGGGAAAATAGTTATGAATCATAATTACTTTACAACATATCATCATGTACTTTTGATGTGCATGTGAGGTTCCATACTGCTGCAACATGGACACATCCTAAAAAAAACTGGACCCTATTCTAAGGAAAAATAGCAGCATATTAACTATGGACTAGTTTTATCCTTAAACCTTGCCTATTGAAATAGCCAAATCATCATTTTTATTCAGATATATTTTTTAGATATTCTACTGCTTGCTACTGCTATTTTTTTGATCTAGTTATACTGCCCAGGCAGACTTTGATTTTATTATGCTTGCATAAGAGTACCTTATACTTAGAATTTTCAAGAAGTTACTGCAATTCCTGGATGCTGACCTACCCAATGTCCTCTGCTTATAAAGAAAAAGAAAGGTAGAGAATAAAATCTTGGCAAAATACAACTTGCTGTCTACTAAAAAATTGTATTTTCCCTTCTGTGATATATTTCTCTCTGGGAAGCATCTGCCAGAGTAGGGATTCCCTTTCCTGGCCTGCACCTGCTTGTATCAAAGTGGGTCCATGTGACTTATTCTGCTCAACAGACTATGGGTTAAAGTGTTTCATCACTTTCAGGCCAAGGCAGTTAAGCATCAGATATGCATTCTCCAGCCTATGGGTTCCCATCCTTTAGGTGAACACGGAGGCTTCTAGGGCCCAAGGGAAGGTATAATGCCAAAAGGAAAGAGCTAAGGGCCTGAATTACCATAATAGAGGAATACAGCCCACCTACTAGGAAAATCCACATTTTATTACATGAAAAATAAAGACTTTTATTGTGTTGCTCTATTGAAATTTGGGGATATGCTTGTTAGAGTAGCTAGTATTACCAAATGAATACATAGAAGTTATTTAAAATCTTAGTTCAAAAAGTAAAATCCAGAATTACTGTATATCTATTATGTAACAGAACTATCAGACTAAAAATGTTATTTCTTCCCATATATAAGCATCAAATTTTGCTTTTTTTGTAAATGAATTATTCATTTAGTAGTTGTGTTTTGAGCACCTATTCTGTAAAAGGTTCTGTGCTAGTTGGTGCATATCTGTGTAAAGAATTCAAAGATTTAGTCCTTTTATTTAAGGATCTCAAAGTCTTATGCAAGAATTGCACACATTATTTTTGCAAAAATGTAGGTGTAAGGCATTACTTCCTCTCACTATTGAAGAATACAGACTGATTTTACTCTTTAGATTTCATCAAAACTAATTATAAAGATAAATATGTGTAAGAAAAAAGAAATTATTAAAGATTTGGCATCACATATGCATTCAAATACTCCAAGTCACAGATTACCTCTATTGGTGCAAATCATAGTAAATGAACAATTTTAGTTTGCTATTAAGCACTCTGCTAGACCTAGAGGCTTTTTTTTTTTTAAGTAGTAAAGATATTTTATGTCTTATTTTGAGAATAATCTGCTTTTGAAATTTTTTACTTTCTTTTTGTTCTTAGATGACTTTAATATTATTTTGACATGAATAGTTGACTAATATCTCCTGGTTTTGGTTCCTCTGAGGGTTGAACTTTGTTCTGAGTGGTTGATGGTAGACAGTATGTCTGACCTATTCTCACCTGAGCTAGTAGAGCCTAGTACTGAAGAACCTACAGACTAGACAGCCAGTCCTGGGGGGCCATGGTTGTGTATGAGAATTTGATTTATTATCTTAGTGTTCATTCCCCTGACATTCACTTCTAATATGTCAAGTTCTACCTATTCACTATAGAGGCTCTACAAAATGTACTAGTCATGGATTTCATTATTTGAGTTTTAAACTAAAAGGGTTTGTTTGTTTATCTTTTGGATTGCTCTTGAAAACATTTTTTTCAGAAGGCAGTTTACTCATTTAGAGAAGTTTTTTCTCAAATAACATAAAAATATGTTATACCAAATATATTCAGGAATAAATTTATTTTTCTTCCATCAGGAACCAAATTAAAACTTATGAAATTGCATGCTAAGTTTAATATGGAGAGGATATGTTTTACATAAAATTTCACAAGACTACAAGTGATCATCTTTTATTTGGATTCAATAAACAATTACTTATATTTGTTTTATTTATATTTGTATCTTTATCTCATATCTCAGTTCTGGGCACAGAGTAGGGCATACAACAACTTTTGTTGAGTGAATTTCAAAAATGAATGTATTGGCATCTAATATGTGAGACACTAGGCTAAGTACCGCAATTCCAGCTCTCAAAGATATTTCAATATTACTAATATATATTTCTATATTTCTATATATTATTACATATTTTATATAGAGAGAAATACATTACAGTACACACACACACACACACACACACACACACACACACACACATGCATTGAAGAAAAATATTAGCCCTTCTAGGTAATTTGAATTATAATTTTATTATTTATTTTAAAATTATGATTAGATTAATGGTGCAAAGTCATAAATGTTTATATTTAAATGTTTATAAAATATGTACTATTATAATGAAAACCCAAGAGATATTTATGCTGTAAAACATTTTATATTCTGACTTTTCTAAGATCAGAATTTCAGAATATTTGACCTGAAATGACTGAAGTTTACATTTGAAGTATTTTGAGAACAACTTCAACAGCAAAGGTTGAATAATCAAATTAAAGGTACTACTCAAATGTAGGAGACCTAATAAATCAATTTAGGAGAAAATTTGTCAAGCTCTTTAAAAGACCATTTGCATATACAAAATCAATATAGTAATTAGAATGAGTTTCACTCATGAAAGCAGAAAATTAACTTTATCAGAAATAACTTTTGCCCATTATTGACAAAAAAGTCATGATTTGCAAGTAAATATTCTATTATTAGACAAGAATCTTGAACTCAGATCAGCCTTCTTTCCATTTACTTCAAATTAGTGAAGTTTTATTTTGCTAGTATTGATAGTTATTGGAAAGCATATATTCAATTGAACATGTATCAGGCACAGGGAATATAACTAATAAACCAGTCATTCTCCTCATATACCTTACATTGTAGTGAAGAGACAGATGATAAGACAGATGATAGAAAAGAACAACTAAAAGCAATTACACATACACATAAACACACACCTAATATGTCAGATGGACTAAGCAGTAAGCACAAAAATAATGCTCAGTGGTAAGGGCACTGGAAGAAGTCATGGGCAAAGGAGTGCTATTTGCTGCTGTAGACAGATTATATAGAGAAGACCTCTCTGAGAAGGTGATGTTTGAACAGTCAAACGAAGTAAGAGAGATTTCTATGCAGCTAAGAAGAGTGTTCTAGGTTAACAGAACAGCATGTGCTGTTCTTGAACTAAGGCCTTGAACTAAGAGTTTTAAACACTGTCAAAGGAAGCCAGTGTAGCTGGAGAACAGTGAACTAGAGGAAGTGGTACAAGATGAGGTCCAGGAGATAATGTAAGGTCAGATTTAATGGGCTTTGTACACCAAAGAATAGATTCTGAATTTTATTCTGGTGGAATGAGAGGTATTTTATTTGAAAAGTGATACATTATAATTTAAGTTTAAAGAAAATAGTTACTCTTTTGTAAGAACTGACTGTGGATGTAGTGGTGGGAAAGGAGCAGTGGTAGTAATAGGAAGACTGCTTAAGAGACTATTATCATAATCCATGCTCGAAATAACGTGGTTTGAATTCTAGAGTTTGGAAGGAAGTGATGAGAAGTATCTGATTCTAAACATATTCTAAAAGTAAAGCTAACAGATTTGCTGATGGATTGGATAAGTGATGCAGGAAAATTAAAAAAATCAAGAACTCCAAGGTTTGGGGTGTGAGCAAATGGAAGGTGGGAGTTACCATTTACTGAGAAAGAGAACATTGGAAATGGAGAGCATATTTTGTGGAAGATCTAAAACCAGTTTTAGTTATGTTAACTTTTGAGATATATCTTATACATGGAAGTAGAGATGACATGTAGGTAGGTGGATTATATGAGTCTGGACTTGAGAGAAGAGAGCCAGGCTGGTGATACATAAAATTGGAAGTTGTGGCATCTTGGTAGTGCTTTATTTCAGTTAGAGGTTAAGGAGAAGAGGAGGGACCAGCAAAGCTGATTGAAAAGAGCAGCTTCTGATAGAGTCTTGAGGTCAAGCAAATAGAATGAGTGATGTCAACAATGCTGATGCATTGAATAAAATGACAACTGAGAATTGAATATTGACCAAAGAAAAGATCACTGGTGATCTTAACAAAGCAGTATTTACACCTACGTAAAATGTCATCTCATTACTCTCTGCATCTTTACACTGATTAAGCTCCTTTTTCATGTTTTTAACTACATGACATTATATGTGTGTATGTGCTATGTGTATGATGTGTTTGTATCTCTTCCTGCAGCTAGACGATGTGACCCTTGAGAGCAGGGACTTTGTTTGAATCTCCAGTGCCTGTAATATGTCTAGCACATACTAGGAGCTTAATAAAATGCTTGTTGAAAGAATAAATATTCACTTACAATGCTAGCCCAGGTAACTTTTTGTGATTTTCTCAATAGTTGAAATAAGTATTTTGTGGGGTGGTGATTAGGTGAAGGTGACTAAAACGTACAAATTTCCAGTTGCAGGATAAATAAGCTCTGGGTATGTCGTATACAGCATGGTGACTATAATTAACAATAATACTGTTTGTATTATTTGAAAGTTGCTAAGAAAATCTTAAAATTTCTAATTACGAGAAAAAAGGTAACTAATGGTGAACTAATCTTATTGTGGTATCATTTTGCAATATATGCATATATAAAATCATCTTTTGCATCTTAAACGTATACAATGTTATATGTCAGTTTTATCATTGGCAGGGGGAGGAATGAGCATTTCAAAGCATTTGTAGGAAAAAATTTATATTCATGTTTAGTTTTTTAAGTTATGAAATTAACTTTCATAGAGTAAAAAGTGTTGACTCAAGCCTTCAGGATAAGAAGTGGAATGGAGACTCAGGAGTTGAGTCTTAGCATGAGGCGTGTCACTCATATATATCCCCACTCTAAGAATAATTATGTGTAAATCCAGGGGAGGGCACAGTATTACTCATAACTCCTCTCTCCAAATACACAAAGGGTTCTATTGTTTACAACAACTAAGTAATTCCCTGGTGATAAGTTAGGCCAGACATTAGCAATTTTCAAGAGGAAATAGGCAGGGTTTAGATTAGGTTATTTAGGAGCAGATCCTTAAAAGAGTTTCTTTCTCTCTTTCAAGGTGGCCCAGATGCAAACCCCAAAGAAATCCAGATGGAAGCGGAAACCGTGCTGCATAAACTTTAGAGTGCTTGTCCTGCCCATGCTCCTCTTTTGTTTATTTTTTATTTATTTATTTTTAGATTACAGCTAGTTTTATTTTATTTTATTATTTATTTATTTATTTTGGAAAATGTTTGTATTTTTTTCATTATGGTGACACTGGTTAATGAAATCCAGTAAGTTTCAAGTGTACACAATTCAATAGTAAGGCATATATACATATGGCAATATGTGTTCACCACCCTGTCACCACATATTTGACCCCTTTTACCCCATCATGCTCCTTTTTTAAATAAAATGCCCAGTCACATTATCTTTTGAGTGAGCATCAGGTCACAGGTTCAACTGCTGTCATTACAGGGGATTGGGCCAAAGTGTGTGAACCTCTAACTACAGAATACCTAAGGGACAGTGGCCTTTAACTTTCCTGAACTAATTGGCAGAAGTAAGCTAGGCTAATCAGATACCCTTTGGGAAGAGCATGACTTAAAAATTCAGAGGAAAGTTGTGGTAGTTGTTTGAATGAAGGATCTTGCAAGCTTGGACTAAGATGGTCACTAATAAATGATTCATGTGCGGGGTGAGTAAACAAATGAAGCCATTCGTGTCAGAGGGACCATAGGTCAGATTCAGCAGAGGTAAAGAAAGAGATAGAGAGATTCCTAAATCTGCTTTCCTTTTTGTCCTTCTTATTTAATTTTTAATTTTTTTTTGGATTTATGAGACTATTCAATATCCTTACAATAAACCCTGTTCTCTAGAGCTTGTTAGAGTTCTGTTCCTTACAAACCAAAGACCTCTCACAAAATGATATGGAAGATAAAAAGAACAGTACTCCCTTTGTAGGTTATCGAAAATTGACACCTTCTGATTCTGGTGCTTATAGAAATCAGCTTTTTTTCATTTGAAAAATGATTGTATTATGCTTCCATTCTTGTCCATCCCAGTTGTTTTTATAGCACACCCAGTGCAAAAATAAAAATATCAAAACAGTATATGCGTGATGAGAGCAAGACAGAGAGAGAGACAGAGAGACAGAAACAGAGAGAGAGAGAAAAATTCTAGCTTCTTGGTAAGTTTTGGAGATAGTTAACAGAATATTCTCTATGCCTGTTCCCATGTCACCACCAGGCAGGTTATAGGCAATGCAGTAAAAACTGAAAAATCTCAGTACCTTAACAAAGTTCAAAGTCCTCTAAAGGTTTGGGCCAGTCCACAGGGCAGCTATCCCCCATGTACTCACTCAGAATTCCAGCCTGCTTCCATTTGACAGCACCCATACAGTGCATGCTTTCACTGTCACCCAGAAGGAGTGGAGAGAATGAAGAACTGAGCTCCAGAAATCAAGTGTTTCTGCCCAGAAGTGACACTTTTGAATGATTATCCTCACATTTCACTGGCCCGAACTCCTCATTTGGCCACACCTAATTTCAAGGGAAGCAGAGGTATATGATGCTCCCACATGTGCAAAATTAGAGAGAAACTAAAAATTTGTAAAGGGTAATAATGCCAATCAGCACTTCTAAATAACCCATCTAACCTCCATGATACTGTTTGACACCCAGAGACTAGGGCATATGTCATACTTCTGTTTTAAATGCCAAGATACTCCTGCATGACTGTGGCTCCTGATCTGTTTCTTGTATTGAACCTCCCCTATCCCTGTCTCATGGCTTCTGCTGGGCTGAATCAGATATGCTCTAGTTGGACTGGTTTTTATATTACTACATCTTCCCTAGGGCCCTGCAGTTCTAAACCGGATTCCTGGTATCATTACTTCTTGTAAAATTGCTAGCTCCCTCTTAGGTCAAGGTTTAGCTGCTCTCAGCATTCCAGGGCCTCTGTAGATGGGTGGTGTTGGGCAATAGTTGACAGTTATTAATATTATACAAACTGGATGGGGAAAATAATTCCCTCTTTGTGTGTCTTAGCTACAACTAGAACTATGAAGTCCTTTTTAATTTTCAAAGATATAAGCAGATTACCTAGAAATATGAATATATCAACATATAGATTTATAGCATATAGTATAGATTTATTTTTGTGAATCACTGACTTATGAAAAGTCAATAAGACCAGTTTAATAATATTAAAACTTATTATTAAGCTGCAAAAATGCCAAGCAGTTTCTGTGAATACCATGTTTTGGTACTATTTTGATATAGCAAAACATAATTTTTCTCTTCTCACTTTGCTAAGTCCTGTAGCGTGATGGGTAGTCCTTTGTGTCAACCTGACTGGGCTACACTACCCAGTCATTTAAACAAAGACTAGTCAAGGTGTTGCTGAAGGTATTTTGTAAATGTAGTTAACATCTACAATCAACTGGGTTATGTAAGGAGATTACCCTCAATAAAGTGGATGGGCCTTATCTAATCAGTTGAAAACCTTAACGGCGAAAATTGAGATTTCCTAGAGAAGAAATTCTGCTTCAAGACTGTAGCATCAGCTGCTGCCTGAGTTTCCAGCCAGCTAGTCTGCTCAATAGATTTCAGGCTAAACATACAACTGTGTGAGCCAATTCCTTAAACAAATCTTTTTATACACACACATACATATATGTCTGTGTATTGATTCTGTTTCAAACTCCGATTGAAATCTACAATGTGTATTTTTTTCTAATTCAAGGTCAGCAGTTATTCTAAATATCATGACTGAATGTCTCTTTATTTATCTATTCATCCATAGCTATCTGTCTCTATGGGCCTCTCACATGGGCATGCACACATATATACACAAAACACATCACTTAGGATCACATCATAAATTTATTAAAAAGTAAACATTTCTGATCTAATTCTCTAGGGTAAAATAACTTTGCTTTTCTCACTCATGGCCTGGATGAAGTATTTGTACTCTCCCAAATATATTAACTTCCAGGTAATTCTAATGGACAGTCAGGTATTGAAGGTTGGGATCTCCAGATGTAGACCCTGAAGTAAAAATTTACATAAAAGTGATTTATTAAAAAGTGTTTCAAGGAAAAAAACAAAGGAAAGTAGGGCAAGTGAGAGGGAAGGGAAGGAAGCCAGACAAGGGAGATATGTTAAGCAAAGACCTAGGTACAGTTACTTCAGCTCAGTCCTGCGGGAGAACTCTACAGACTTCTAAGTTGCACCTCCAAGCTGTCTCCATTTAGGTCCTAGGGAACCTAGTGTATTTACCCATCAGTCATTGGTGGAGATGTGAGTTCCTAGGCACTTCTGGCTCTCTCCACACTGAGGCGAAGGCCAGGGAAGCCTGAGAACTGCCCTCTGATAGAGGTGAAAGTGAAAATATTCAGGGAGCTGTTATGTTTGGAAATGGAAAGGATTGGAAAGAATAGCGGTGGGCACTGAGAACATCTGCTAGTCATGATTGAAAATCATTAGGATAAAGGGATGGTGCAAAGAAAATGACCTAATTACCTCACTGAAAGTGTGCAATTAAAAAAAAATCACTTCTCTTCCCATAGAACTTCACATAGTCTTCCCCTACTTCCACAATGAATGGACTCACCATCCTACAAATAAGTGACGATGTGGTTTCATGGGCAAATGGCCTCACTCCTGACCCAAATAATGTCCTTTCTATTGCATGAAATTCTTAAGTCTCAAAACTTAGCATTTATTCCCTTTATGGATAGACTAATGTGAAAACATTCTTAAAACGGAAAATACATGGATTCAACTCAGAACTGATATCTGTCCCCAGTGTTTGCAGCTAGGTCTTCTGCCCAGCTTTGAAATGCATTGGGAGTAAACTAGATGTTTTATCTATTCGAAAGCCTCATTTCAAAACTGACTCATCCTCATAATTCTCCATGAATCATGCAGCCATGATATCAAGATTGGGCTCGTGATGCCATCTTCCCCCATCAGATTCCTTTCTTGGGAGAATTGAATTCAGTCTTTCTGTAGAAAATGGATCATATTTATACTAAGGCATTTATGGCAGCCATGTTATTCTACACCATAGATCAGGAAAGCAGAGAAAGTATTTCTACAGAAAGAGAAAGAAATATGAATCAAATGTGCAAAGAAGAGGAGAAATGAAAGACAGAAGGAAGACTGCTGGCATTCCACTTTCTGATTCCACTATTTTCCTGAGGCCTAGCTGAATGAAAACCCTTGGAGTTTGTGAGACTCATTCTATTCTTATCATTCATTCCAATCTTGTGCTGAAGTAGCATTGAAGTTCAGGTATGTGCCACCAAAGAGTAATTAAAAAAAAAAAAACAATGAGAAACTAAGAGTAAAATTTTCTCAGCTGTGGACTCTGCCTGGGAGGAATCCTGAGCAGAGAACAAACAGTAAAAATATCCTTACTTACAGGTGTCTGGTTGAACAAGGGATGACCCAAAGGCTAAGGTGGTGACACATATAACCCCAGAGAGATAACCCTGGAGGTTACCCAGGTAGGAACACTTTGCAGAGAATTTTTTAAATTCTCAAAGTTCATACCTACTCTTTCTTAAAACTGACAAAAAATCTGTGAGCTGCCATTTCTCCTTTCCCAGCTCCCTTCACAGACCCTTTTGACTTCCCCTTACTTGTCTGAAATCATTATGCTTCCTTATCCCAAGGTATGAAATCTTTTAAAGTCTCAAACAAACAAACAAACAAACAAACAAAAATGAGAAATGATACTGGGGGAGCATCACAAGATGATAAAGATAGAAAGGCAGCAGTAAAAATATTGGAAAAGATGGTTCCTTTCCTTACTTAGCTGAAGAACTTATGGCTGGACTCCTGTGACTTTACCTCCAGAAAACCATGCATTATGTATGTATCTTAGAATTCAGAAGTGAGATGCTAGTGGGGACACATAGTTACACGTTTATTGTTATTGAAAAACAAAATTGAGTTTCTTTTTCCTCATAGGAAAGCCTAATTTAGATCATTCATTTCACAATTAAGAACTGGCTTTAGCAATTAAGTTCTCTGGTAGAAATGAACTAAATAAATTCACTGTCTAATGTTTTGATGAAAAACTTTAAACATAAAAATGCAATATACAATTGCTGGAACTTACAATTATGTTTAACTATAAATCTTGAGTATAAAACATTAGCTAACAACTGAAAAAATATAATTAAAAAAATTACTTTAGGATGTACTTGAACAAAAATGTTGAATACTTCTAGATTAGCAAAATGTATTCAAGCAGACCAAACCACTATAACCAAGGCAAGCTGACCAAACCCATATTTTTCTTTTCAAACTCTTGAATGCCTCACAACCTTAAGACCACAACACGGATTGATTAGCTGAGTGACCCAGATATAAAAGCATTCACTAATTTCTTGTTTTGACATGTGAAAGAAAGGAGAGAACACAAGTACACTAGGTACCTAAAATGTGGTACATTTTTATATTTAAGGGAAAAGAAATAAAAATAATAAATTTTACCTGTTTTATAATTTTACATATATTACTATCACCCTTTTAGAATACTCTAAAGTTAATAAAATGTTTCATATATGTTTATTTTATTTTAGTCTCACAATATTTGAGTGAATTTTTTTTGTCTCAGCTTATCAAAAGCAAAGCCTAAGATGGAAATATTTTTTCAAAGAATTTATTGAGAAAATGCCCTTAGGAGAAGGAAGAATGAGAGAAGTAGGACAGGACAGAAAATAAAAGCTAAGAAAAAGAAGATCTCAATTGGCCATTAGCTTTAGTTTAACCTCACTGAAAAGCTCTGAGCACAAATTGCATTACAGAATCGGACCCCTATGATGCAAGAGGCTGGCCTTTTGTACCCATCAGGCATTGGTAAAGATCTCTGGGGACAGAAGGAGGTTTCTATTTGACCAATACTCTGAGAGCAATTGGCTGGTCACAAGAGGGCCATTGTCAGTCAGTACTCACAACAGATGAGAAATGGGTGCTCTGGATGGTAAAGGGGACCTGGGAGGGGCACTAAAAACATCTCCAGTTTTCTGTTTTATAAATTAGAAAACCAAGGCTCAGAATGGTTAAGTGTCTTGCTCCAGGGTTCTACGGGTAGTAAATGATGTCATTATCGCATGAGTTCAGGTCTTGTGACAGTAGAGCCCGAGAGTAAAGTTCAAGTCTTTTTCATTTCACACTGTTCATGTCCAGTGTATATAGTTTATATGAAACCAAACTCTGACAGTTTCTAGCTATGTCCTCGGACATATATCCTTGAGACATATGACCTTAGCCATGTTACTTAACATTTATGAGCTTCAAGTTCTTAATCTGAAAAATATAAATAATAATAACTACCCAGGTATTATTATTATGATTTTTTAAAAAGTCAAGCACTTACAGTGTTTATGCTCTAAAATATTTATACCTATGGAAAGACATTAAAACGATGTAGAGAATATATTAGATAACACATATATAATAAATTCAATACTACATAAATTGTAGGTCGCTTAAAGAAAATATTATCAAATTCATTAGATTCTCTAGAAAGTCCTTCTAATCTAAGTTGCCACCACAAAAGCTTTAAAATTGACTACTATTATTTTGCGATCACTTTATTTGAATCTGTGCAATTTGAAAAAAAAAAAAACTATTGAAGTATAACATACATACAGAAAAGTGAAAAAGTCATAAATGTGTAGTTTAATGAATTAATGCAAAGTCAACACACTTGTGTAAACACAACAAAAATAAGAAATATAACTGCTAGCAGCCCAGAATCTCTCACTCTCCATCTTGGACGCCCTCTTAATTATTAATCCTTGCCTTCTCCCTAACTGTACCCACTGTCAGGGCTTATAATACCATGGATAAGTTTTTGGCAGTTTGAAGTTTACGCAAATAGAGTCAAACAGCATTAATATGATGTATCTGCCTTCTTTCACTTCACTTACCTCTTTTTGTGTGTAACTTTTTTTCATTTTCATTACTGGATAGTATTACTATGTATGTATATATATTTTAATATTTTATTGTTGATGTACATTTTGATTGTTTCCAGTTTTTGACTAACATTTCAGTATTACTGAATTTTTCCTTTGCTACACCTGTGTCATTTCTTTTGAGTACAGTAGTTCCCCCTTATCCATGGGAAAACACTCCAAGAATCTCAGACAATACCGAAGTCACTAACAGGTGGGGAGCATATACAGTGTGATATGCTGGAAAAGAGGGTGAGTCACCTCCCAGGCAGGACAGAGCCAGGCTGCTGAGAGTTTCACCGTGCTACTCAGAAAGACGCACAATTTAAAACATGAATTGCTTATTTCTGGAATTTTTCATTTAATATCTTTAGACTGTGGTTGAATGTGGGTAACTGAAATATTAGAAAGTAAAACTGGTGATGGTGGGGCTACTGTACAAAGGTAGGAGTTAAACTTAGGGATTGTGAAGTACATTTATGGTCAACCTGAGTAAATACTGCTAAAAGGCTTTTTAAAGTGCTGTAACAATTTATGCCCTACTCCTCGGCAATTTATAGAAGCTCTGTTGCTCCAAATTTGTACAAACACTTTGTTTTCCCTGTTGTTTTTGTTTTTGTCATTCTGGTGGCATATCACTACCAACCTACAAAAATATGTTTTAACTTACATGTCCTTGATGTCTAATGATATCAAGCACCTTTTCGTATGTTTTTGGCCATTTTTGTATACTTTTTGTGAGTGAACTTTCAAGTCTATTGACACATTTCTATTAGATTGTCTTTTTCTTATTGATTTTTAGAAGTTCACTGTATAATGTGGATACAGCCCTTCATTGGTTATATCTTCTCCCTCTTTGTAACTTTCCTTTTTGCTCTCTTAATATTACGGAACAAAGTCAATGACTTTGATGCCGTCACATCCACACATGGAAGACAAAGGCTGAGACAACAGGTTTCACAAAGAAAGAAGATTTATTTGCCAAAGAGCCAGATCGGGGGATACAAGAGGCAAGACTCAGGTCAGTCTCCAGACAAAGACTTGCCATAAATTTAAAGGATGAGATTAGGAAAGAGCTATGCATATTCATTAATTCTAATTTAAGGGTTTCGATCTACAGTCTTGGAACTCATTGATCTAAGGTAAGGAATATGGAAAGAGCAAGAAAGAATAAAGAGATTCCAACCTGGCAGAGTTTGTTTAGTTAGTCCTATGTGTGTCCAAGTTTGGTTTCTGCACCTGATCTTCACTATTGCAAGATCCCTTGCTTCTTAATGGGCTCTGGGAGGTAAAAGTAGCTTCTCTGCTACTTCAGTTCTGTGAACTTTGGTTCCGCTGTGCTCTCAATGTCAGCTTAGGGTCATTTTGCCGCTAATTGTGCCTGCTCTAGCTTCTGGGATCAGTCTGATCTGGCTGGGTATGGTGGTCTCCAGAATACTGTGAGGAGGCCTATTGTTATCTCTGGAAAGACACTAAAAATCTAGGGAAAAAAATAAAACAAAATTATTTGAGTCTGGTTTCAGTAATAGGGCCCAGTTTCATTAATTGTGTGTTTTGATAAAGAGAAAATCTTAACTTTAAGGTAGTCCAGTTTGCCAGTCTTTTCCCTTGTGATCAGCACTTTTTATGTTTGGAGACATCTAGGTTTAGCCCAAGTGTGTGAATATATTCTCTACGTTATCTTCCAGATACTTTATTATTTTGTGTTTCACATGTAGCTATGCAATTTATCTGAAATTGATTTCTATCTATTGTGTGAGGTTGTGCTTAAGGTTCATTTTCCATATGGATATCCAATTTACATAACACTATTTAGAGAAAAGACTGTGCTTTGCTGCTATTCTGCAGTGCCACGTTAGATGTAAATGAAGTATACATTGCTTCTGAACGTTCTATTCTGATCCATTTTTCTATTCATCTATCCATCTATCTATTCATTCGTATTGCTGTGATTATTTTGATAATGAATAAAACAGGTTCTCCCAATTCATTCTCCAGGGTTGCCTTGGTTATTTGCATTTCAATATGCATTTCTACAAATATTTGCATTTCAGTATATATTTCTACAAATATTTGTATTTCAATATATATTTCTGCACTGGGATTTTGACTAGGATTACATTCAAATTTTAGATTAATTTTGGGAATAGTGGCATCTTTACAATATTGGTCTTTCAATCCATGACTGTGGTGTATTTATTCAATTATTCAGGTCTTTGATTTCTGTCAGTATTGCTTAATAGTTTTTTAGAAAGAGGTAGTGTACATATTTCCTTAATTTTTTTTTAATATTAGATGTTTAAATTTTTTTGATTACAAGGTATATTTTTGAGAACAGTCAATGGACTTGAAATTTGACTCGTTTTGCTTAGTCCGAACACTGAAGTTTTCAGGATGATGCTCATTTGCACATGGGCATAAGAACTCACTAATCACTTTATCTGTATCATATTATTAAATCTTCATAATATTCCATAAGGTGAATGCTAAAATTATCCCTATTTTACAGAAGAGAAAAACGGAAATAGATGATATATAAAAGGTATGCAACCTGGAAATAGGGGTTCCCATCTCTAGATGAAAGCCTCTTTCCTCAGCACTTCACCTAGAGGTGTGTGAAAGGCCTCTACCACCATATCACATAAGATGCAGTCTTTGTCAAAATGATTGTAATCATTAAATATACACATGGCAAATATTTATTTTGTTTTTCTAACACCTCCTACAATGTCTGGCACATAACACGTGTTCATTAATTTCACATAAATGGATGAATGAAAGAATAAGTAGACTGGGACAATTTACTCTTATTTAGTTAGCTCAGGATTCTATAACATAATACTGTAGACAGAGTAACTTAACAAACATTTATTTCTCACAGTTCTGGAGATTGGGAAGTCTGAAATCAAGGAGCCACCAAGATCTGGTATCTGGAGGGAGCTGCTTCCTGGTTTGCAGATGGCTGTCTTACTGTTGTATCCTCACTTGGAAGAGAGCAGAGCAGAGAGAGCAAGCTCTCATGTTTCTTCCTATAAGGACACTAATCTCATTCAGTTTGAAGGACACAAACATTCAGTCCATTAAAACCCTTTTGTATGTGTGCTATTCTAGTTCTCTGCCATGTCATGCCAGTCACTACCTAGAAATCCCAGTGAGCAAATATTCTCAATTTTTTAATATAAGGCACAAATCCTCTAAATCCTTTTGAGTAAATACCCCTTTATTTTTATTTAAATTAATTCTAAAATAAGATGCTATCTGAATACAGAAAAATATATCAAATGTAACCAAATGAATTCAATAAAGTAAAAGTCACAGAATAGTATTATCCAATAAAAAATAGAGCTCTGCCTTAATCATGCATTCAAAAATATCTAACTACAGTTATTATTATATAAAGAAAGAGAAAAAACTTTGAATAAAAGATAAAACAATTAAATTTAGAAAACATCTGGATGAGGATAACTGACTACTTCTAAGGGTAAGAGATGAAATATGCTTGGCAAGATCAAGTTTCTTTTTTTATCAATTAATAAATAAATTCAGAGGGATAAAAAGCATTAGAACAAAACAAGCAGTTATCTAGCCAATACCAATAGGAAGAAAATTACTACATATATGATTGTAGCCTCCTGTGAATTCTCTCTTACTGCATTCCCTGAATTAGGTATCATCCTTTTGAATGTTTTATATTTCTACTACATATCTATAAATTCTATAAACATATGTAGTGTTATTTTACATGTTTAAAAAATTATAGAAATGTTATTCTATTCTATATAATTTTTAGTACTTTGCTTTTTCTATATTTTTAAGACAGTCATGTTCATACATTTTTTAGGTCTTTCATTTTAATTACTGTATAGTTTTTTGTTACATGACTAAATAGATGTTTATTTAGAGTCCCCCTAACAAATATTTAATTTTCTTTTACTTTTTTTCCTATTAAAACCAAAGCTGCCGTGAACATTTTGGTAAGCTTCTCTTTGTGTACTTGTGTGAAGAGTGTGTATCTAGTAGTAGAATCACTGGGTTAAAAGGTACACACAGCTTCAGTTTTATTGATATTCCAAATCACTTGTTCATGTAGCTGAGCCAATTTATGCTCTGCTGGCCTATATGATCTTCATTGACACTTTAAACTTTACTCCATCAGGTGCATGTGAAGGAGCATCTCATGTGTTTTCAAATGGCATTTTTCTGAGTAAACGTGAAGTTTAGCATCTTTTAGTTTTTACTGGCTATTTGGTTTCCTTTCGGGTGGATCATTTGTTATTTCTCTGACTGTTTTGTTCTATGTCAACTTGGCCAGGTTAGACCCATGTTTTCAGCATTCCTTTCACTATATGGCTTCAGTTGGAATTGACCAAAGAGAAATTTGTGTGAGATTTTGAGGGTAGAAGTGAAGCAGCTGCTATTTGGCTTTGAAGGTTATCATGATTAATTAGATTTGGTAAGAATTAGATGCAGAGATGTCTGTGGTTTCAATCTTGTTCTTTCTTTTTCCTACTGTGTTTAACCTTTCTTCATGATGGCTGGCCTTGATTAGTAGTCAGGATCCTAAACTCCTATCAGATCCAGAGCAACAGTCTTTCCTAGGCCGCTCCACCAACAAACTGTTGTTTTAATTGATATTATTAACAACAAAATGTAATTTATGAAAAAATTACATTGTTCAAAATTATCAGGGACATCAAAGACCTTTTATTTTTGTGGGTTACAGCTATTATTATTTATTATGTTATAAATTAACACTAAGATTAAAATTTTTTGTATATGAATTTATTTTGAAGTAGTCAAAGTAAATCTACTACATTTTAATAAAAGTATTTTTATAAAAATAATATTTTCCAAAACAAAAAATAATGAGAAGAGCAGCATTGTTTTATATTTTTGCATATCTTCTTAATGTCTGAATTAATAGAAAATGAGCTGGATTCTCAAATGTTTCTGCATTCAGTGTGTTGCAGTATTTGGTTGCACACATTGAAGAATTGTTTGCATACATTGCAAATATATGAAAACCAGTCTTACAGACATGTAATAGAAAAGGGAGGAGTATTTTAATAACATTTTCAGATCTTTATGGATATTCCTCTTTAATTCAGCATCTTTCTAGTCTGTTAAATTCAAAGGATCGTAGCCAAACTCTTAGCTACCTACTTGGAATAATATGGAGAGGGGGCAGTGGAGACAGAACACCACCGGGCTGCGTGTCCTTATAGTCTTACAGTTACACACATAACAGATATCGCATAAGCTTCCAAAGTTTCTTTCTCACCTGAAAGCTTCTTCTCCTGTGCCTTTTCCTACAGTCCCATTTTCTTCCCCAACTTTTCTCCCCCTGTGAATCTCCAAAACATCAAATAACAAGGATTGAGAGAAAACGAGAGGAACGAGAAGATGCAGTAAGGCTAGAACACTGGAAATGGACAAAATTATAGAGAGTAAAAATGAGAGACAAAGTGACAAAAGTGGCCTAGAACACATTGCTGCGAAACAGAAAATAAAGCATAATGGAAAGATAACAGGGAGGGAAGGTAGCAGTAGAATAGCAGAGAATCCAGATAGGACATAGGAATAAGAAACAGTGGTATAAGGCTGAGGTACATATAAGGAGAATTTTGTTCTTTAATTTATCAGAGAGTGAGCTACTTTTACAGACAGTAAGAATAACAACATAATAAAATAGAATAGTATATCTAGCCTAATATTTTGCCAGTAAGTATGGCCTCAGGAGACTATGGTGGTTATCCCTGGTTGTCTTCACTCCAAAGATTAAAGAATTGCCAAAATAATAATAATTATTATTATAATAATAATAAACAATACACGCCTCTCCATTTTTCCTTAGAAAGAAAGTCATCCTGTGACCATTACCTACAGTGGTATCAAAAACCTTTCGGAATATTTTTATTTTTATTTTTCTTAGCTTGTTCAAATTCTTAGGATATAATATTAATTTAACTATCTTTTTTGTGGTTGTCTTATATATTTACTTAATTCATATATCAAAGAGTTTCTTCTTATGCCAATATTTAATTTTTGCAGGTTGAAAATTTTTATTTTTGAATTCTAATCTAACAGTTCTGCCACCTCTTATGAAGTCCATCATTGGGCTTTATTTCTATTGTGTCTTTGTTTATGACTTCATACAATATCCAAACTCTTTTTTCATTATTTTCTTTTCTTTTAAGAGTGACTAGCTTTTAAATATTTTTTCCTGAGACATCACAGAGAACCGTTGTCTTTAGAAAGGGTTTATAATGATTGCTTAGTTCTTTATTTGGATTGTTGTGGGTTGTTACTATCTCTGAGTTTGCCATTCCACAAGTAAAATCTGGATTATCTTTCTTATGGAATTTTCTTTCTGGATTTTGGTATACAGAAACTCATTTGCCATTTTTATGTCCTCTCATAAAACCAAAAGAGATTTCTGCAGTTTATCTTCTTTAGCTTAGAATTTCACTGCAGTAAAAGTTTACAATATTTATGGACTTGGAGAATTCTTCCAAATTATTTATAAATGTATAAAGAAGATGACAGAAATGAGTTTATTTATCATTATCTTGTAGTTTATGTTCACATCTATTGGAAAACCATAGTTCTCATCACTGGGTGACTCAATGAATTTTAATAGTGTTTGCTATAGAGGAATCTCTGAAAATCTGAATAAATTATAAAACTACTGTTTCTCATTTTTTCTCATGTTATTCTAAATAAGCACCAGTTTTCTTTAAAAAACCTTGTTAGCTTTTGTATTTTCAGTCTTTTATATTTTGTATCTTCATTGCTCAAATCCTTTATTTTACACACTAATAACTTCTATAAAATAAAAGAGACAGCTGGTAATTGGTAGTCCTCAGTATTTCTCTAGAGCTCCGATATAAATGATTATCATATTGAAAAGTCATCAGCTGTCTTGTATAAAAGCTTGAACATTATGGGAAATATTCCACAATTTCACAACTTAAATTTTTCACTCTCATATATCAGTGATGACCAGGTGATTTATATTTTCTTAGTGATTTGATATTTAAAAACTGTAACTTTATGTTTATACAATTAAAAAAATTAAATATCAATTGCTAAACAATTTTGGAGTTAAAACTCCCTAAACTTTTCCCCAGTAAAGACTGAGACAACTAATGTGTTATTTTCTAGTCACTCTTTTCAAACCCAAATTCGCCTTTCATACCATGATCCTCAAGTAAATCTATGGATTTCTTAATTGAATTTCTCTTTATTACACTTATTACTAGTTTAGAAGCTTCTATAACAGACTCTTCAAAATATATTTTGCCCCACCTTGCTTGTAATTGTGAACATGTCATTTAAATGTGGAACTAAAATTATCCTATGAACCTATGAGATTAGGAGGAACACTGTTTTAGTCAGGATGAAAATCTCAGATATCTATCCCTGCACCTCAACCTACCTATGATGCCTCTCAGCAGCCTACAATTTATTTTCAGATAAGAAAATTGATCAATTTGATGTCTGAATCACCAAGGGGGAATGTTCTCCCTCACACAACATAGGGAGAACTCAAAACTTTCTATAGCGGTTTTGAATATAGAAGAGGAGAGAATCCAGATAAAGTTAGAACAGTGGGTTTCCAAATATGGCCCACAGGTCAGCAGCAGCAACAGCGTCTGGGAACTTGTTAGAAATACAAATCTCTGGTCCCTTTTATCCCAGACTACTGAATCAGACACTCTACAAGTGGGATCTAGAAGTTCATGTTTTAATCTCTAAGTGATTCTAATGTCTACTAGGGTTTGAAAACTGCTGTATTAGAGGCTTAGGTCCATTTATCTAAGGGCAAACTATGTCCTGGAGTGATACTTCTCACACTGTGTGTATAGGAATTGTAGGTCTTGATGGGACATTTCTAAGAAGCTCCCAAGTAATGCTGCTCTACTTCTGCCGTTGCTGCTGCTGCTGCTGTTTTGTAGACTGTATTCGATAGTAAGACTACTGATAAAATCTAGGGAGAAATCATGTAAGGGGGTGCCAAGAAAAACAAGCTAAATGGAGTGACCTTGATGAGTTTGGCTCAACACTGAAGGAGATTAGCTAGATTTGGCTTTATTGGCAATCTTGATAGCAGACACAAAGGAGAGCCTTATCCTAAGTCCAGGATTTTAAGAAAGGTGATCTGACATGAAAGGTCAGTAATTAAAAAAAAAGAGTGTAAAACTTTAAGCTTGTGCCAGGTGAAGTTGTATGGTTTGAGACTGCATGATGTACTATATCTCAATTCTTTCCAGTAATTTCTGGAAGAAATAGATGAGCACTTAAGCTTTCCAGAAGCTGTACTAAGTAGGCACAGTATGACAGAGTGTATTCGTAAAGGGCAGGGTGCACACATAAGTCATGTTAGTGGAACTCATCTGAAAGCCTACAACAGTTTAGGGGACTGTTGTATGACCTTGGGAAAATTACTTAATATCCCTGTTCTTCTGTTTTCTTATATCTAAAATGTGAATGAAAAGAAAATGTATCTTACAGAATTCTTGTGAAGCCTTAATAAGTGAAAATTTGCAAGGCACCCAAAAGAGTGCCTAGCACATAATAAAACTCAATAAACTGTTTCTTTTTCTTTGTCTCTATCTTTGGCTTTACTTCTCAGTTTTCATTATTATTATTACATCTGCAAATCCATCTTTTCTGGAAAATGGAGAAACAATGATGCTAAAGAAATTATGGTTATATATCAGAATAAAAAGTTAGGTATTAGAGAAAAAGTTAAGCGATTGAGAGGGCCCATTGACAAAGAGGAATATTAATCAAAATAATAAATCCTTATGTCAAATATTTTTATGTAAAGAAATTGAAAATCTCTATTTTATGAGTAGGTCCCAAGAGGTAAATAATTAATGGAAATCTATTGTTAGCATTGCCCTCAAAAACGTTAAGGTAGCAATGTTTTAATGATATGTAGAAGAAGTAGCAGGTCCTAGCACAGTTTATTTTTCTTTTGGCTTTTCTGAGGTCACTGATAAATCAGATTTCCTGTCTACTCAATCTTTTGACATAATGAGCTGTAGAAGAAAGTGAAAGATTCCTCTGGGGAGCATACCTCTGTGGGTTTTTATTCCTTTTCTTTTAAAAAAAATATATTTAAAAATTTTTAATTACAATTGTCATACAATATTATATGTTTTATGTATACAATGTAGTAATTAGACATTTATGTAACTTATGAGGCGATCACCCTGACAAATCCTTTTTTTTTTCATTTTTTTAAAGCAAAGTCATTCATATATCAGACGACTACAGGAAAAATTGGTAAAATTATTTCTGCAAACATCTTTCAGAATAGGAGACTAGTGTTTTGGGATAAGAGGCAGAGGAAGAGAGTTTTTGCTAAAATTTTATAGTGATGACTTAATGTTTATTTATTTAGTATTGGAGTAATTTGGTTTAATGTCTGAGAACATAGATTTATTACTATAAAATAAAACTTAGACTATTTTTGTTTTCATTTATTGATCTTAAGCTCTATGTTCTATTCAGAAAACACACATAGTCTTAAAATGACAGGGTAATTTTAAAAAGCTTACTACATGTTCATGTGACTCTGTCTATCTCTGTCTCCGTCTCTCTTTTTCTTCCTTTCTCTTTTTTTTCCTCTCTCTGTCACACACAATATTGATGATTCTTGGCAGTGATTTTGATTTGTATACATTTTCAGGGATTTTCAACACATTTCACATTCACATCCTCGATAAAATAAAATGTAAAATCCCTGAAAAAAAAAAAACACATCAATTTTCAGGCTTTATTAAGTTCTCCAAAAACAGGCCTTTAAAAAAGATTTTTAGTATTTAATGTGTTAAAGAAATGTTCCTGTTTGATGCATTATTAGGAAGAACTTCCTTACTAACACTCAGTGAAAACAGTGCAATGTAACAATGTGCATACATCTCTCCTACCCAGCAAAACTGTGGTCTTATCCAGTGGTTCCAACAGCCAGTGATATTTAACTTGTGTGTAGGCAAAGACATCAATGATTTTCCTCACATCACAGACAACTAGTCTGTGCCAATAAAATAAATAGCATTATTTAATTAAGATGCCCAAAGCATATTATTATCAATTAGTATCTAACATCATCAACAGTAGCAAATACACTGGATCTTACAAAATGAATTAAGTATTTTGTACTTCAAAATTTTGTACTCAAAAGTTATATGAAGGTGGAGTAGTGATCAAAGAACCTGCTCTGCTGGATCCATATTTATCCTGCTGATATGCAAAGTTCCCACAAATTTGGCAGAGGAACTTTGAGACACTCCTAGCAACCTCGTTACGTGAAGCAGGCTGGATTTTAGGACCTGTCAGTCATGCTACAGGGTAAACAGAGGTGAGCCCACAAAGCTCAAAACCAAGAAACAGTGATGTTTTTCTTTCTGAAGGGAGACTGTTGAGAGCAAGTGTTTAGGAGATAATCTGAGTGGCTAATAACAATGTAATCTGATGACAAAATGAAACGAAGGGGTAATATCCTACCTATAGTGTTGACGTTTTACAAATCACTATTTCTAACTTCAGTTTCCACACGGAGATAAGTATGCAAACTCCCTCCCATTCTGAGAAAAGACACAAACCAAAGAAGCCCTTTACCATCTCTTCCTTTGTGAATTAATAAATAAATAAACTATAAATAAAATAGTTTGAACTTCTTAAGATATACATTAAAAAAAAAGGAGTAAACCTCGCCCCTGGAACTGATCTTTAAATTATAAACAGTTTTGCTCAGACCTGCTTTAGATGGCTTATGACCTACTAATAAATAAGGTGCTAATGAGAGTAATGACACTGTTCTAAAATATTGAAAGCACATACAACTTTATACACCTGTGTAGGATCAAGTAACCTGTGCCTTTAAGAAATCATTGAAAATGGGAGAATTAAAGTGAGTGGTTATTAAATCACTAGATTCAAGTTGGTCATAAACCTTCAACCCTAATACCTACCTGCAGGCTCACGCTTAGTTCTCCAGACTCAACCATGACGGCAGTAACCCATTTGCATGGTAACCTGCTTATGTCATACCCGAGTCCTGAAAATAAAGCTTCTGAGTTGTTTCTGACTCTCCTATTGCATGATACTTCTCTTCTACCAGCTGTGAAAGACTGACATCACCAGGGATTATAAATGTTTTTAGACTGTCACTAGCTTCAAGGTTGAATTCATATTTTGCTTTATTTGTTTTTCTTCTAAGATGTCCCTTACTTTCCATTTCTTTTCAAGAATGTGTTTAAAATTTCTTCAACATATTTTACTCATAATTTTTAGAAGTTTTATGATGTATAAAACTCTGGCAAGCAAACCTGTTAGCTTGCAAGGAGGCTATAAAATCTGAGAATCTTCAGAGCTCTTGACTGTACATGCATATATTTTATATGGTTATTTATTTTAACCTCATTTTTTTTGATTACCTGACCAACTACTGCTCCTACTCTTATTAGATAAGAATTAGATAAGAGTGTTTTTACAGTACTCACTATGGTTTATGAGGCCTTATACTTTTCTTATTTTCTTCTCCCTCTAACAGGAGTGAGAAGGCATCCAGAATATTTCATGTCTAGTAACCACCTGGCACTATACATAGTTATTACAATATTATTAACTATATTCCCTATGCTGTACTTTACATCCCCATGACTGTTTTTGTAACTAGCAATATGTACTTCTTAATCTCTTCACCTTTTTAATCTGCCCCCACCCCCCACCCATCTGACAACCATCTATTTGTTCTCTGTATTCATAAATTTGTTTTTGTTTTGTGTATTTGTTGATTTTATTCTTTAGAATCCACATCCAAGTGAAATCATACGGTCTTTGTCTTTTTCTGTCAGATTTATTTCAATTATTTAAATACCCTCTAGGTCTATCCACATTGTCGTAAAAGGCAAAATTTTATTCTTTTTTATGGCTGAACAATATTCAATTGTGTATATGTACCACATCTTCTTTATCCATTCATCTATTAATAGAAACTTTGGTTGTTTCCATATCTTAGCTATTGTAAATAATGTCCCCCAATGAACACAGGGGTGTATTTCATGATTCATTTTGAGTTAGTTTTTTGTGAAAGGTATAAAGTCTATTTTTATATTTTTTGTTTGTTTGTTTTTTTGGCACGCAGATGTAGAGTTATTTCAGTGACATTTGTTGAAAAGACTATCTCTTCTCTATTTCATTGTCCTTGATTCTTTGTCAAAAAACAGTTTTTAAATCTTAGATATCCTAGTAGATTTAAGGTGGTATGACTATGGCTAATAATGTTGAGCATGGTGCATATAATTTTAAGTAGCATCTCTATATTTTTTTATTTAACTAATTTCATTGTTTTTGGATAAACATGTGCCATTTTTTAACAATAGAATTATCCCTATTTATTTTGCCAGCCAACTTCCATTTAAATACTTTTGAGAGACTTTTTCCTCACTGATTTTGACTGTAAATTCTAGATTGAGCCTTTTTTTCCCACAAAACATGTGACATAAGAAATAAAAAATAGAAGACCGAGCTTGTATCTCACTCTAATTAATACTCATTTTAGCCTGGCAAATGTTGATGTCGTGTGATCAGAAAAAATCTGGATCTATACGTGAAATTGATATTGTAAGGGTATCTGCCATATGTTGTTCTGGATGCCCAGCCGCTGTTCCTTGGGGAAACTACTCTTCCATCAGTTCATGTAGTTCTGATGATGCTTACAATCACCCCCTCTCCTCACCCTCTTATAGCCACAGGAATGAGCATAGGGCACTAACTCTGATGGGGCCAATTGTAGTATCTTATGCACAATTTTTTCACCACATTTGCCTGACACCCACTCCTCTCCATTTCAATGTACAGCTTCTTCCAGGTTTTCAAGATCTTTGAGAAAAAAAATTGGCTCTCTAGGCAAGCAATAAAAGGAATATATTAAATTTAATGTGATTTTAGAGATAATACAAATACTTCTCAGTGAACACACACATGTACCCCCACCCCATTCAATCATGCCTTTATTTCCTTTTAGGTAAGTTGTGCCTTTTGGTGAAGACATTGACCAGAAGGATACTGCTAAAATATTATCTCAGGGATGTGATCAATTTTCACTCATCAACCTGTGATATAGACTATTCAGATTCCATGGTCTTGATTGACTAACATTAGAGATCAGTATCACATCTTTATTTCAATCTCAAGGTGACAGAAGGTAAAATGACTTTAAGGCTTACTTTATCATGTAATGTGTATGCTATTGAAAAAACCACCCAATGTCAAATATCTACAAGAGAACTGGTCATTTCAAAAATATTAGGAGCAATACAGATAAGAGGTCTATTAGAGAATAAGATATATGCCTTTTTTGTTTCCTTGACTATTAATTAAGGCCTTAGTGAGTTAATCACATTTTGATGGTTTTCCATGAACTCACATTGTGAAAGGGAAGCTCTAGACTTGGGCTTAGCACTTAGAGCATCCAAATGCATGATTTCATTTTCATTTAGAGAAGCCATTCAGGAAAATATTGTGATACTGTTTAGTGAACTAAAGTTCAAGGATCTTAAATAAATTGATTAATCTATTTCCTCTCTAGCAACGCCTCGCAAATGCCGACCTGTTATACGTAAAAGACCCGGTGCGTGATAATGATCCTCGTGAAACTGTTCGAAATGTAGATTCTAGGACCCTCACTACTGAAGATTTTAGTTTGATAGGTTTAGCTGAGATTCAGGTATTTTTTTTTTATGCCACAGTGATTATGTTGTACAGCCGAATATGGAACATCTCTTCTCTACCCCCATGACCTTGGACTGGTTCAGGGAGTTAACTAGGTTTCATCTCTTATACCTACTAAAATAGCCTGGAAAGTGCTCCTCAGAGTCCTGTGATGAGACAGTTCTGAGGCTGATGGAGAAGTATTTTGTGATCCATTAGTGATGGCTGTGATGGGGCCAGATGGAGGGAGTAAAACCCCACTGCCAAATATAGGCTAACTGTGATCTAGATTGTGACAGTTGGTAAGTGGGTGAAGAGAAAAAGATGGAAATTAGAGAACATCAGTTACATTTTGATTAAAAATTGCCTGAGAATATATTAAACATTTTATACAGCTACATGTAACCTTCTTCACTATGTCAGAAACCTAAATGTAACTCTTGGAAATATACTAATGATGACCATAGTGTAGAGACCAGATCAAAAAAGGGAGCCAAACACCCTTGCAGATCTCCGAGGCACTAGATTCCTCCTTCACTCTCCCAGGCCTGCAGCAATGGCTGTGCCAGGAATATTGGGGGTTCTGTGGAAGAGCAGCTGCCATGTGCCCATGTTCTTTCTGCTGCAATCTTATTTCTTGTGGCAGAGAAAAAAATGTGGTTCTATGTATGTTAGCAATTGATCAAATATTTTTTTTATTATTTCAAAACTTTTAGGGAGAAAGAAAATGTATTTTATAGTTCTAAATTGTGTATGCTTATTTTTCACATTTATTAAAGTTTAGTATTAGATGAGTACATTCTATTTTGAGAAATTATTTATAAGGTGGGTCTGATAAAAAAAATACTTAACTAGGTACAATGGTTGTCATTACTTAGATATGTTCACAAAAAGAGAGGGGTAAAACCATGCCATTCACTGAAAAATGTCTTCCTTGTAGGGTTTAATTTTCTGTGACAATGTAGCCTTCTTTAAGGGAGAACTTTATACTTCAGATTCATTTAGTGCAGAACTATGAACATAGCTCCTTGCTATAACACCAGTAACCAGCATTCCTGCTTTTCTCATTATTTCAGCAGGTAACCTGTAGCAGCTTGATTAGACTCTTAGGGTCTGCCACAAATTCTTACTTTACTTTCTACTCTTGTGGACACTGTTACTTCCTTCTGTCACACAGAGTTGAAAGGAAATGAGGTATAAGGCCACCTCCCATGATCAGTGTCAGGGGTGACCTTTGAACTATTTAGTTTCCCCCTTGCCTTTAGAAGAATTGTGAAAGAGACATATAGCAAATATAAAGAGAAAAATATTGCAATTGATTAGTGATATCTGTCATTACACCAGATTTGGAAAGTATTAGTATATAAGTAGTATATTTATCATCTTTGATTCATATCAGTGTCACTGGCTAGGTGAATGGGGAAAAAAATAAAAATATGTCAGCATGATATATTGTCAGCATGAGAGTAGGAAAAGGGAAGATGTGGTCAAGTGGGATAGCACAGAGTGTCTGCGTGTAATTTCTATAGGACCCAAACTGAACCTTCACAAATCTCTATAGGGCCAGAATTATTGAAAATAAAAAAAAAAATCTTAGATACAACTGATAAATGTATTTTAAAAACATAATTGACTTTGAGTTATACATGTGCTATTTTTCTGTTAAAAATGTTCCCTATTTCAAAATTCATAAGATTTTTTTAGAAAAATCAAGTTGGAAAAATATTACTCTGTCATTCATTCATCTGGGTCTGGAAACTGGTCATCACTTTGATTCTCAGTCTGAAAGACTGGCATTTCTCCTCAGTTTATCATTGTAGGACGGAGTCTGTCTTTTAAAGATAATTACATTTATTGTTCAAGCTAACTGAAAAAAATGCTGAATTGTCACTGCTTCAGAGATTAGATTTCATGGTAATTTTTTTTTCTAGCACTGCATTGAGATGCTTTTGATGGAGAGAGCTACAGTAATATTAAAGAATTGTTGATAGCTGCTTATGAGGGAGACTTTTACATTTATAAATAAAACTCAGTTTTCTCAAAGCAAATATCAAGAGATTATTTTACCCTCTGTTATACCTCAGGCAGATCAGATATATTCCATGGTTGGGGTGGGTGAGAACAATTTAACATAATAGACTGAGAAAAGCCTAGTGTTTGGCATGTCAAATGACAAGGACAAAAAACAAAAACAGACGATAATCATATGTTCTTTGTACAATGATGGAGGGGGATTTTAAAATAACAGTTCCCATTTGCCTCAAACTCAGGGAAACAACTCAACTCTCAATATTTGCTGAAGGCAAGGAGAATTTTTTTTTGGTCTCTTTGAGAACGTTGTTTTTGAGGCAATGAGCAAGGAAACCTGGTAAACAACTGGTTGGAAACCTAACCTGAAGCCAAGACACACATAGACATTAGAACTACTAGTGCTTTACCACTGCTCCACTTCTGGTTTTCTCATTAGTTGTCATACATGTGTTTCCTGTTGTGCTTACAAAAACAATATCTTCTATCAGGCCACATTTCCTACAAATAGCAACCAAGAACTAATTTTCTGGCTTTCAAATTTATTTGTGGTTGTGCATCACATTTTAATGAGAAAAGCAATAGTTAATAAATGGTGCTGGGCAATTAACTACTTTGGCCTCACTTTACACTGTATAAAACGAAGAGAGAGAGGGAGAGAGAGAGAAGGAGAATGAGAAGAAGGAAATAAAGAAAAAAGGAGGAAAGGAAGGAAGAGAAATTCAAAAAATTCCAGAATAGTTATGGAAGAATATGCTAAGCATAAAATTGTAAGAAAGAGAAGAAACTGGGAAAACATTTAGTTTCTTTTAGGACTCCTATTTTCTAAGTAACAAAATAAATCACAAAGGAAAAAGTAACTTGGGTACATAAAAATCAAAATAACAAAACTACTCTGTCAAAAACAGCAAATTAATAAAGGAGCAAACAATAAGGTGAGATGACAAACGAGGGATTCATATCCTAAAATTTAAAGGGTTCCTAGTAATATGTAAGATGAATCTTAAAATTCCAACAGCTTGAAGAAAGCAGCTGTAGAGTTTTGTTTACACTTTTTTCAAATGGATATTGAAAAAACAATGATGGAAATATTTTACCTCACTGATAATCAAAGAAATACAAATTGAAATAAGATGTTATTTTTACTAAATACTTAGGAGACATAAAATATACTAAGTAATAAAAAGAATTTGGTAGAATAGAGCATCACATGTGCTATATATACATTGATACAGATTTTCTAGATAAGTTTATCTATACATATTGAAAATATCCAAAAACTTTACAACTTTCTAGTCAGTTATTTCCATTACAGAAACCTATTCCATGAAAATTGTCATGTATACAAATTGTCAGTCTAGTGTAATTTATGATGAACAATCTTAATTTCCAGTTATAAGAACATGTTTATGTGATCTAGTCACCACTGTGTAGTCCCCCGGCCAGCAAGGTCAGTATCACCAGGCAAATTGTTAGAAATGCATGTTCTTGGGCTCCACCTGACACTACTTTACTCAGAAACTCAGGCTGGGCCCAGCATTCACAAAGTCTTCAAGGTAACTGATGCATACTAAAGCTTGAGAATCCCTGATGTCACAAAGTATTACACAGACATTCAAAATGTTTACAAAGAACACAACATGGACAAATCCTTACAACCTAACAGTAAATTAATAAAATAAAAATAAAAATTGTTCCTATTCAATATGATCATGAAAATTATGTAAAATTTCCATTTTCTAAATATATATGAGTATATATCACTTATCTATAAAACAAAACCATTCAAGTACTTGTATATTCATATGTACATACACACATACATATACACTAGCAGAACAAAATGCTATTCTCAATATACCAGAGGAGGTGTTTTTTAAAAGAATTCTGAAGTATTTTTTAAAATAAGTTTTTAAGTTTTCAATTGCAGTTGGCATACAATAGTATATTAGTTTCAGGGGTACACCACGGTAATTAGACATTTATAAAATTTATGAAGTGATCACCTCAATAAATCTAGTACCCATCTAATACCACACATAGTTATTACAACATTATAGACTATATTCCTTATAATATACTTTACGTCCTCATGACAATTTTGTAACTATCAATTTTTACTTCTTAATTCCTTTCTCTTTTTCTTCCACCCTCCCAATACCCTTCCCATCTGGCAACCATTAAAGTGTTCTCTGTATCTATGAGTTTGTTTCTGTTTTGTTTATTTTGTTCTTTAGATTCCACATGTAAATGAAATCATATGACATTTGTCTTTCTCTGTCTTACTCCACTCAGTACAATACCCTCTAGGTCCATTCATGTTGCAGATGGCAAGATTTCATTCTTTTTTTATGGCTGAGTAATAATTCATTTTATAAATGCAACACTTCTTCTTTATATATTTGTCTAGTGATAGACACTTAGGTTGCTTTCATACCTTGGTTATCGTAAACAATACTGTCCTGAACATATGGGTTCACAGGTCCCTTTAAAATGATGTTTGGGGTTTGTTTGGATAAATACCCAGAAATGTAATTACTGGGTCTTTCTTTGTCTCTTTTATAGTCTATTTTGTTTTATAGTCTACTTTGTCTAGTGTAAGTATTGCTATCCTAACTCTTTGTTTGTTTGTTTGTTCCCTTCCATTTTTATGAAGTATCTTTCTCCTTCCCCTTTCTTTTAATCAATACATGTTTTCAATTTGAAGTGAGTCTTTTGTAGGCAGCATATATAAAGGTCTTATTTTCTTATCCATTCAGCCACCCTATCTTTTGATTGGAGCATTTAATCCATTTACATTGAAAATATTTGTTAATAGATATGTAATTATTGCCATTTTATTATTCATGTTTTCAATGTTATTTTTTTCTTCTTAAAAAGCCCCGCTAACATCTCTTATAATACCTGTTCGGTGTTGAGAAACTTATTTAGCTTTTTCTTGCCTGGGAAGCTCTCCATCTGTCTTTCAATTCTAAATGATAGTTTTGCTGAGTAGTCTTGGTTTTAGGTCCTTACTTTTCATCACTTTGAATATTTCATGCCAGTCCCTTCAGATGTGCAAAGTTCCTTTTGAGACATCAGCTGACAGTCTTATGGGAGCTCCCTTGTAGATAATTAACTGCTTTTCTCTTGCTGCTTTAAAGATCTCTCTTTGTCTTTAACCTTTGACATTTTAATGAGGGTCTTGCTGTGGGCCTCTTTGGTTTCATCTTGTTTGGGACTTTGCTCCTCCTGAGCTTGTATATCTATTTTCTTGCCAGGTCAGGAAAGTTTTCAGTTATTATTTCTTCAAAAAGGTTTTTAATTCCTTGCTCTCTCTCTTTTCTTCCTGGCATCCTTATTTTGCAAATGTTGGTACACTTGATGTTGTCCCAGAGGCCCTTTAAATTATCCTCATTTTTTAAAATTCTTTTTTATTTGTTGCTGTTCTGATTGGGTGTTTTCTGTTACCTTATCTTCTAAATTGCTGATTCAATACTCTGCTTTATCTAATTTCTTGTTGATTTCCTATAATGTATTCTTCATCTCAGTTATTAAATTCTTCATTTCTGACTGGTTCTTTTTCATGTTTTCTATCTCTATTTTTGTTTCCTCTCTCTCTGTTAAAGTTTTCACTGAGTTCATTTACTCTTCCCCTAAGTTCATTAAGCATCCTTTTAACCAGTGTTTTGAATTCTGCATCTGGTGGACTGTTTGTTTTCATTTCATTTAGTTCTTTTTCTGGAGCTTTGTTCTGTTCTTTTATTTGGAACATGTTTCTTTGTCTCTCCATTTTGGCTACTTCCCTGTGTTTGTTTCTATTAGGCTGCTATATCTCCTGCTCTTAGTAGAGTGGCCTTACATAGTAGGTGTCCTGGATGAAGTGACTTTAATGATTTCTTCTTTGCACCTTTATGCATTTTTCAAATTCTCTTCTATGATGACATAATAATTTTTATTATCAATAAAAGATCTTGACCACCAACATTTTCACATGTATATATTATGATCAAAATCCCAAGTGTTCTATAATTTTAAATGTTTGTTAAACTTTCATGTTGACATTGGTTTATTGCAAAGAGAGACCCCTTCTTCAATAGTAGATGGTATTTTATCATTCAAGAGAACAGTAAGATGTGGTACTTGGGTTGACCTAGCCACAGGCAGGATGTGGCTGCCAGAGCAGAGCTATAAGTCTTTGAGCAATGAGCCACATCCTCCTCCCACTTGTTCTTTTTTTAGCTGATGGCAACTCCCAGGATTCTGACGTTAACCAAAGTTCACATCTTCTTTGTATTGCTATCATAGCCCCTTCTTTCATCAGCAATTCTCACAATGATCTTAGTACAGAATACAGGGTATAGAAATTAAGGAAATATTAGACATTAGAAATTTTAAATAACCAAGTTCATTTAGCTAAAAAGTTCTAGCACAGGAAACCAAGGAAAAAGAAGTAAATAGTTGCTTATCTTTCTACGTCGAAAATGATCTATCCTTTGTTATCTCAAAAAACCATCAGAATTTCTTCTCTGGTTGACTCTCATTCCTAACTATCTGAGCACACAGAATGTTTAACTTGTTCTACTAGTACTTGGATAATCTAGTGAATCTATCATTGTTTACAATGGTCTTAAAAGTCCTCAGTGTTGGAAACATTTTAAATGTCATAGAAAATAAATAAATATTGTAGCATGTGTCTCTTTACTTGTGTAAATCATTGGAACAAGATAACTTCACTTTTTGCTTCTTTTTCATGTTCACACAGATAATAAGAAGATTAAGAGACAGCCTCAACTGTTCCAAATTGACAGCTGCCCTAAATTAGAGTATTGAAGGACTAAGAAGAAGCATCATTCAGTTTGTACACTATGATCTGCTTCAGCCTCCATAGATTATGGTGAAGAAATATTGTGGACAGAAATACAGTTTTATTCCTAAAGTAGGTGAAGAAATTGCTATGATTTGAAGGACCTGTGATGTGTTAAAGAACAGTGACATATTAAAATAAATATCCCAAACTCTTATAAAAAATAGGAATGAAAGAGTATAATTTTTATAGTGATCTTAAAAGTTAAATACACTTATTAAGCCTATTTAATGGCAACAAGGTCTTAGATTTTTAAATATCTATCATTCATAATGTGTGGATATATGAGTAGGATAAGAGACTGATTTTGAAAACTTAAATCCTCTCATATGATAGTTGATATTTTGTGGCATGTAGCTGCTGTCACCTGAATGTTATGGTCATACCCTCAGGCTTTATTACCAAGGTCATTTTTGTGACTTCCTGCAAATGTGCTCTGTGTCTCTGAGATTTTCTTATAAATATTTGACCGATTGGAAATATTCAGAAGGGTTTCAAAGGAAACTTGAAATTGACTACACTATGTAAATGCTGAAGATAAGATGATTTTTCAGAAAATAGAACAAAGATAAATGCAGTAAGGATCAGAATGCAAGCTCAGTCACAAATAAGAAACTTAAAACACCTGTGTTTTGTCAACAGTGGCTTGGTAACTAGAATAGGAAGGACAGAGGAAGTGAAACCCATGCTGGCTTCCAAAAGTCAGCTATGAAAAATGAACCTCTATGACCAGATGGTTTTATGGCTTTAGTAAACAATAGATTTGCATAATGCTTCCTCAATAATTCTGTTTGGAAGAAAACAATGTATAATTGTGCCTTTTTAAAGAAAACCAACCCTATCAATGGCCAAATGGCAATCAGGGAAAAACTGAAATATTGGAAAGGACAGCGTATGTAAAGAACTCTTATCACACCATCTTGACTATAAGACGATTGTAAATAGCAGTATGTCTGAAAGTATTAGGTATTCCCTGGTGGCCACATTATAAATCGATATTGTAGAGGAAAGAGGACTTCTCTGATTTTGAATACTACTTCCCTAAGGTTTCCCTGTTAGTTCAAATTTGTAGCTTCCTTTGATTTTGTTTCTAAGGCTTGGGTGACTGCCATTTGGTTTCTCTTCAAGAAGAATCAACAAACCACTTAATGTTAAATTCTTTTCTAGTATACACATGCATCGCTACTCCCTATTGATCTCAGGATGTGGGATATCTTCACACAGCTTTTGAACAAAATCCTCTGTTTCAGCAAAAGGACAGAAACCCTCATCTACTTCATTTATTTGACTGATTTAATTGAAAACAATTGCTCCCACAGGTGATTTCTCCACATGCAAATTCAGATTTCCACTTTTTAACACCTGAATCAGATAATGAGCCAGTGGGATAATACCCAACTAAAATACACCTTTTCTTCCCCCCAAACATGGCAACAATCCACTCCCCATTTTTAAGTTGAATGCCCAAATATTCATCTTAAAAGACAGAGCTTACAAATTCAAAAACCTCCAGTGCTTGGATAGGTAACATATCTAAAAACAGTTGCTAATAAAGGGCATAAAGACTAGCAATAGAAAATGTTGGGGACTGTGATACAGTGGCAAACCTGGTCTAAAGAGTCATCAGCTCTCCTGCTTCCTACAATCATTGCTAAATGATAAAATAGCCCAAGAAATGCCTGATCTGAATTTACAAGAAAAGTAAAATTATTTAAAAACTTTCAACTTTATGAGAATACTGATGAGTTTTCAAAGTTAACAGCAAAGTCTAAATTTTAATATTGTGAAGGGACAAACAAAGCACTTTTGCATGCAGTATTTATCTTATAAAGTAGCATGTTGTGAACCTTACCTTAGTCTCTAAGGCAGAGCTGTCCAATAGAAATACGATGTGAGTTCATGTCCGATTTAAAATTTTTCAGTAGCTTCATTAAAAAACAAAAAGAAACACAAAATTAATTTTTTTGGATTAATTCAGCTATCCAAAATATTGGTATTTTAACATGTAATTATTTTAGAAATTATTAATGAGCTATTTTACACTGTGCCGAGTCTGAAATTTAGTACGTATGTTATACATACAGCATATTGCACTTTTTGCTGGCTATAATTCAAATGCGTAATAGCCATATGTGGCTAGTGGCTCCATATTGGATAGCATAGCTATAAGGCTTAGAGTACCTGATCTTATACACATATAAACATTGAGCAAGTCCTTGTTTTGGTAAGGTGTCATGGTCTTCAGGCCCCAGGGGTTTCCCTGTTCCTGTCCTGCAAGCTACTGGGGCCATTAGGGCAATATCCTGTTGCAGCTTCCGGTGTAAGAACTGGAGACAGCCAGGAGGGGTTGTGTTCAAGGGATATTTTCCAAAGGAAATATTGTAAAGAATTTTAAATAATGCTTGAATTATATGAAATATATTCTTAGAAGTGTCTTAGAAAGTTATTTAATACATGTGACCTTCCATAATATTGTGAAAAATGATAATTCATCCTCTGCTTGTGCATATCTAGTAGAAGCCTATACCTAGTGAAATAACTTTTATTACTGGAGTATTTTAATTTATGAAGTCCTTTGTGTCAGGTGCAAAAGGATTGACTCATTCTAGAACAAAATTCAAGCAGGAAAAAAACAACGGGGAGACAAATATTAATTCAAAAAAGAAAAAACTCAATCACAACAAAATAAGAAAAAGTGACTTTCTAATTTTCAGTTGTTAAAGATTGAATGGATTTCCTTGAGTTTCTTATATCTAGAGGTGTCTAAGCAACAATTGGATAAATAATTGGAGTGAGCTTATTGTAGCATATTCATTGAAAACTGGATAACATTTTTTGTCCTAATATTTGTAATAGGTATAATAATGATAATAATAATAATTATATATATATATTACACATATCTATTTGAAATTCAGATTAATTATATTATTTTGAAATTTGACATATCATGCTATTTTAATCTGTATTTTTCTATTACCAGTGAAACTGAGCATATTTGCATGATTTTAGCAATTTAAATGTTCCCTTTTGTGAATTGCCAGTTCGTTTTGTTTCCCATTCATCCATTAGATGTTTGTTTTTTCCTTATTAAGTTTTATGTATTTTAGATGCAGGTAATTGTGGCTTATATGTGATGTACATATGTTTTCCTACTTTTTGTCTTAGAGTTTTACTCTTTTTAGAAATAAATTTTATAAGTCTAATTTAGTCTAAATTCTCAAACTTTTACTTTTATGACTTGATTTTTGTATTTTTTAAGAAGTCCCTTCCTATTTTGAAGTCATGAAGATATATTCTATGTTAGTATTTTATTTGTTTATTTATTTATTCTTTTGTATTAAAGTCTTTCATCCACTTGGAGTTGATAATTGTACATGGTAAAGGTAGGAATCTAATTGTGTTTTACTAGTCAGATACTAAATTTTCACAGATCTGTTCACCATTCTTTCTCTGTTGAACTGTTTAGCAAGTGTGCACTTGTTTCATATCTTAGGCTCTCTTTTATGGTATTTTGGTCTGTTTTTTGGTTCTTGTTCCAATATAAAACTATCTTAATTTCTATAAATTTATGTATTGATATCTAGTAAGGTAACTTCTTCTAGATGTTTCTTCTTCATAGGTGCCATGGTCTCTCTTGTACCTTATCACTTTCATATAAATTTTAGACTCTGCTTAAGTTCTAGAGTGGGAATGAAGGGTAGGAGTGGGGTTTAGGATTTGTACTTGAGTTCCATTGAATTTATACTCCAATTTGAAGGGATTTAACTTTATATTAAGTTTTCCACTCCATGTTTATGATACATTTCTGTGTATTTATGTTCTTTTAACATTCCTCAGTAAGGGTTCTCCATAGCGGTTTTATACTTCTCTTAGTAGATTTATTTTTTAATACTACATATATTTTTTAATTAGGAGATTTTAATTTTTAGAGCAGTTTTAGGTTCATAGCAAAACTGAGCAGAAGGTACAGAGACTTTTCATATACCTCCTGCCCCCACACACAGATAATCTTCCTCATTATCAACATCCTCTAGCATACTGGTACATTTGGTATAATTGACGAACCCTCACTGACACATCATTATGACCCAAAGTCCATAGTTTGCATTAAGGTTCGTTCTTGATGTTGAACATTCTATGTACTGCATAAGTTTTAAAATAATGGTAAGTGTTATCTTTTAAACTTTTATTTTTAAATGCTTGTTGCCAGTATTAAAATGAAAATTGACATATATCTATATCTTCTATATCTATATCTGTATCTATATTATTTTTTTATCCTGATCATTAACTAGTAAGTACACAAGAAGAAATGATGCCTTTCTGAGAATAGCTTCACCCAGGGACCAAACTTTTTTACTAAAGGGTGTGGACCAGAGGGAGATGAGAAGGGTAGAGTCAAGACAACTGATAGATTTCACATTCCCTACCATCCACAGCATCTTTTACTATTGTCAAAAAGCCTTTTTAAAATTTGACTCAGAAACTTTGTGCCATTCTTTCCACACATAAAAAATATTCAACTTTTCTCCATAAGAGACAATTCAAAAATCTTAGCTTGTTACTGCATCTAGCTCAAAGTCCAAGGTCACTAGATGATTTACAGTAGTCACTGAATCAGCTCCAGTTTATTTCCTGTGTCTGGAGATCTAAAAAAAGAAAACAGAATTTATCTTCTCCTATACCTTCCCATAATCTACAGGGACAAGATACTGACAATAAACATTTCTTGTAATCAGCCCTACCAGATGTTGAGTTCTGACGTATCATCTGGAGAGGTTTTCTCTGTTGGTTATTATAAAGATGACTGTCATTTCCACAATGTAAGAATATTGTTTATTGAAAATAGTCTAAACACCTGAAGTTATTTTGGATACTGATCTCATCAAATAATATATTAATAAGTAGGACCTACTTTTTAATAGAATAGAGTGATAGCCACCATTCCTTAACTACAATTCTAAAGTTCAAAATTTTTAAAAATAAAATAGAACCAAAACCAAAGTTCTGTGATGTTTAGCGATAAAACTTACCATGGACTGAAATGATGATATTTATAGTCATCATTTATCCCACTTCATATAAATATTCATGTATTTCACTACAGATGTTTTAATGTGTTTGATTATGGCCTGCTGCCTCAGTGCCTCAATCTCCACTAGAAATGCCTTCTCATATATGCATTGTGCCCCATATTAGACTTATAACACTGAAAACATTTTTAAGTGCAAAACACATGCTGCTCTAAGAATGTAAGATAAGAGATTATGGATCTGTATTTACATTTTTTTTGTTAGTTTTTTGACTTGTTAAGTATTTGACACTGGGACAAAGTATTTACTTGCTAAACAGTACCTTTAAAGTTCTGTTGACTTAATCTTTCAATCCACAAACTTTAGATACTTGTCATTCTTATACAGTAAAGTCATTGTTAAGAATTATGACCACTATATAACACAGTACCCAGTCTTTGAATAAGAGATATTTATTTCCTGTATTTAAGTAGGAAAGTTGTTACTCCTGAAAACCCAACCTTATGCATATTTCTTTGCTCATTGCTAGAAGTGTATAGCCATATTTGGTCCCATGTATATGGCACATAATCTTTTTTAATGGTCTCATTTTCTCATTTCTGACTCCATGCTATCGTTCTTTGCTTTTCCATCCTATTTACTCCTTTAAATTTACTTTGTCTCCATTTTCTGTTTTCTAACCTCAATTAAGAAACAAAGTAAGAGTACAGATAAATAAAATAAAAGGATGTACAAAAAATCACATAAAATATTAAGAATAATCTTAAATTGGGCTAAATGTTACATAAAGGAACTCTCTGGTATGTGCATGTGCGTGTGCTTTGACAACTTTATGATATATTATTCTGTCCTTACCCATACTACCATCCTTACATTATTTTAATTTTTTTGTGTCATTTACTTTCTGTCAGAACACTGATTGATAAATAATTGGTACTACAGATGGTTCCAGAAAACAGAATGTCAAAATTTTATCTGAGATTGGGTTGCCCTTAAAACCAAGAAATGCAGAGATATTACTTTCTTGCAAGGGAACAATATGTCAGATAAATCTATGATATGCAGTGGTGTCACAGTTACTCAAACTACCAACCATGGTAGTGCCTGAAGAAGGCAAGAATTAAGATAGTGCTTCTGAAGTTTTAATGTATATACAAACCATTGCAGTTTCTTAGTAAGGATATAGTAGGTCTGTGATGGTGTCTAAGAGGTTGCGTTTCTAAGAAGCTCCTGGGTATTGTTGATAGAACTGATATCTTGCCAGATATTAAGCAGCAGGAATTAGTAGATCAGATGGTTATAGAACTTAGCTTCTGTGACAATAGTAATGATAAAGACTGAAGAGTCAACTGGCTCCTTCTTATATTCTTAGAGATGTAAGTAGGGTAAATGGAGATATGGAGCTATGAATACACATCTGAGAAGAAATATGGAGACTTCCTTGCAGGTCTGATGTTATCAGTCATCTATTGTAGGTGCAGGGCAAATATGGCTCAGGACCATGCCCAAAGATTACACAATTGTAGCAACAATTAAATGCTAAGTTTTTAAAACCTAAAGTAAAGGCATTGGTGGAGAAGATAGAGGCCTCAGGGATGGGGACTTGTCAGCAGGCATGGAAAAGGCTGAAAACTTTGAAACTTTAAATTATTTTGGTATGTTCTTATTGGTGAGGGCAGGCCACCTCGGCTCTCTGAGGTAAACAGCCCTCCTCAATGCAATATTCACTCTCTCTGAAATAGTTTTCTCACAAGGTGATGCCAGTTTTCTTTCTGGCTCATCTTCATCTACTCTCATTGCCTCCGAGACAAGCATAAGAGTTAAATTTCCAGATAATCTAGATGAGGAGGTATAAGATCTTTAGGAGGAGACAAACTATATGCCAAAAATTAAAAGACATCATTGATCTTTATTCAAGAACAGCCTGGGCAACATGTGGGAGTATTAAAGCAAGGGGATGAAAATATAAGACTTGATCAGGCTAAATTCATTGGCAGGAGTGCACTCACTCTGGATTTGGCTTTGTTCAACTTTTAATATCACCTGAGAGTAGTAATAAGATGTATACTGTATATTTTCCTCTAAACTTTTCCTAGAGGGACCTCAGCTACAAACCTAAGTGACTGAATGTTAGATAAGAGAAAAAAAATAATATTTCTAGGGCTAATAAGATACTTCAAATTTTTGTTGACCCCCGAAGACTCAAAATGTACCTATGAACTACTGATAATAGAAGTGGCTTATGCAGGTCAAGTCATGGATAGAATTTTGGCTTTATTGCATCTCACATATGTCTAGATAGAAGACAGACCTGTCCTATTATTATTTTCCCAGCCCCAGATTGTATATGTATATTTAATACCTGTCAATCACCCTTGGAGTAAAAAGCTATTAGAGCAGAAAGGACCAAGTGGAAGCCCCTGCAACCGTCTCCAACAATCCTCCCCACAATTAGATATCAAAAGCAATACTGTATCCCTCAGGAAAAAAGGGACCAGTCCCACCATCAAAGCCTTTGAGAGATAAACAAGTAATTTCTACCATATCTTATCTATTTTTAACTCCACTATTTGGCCATTAACTTAAACTCAATATCTTGATGGTGCATGGAAAACCACACTAGATCGTCACATATGTAATCAGGTAACCAGGGAAGTCACATCTGAAATTCTAAGTGTGGTGTTTTTACTAGAGAAGATTGACACAATCCTTGAAACTTGTTATGTATTTATTGACCTGGCCAATGCCGTCTTGTCAAGTACCTTCAGTTCATGAAATTGGAAGAGTTTGCATTTACAAGGCGGCGACAACACTGTAATTTTTCCGACTTGCCCCAGGATGTCAAACTTTATGTTCTCTCCTGATCTTGTAATATAGTTCAGTGGTTTCTTGATTATATTGGTATACAGGTTTATTATGCTGATGAGAGTATGACAATTGGACCCAAGAAAAATAAAGTGACAAATATCTTTGATGCCTTAATAAGATTTATTTATTCCAGAGGGTGAAAAATAATCTCTGCAAAATATCAGAGGTCTGTCAGATTGATGGGATTTCTAGGATGCACTGTTCAGGGTCACATTAGGATATCCTTTATATGGATACATCTAAAGTGGTAGACTTGTTTTGCACTTTGCAGCACCAATTATGAATAGTGAGATGTACTGCTTCATGGATCTCTTTGGATTTTGGAGGCAACATATAGCATATTTAGATATATTTATCAACTCATTTACTCAATATCTAGTAATGCTGCTAGTTTTGAGTGAAACATGGACATAAGTAGGACTCTGCAGCAATTCCAGGCTGTGATGCATACTGCCCTACAACTTACTCCTTACAACCTGACACATGCAATTTTATTGGAACTATGTGAGGCAAAAAAGGTGCTGTAAAAAGTGATTGGAAGAGAATAAAATCACATGTATTTACAGTTTTAGAGTAAAGCTATGCTTTCTTTGTTTAATAAGCTACTGGATTGCTACTGTGCCTATGTAGAGACAGAACACTTGACGATGGGACATCAAGAAACCATGTGGTTTGTACTTCTCATTATGAACTGGATACTATCTGATCTATTGAAACAAAACTGCATGCACAGCAGCATTCCATTATAAAAAGGAAGTGGTTTATTTAAGTTTATACTTCTAAAATTCAACAGTAAACTACATGAACACTGGTTCAGACTCCTGCTGTATCTGTTCCTTCATTGTCTCCTTCTCAGTTCATACCTATAGCTTCACAGGAAGCTCCCTGTTACCAGTTAATGAAGGACAGAGAATAACAGACCCAGTTTATGGATAGATCTGCATGGTAGATTATTGTCAGGTAGAAGAGGATAGCTTCTGCATTATAACTTCTCTGGGAAGTGGCCCTGAAAGTGTGTGGTGAAGTAAAATTCTTCAAGAAAATAGACTTTGAGGTACCCTGGTTGTCCTTATTTTATGAAAAAAAGGTGGCCTGAGTTATGTGTCTACACTGACTTATGGGCATTTGCTAATTGTTTGGTTAATTGTTTAGTGACCTGGAACAAAGAATATTATAGATTGGTGACTCATAAGTATGGGGGAAATATATATGGTTACACCTCTTGTAATGGGAAAAGGGAACAAATATCTTTGTATCTTGTGTAAATGTTCACCAGAATTATCCACATGAAAGAGATTCTTAATAATTAGGATTACAAAATGAATCAGCCTCTTGTAGTCAGTCATTTTCCCCCCTAAATCTCTCAGGACATGCACAAAGGGCCCATGAACAAAATAATCATGATAGTAGAGAGGGAGGCATATAGGCCCAACCACATGCTCTTTTCCTCATCAAATCCGATCTGATGACTGTCACTGTTGAGGTCCCAAACCAACAGCAGCAGAGGCTCATGCTATGCCCCCAATATGAACAATTTCTGGGGTATTATAGCTGGCTGGTCACCATTGATTACATTCAACTCTTCCTACTAAAAGGGGCAAACACTTTTGCGTCATGGAATTAGACATTTTTCAGGCTTTCATCAGCCTTTCTCTATCTACAGATAGGACCTTGATTTATGAACTAGCAAATGTCATCATGTCTTGAAAAAACATGCTTCTGACCAAGGCACACATATTATGCACATATTTCAACAATAGGCTTATATCCATGAAACTCGTTGGACTTAACAATGTGCCACATCATCAAAAAAAAAAAATCAGTTGGTTTATAGGATCGTGGAATGGCCCACTGAAGATCTATATATGGCTCCTGCTACTGATAAAACCTTGTAAATTTATAGCACTTGCCTTAAATCAGCAGGCCATATATCATGCAATCTCTTCTACGGTCAGAAACAAGGGTTATTTTTTAAAATAGTCATTCTAAAAACCAAAAAAATTTACTTCTTGTATTCAAGACCTTAATCATGGATATAAAGGAACTAGTACATAAGAAAATTATGGTTTTGAAGGATTGGAAGTTTTTGGCCGTTTCAAAATATAATGCCATTGTACTAATAGTCAGCCAGAGGAAGAATTTAATCCCAATTACTGGAAGAAATTCGTTTTTCCCTCTGTCTGCTTCTGGAATTTTTTTTTTATCTTTGATTTTTTTTTGTAATTTGAAACTAGCATGCCTATGTGTATTTTTTTTCCCCAATTTTTTGGGGGCATTTATCTGTTTGCTCTTCTGTCAGCTTCTTGGATCTGTAGTTCAGTGTCTAAGATTAATTTGGGGGAGATTCTCAGTTATTGTATCAAATATTTCTTCTAATCCTTTCTCTGTTTCTTCTCCTTTAGGTATTACAATAACATGCATATTTTATATTTTTGTAGTTGTCTCATAGTTCTCGAATATTATGTTCTGGGTTTTTTTTTTTTCCCCAGTCTTTTTTTTTTTTTTTTTTTTTTTTTTTTTTTTTTTTTTTTTTTTTTTTTTTTTTTTTTTTTTTTTTTTTTTTTTTTTTTTTTTTTTTTTTTTTTTTTTTTTTTTTTTTTTTTTTTCCCTTTTTTTTTTTTTTTTTTTTTTTTTTTGCTTTTCGTTTTTTGAGGAGTCTGTTGATGTATCCTCTAGCGCAGAGATTCTTTCCTCAGCTGTTTCTAGTTTTCTAATAAGCCCATCAAAGGCATTCTTCATTACTGCTACAGTGTGGGTTTTTATTTTTTTCTTTTTATTTCTAGTATTTCTTTTAGGTTCTTTCTGAGGTGTTCCATCTCTCCACTTACACAGGATATCTGTTCTTTTATACAGTCTCCTTTATCCATTAAAGCCCTTAGCATATTAATCATAGTTGTTTTAAATTCTTGCTCTGATAATTCCATCATTCCTGCCATGTCTCATTCTGATGCTTGCTCTGTCTCTTCAAATTGTTTTTGTTTTTGTTTTGGTATGCCTTATAATTTTTATTTTTTGATAGATGAACATGATGTACTAGATAAAAAGAATTGCTATAAGTAGGACTTGTGTGCTGTGGTGGTGAGGTGTGGGGGAGGGGAAGCATTCTATATTCTATAATTGGGACTCAGTCTTTTAGTGAGTTTATGTTTCTGGGCTGTGAATTTCACAGGTGTTTCTTAGTTTTTTTATCTTCCCTTAGGAGAGACATGATAACTACAGTTAACTGGATCTGGGTATTTCCCTTTCTCAGCCAGTTTGGTTCTGATAATACCCCAGCAGATAAGGCTCTACTTAACTAGTTTTCCCTGAGGGTAGGCCTTGTTAAAAAGAACAGAGTGCTCTGGCAAATTTCAAAATGGTCCCTATGGAAACCAAGAGGATTTTTCTCCAATATTTACTGTGAGAATCTCCAGCTTCTCAAGGCAAATTTCTCAACATTGGGGGTCCTGCTATGACTGGGTTTCCCTGGGGTTCTGAATTCTCATCTGGTACACACTGAGCCTTCAGCAATTCATCCATCACAGTTTGGATTTCCCACCACCAGTTTCTGAGGTAGTTTCAGTGAGCAAGTCTCCACTCAGGTAAGCTTCTACTCCCCACCTCTTTCCTGTCAGTGTCTCCAATCTGGGGGGCAAAAGTTTGTTCTGTGCCCTTCTCTCTCAGACATCCAAAAAGAGTTGTTGATTTTTTAGTCCATTCAGCCTTTTTACTTGTTAGGATGGAGTAGTGACTTAAATTTCCTTACATGCAGAATTGAAAACTGAAAGTCCTTCTCTAATTCTTTTAAACTTCAAGTATTATTTTTCTTTTTGTCCTTTTTATTAATATGTATGTTCATCATTGAGTACTATACAGTATTAGCTTTTACATTAATTCTAATTTTTGTCTTCCTTTCTGTTGGTTTTGTTTTCTGTGCTTTTTCTGAATTTAGCAGTTTGTATTTTCAGGACATATGTGCATTCTGTGGTTTATTGTAAAGTTTGTTATATCTGTTAATTTTAGCTCTGTTCTTGTATATTTAAATTTTACATTTTGCAGCTTATTTTTTTGTTGCATGTTTTACATTCTGAAGGTGGTATATTAAAACATACTTGGTAATGGTTTTGTCAGCTTCTCCTCATAATTCTAGAAGCATTCCTTACTCCTTTTATTGAGATCCAAAGGCTTAGTATGAAGTTTAGTATTATGCCTTATTGGAAAAATAATTTATTATTAAAATATCCCTCTTTTACCAAATAAATGCTTTTTGTGCTTTAATTTCTGCTTAATAAAATAGTAATCTAAGTATTTATATTTCTTTTTCTTAACATTTGTTTGTAATATTTTTATTATACCTGCATTTTTAATCTTTCTTGGCACTCTCCTTTAGGAATGCTACTTATTAGTGATAAATACCAGGGTTTTTGCATTTGAAGCAAACTGAAAGTCCTTATATTTTGAAAGGAAAAGTCAAATTATTGTATTTAACTATGTTAACTGATCCATTGTTTTTTCCATCTTATTTTATATATACAATTATTCAGTTTTATTGTTTGCATCTCCTATACTTACCTTATTTATTTTTTTATTTCTTATTTTATTAAATTTCACTGGATTTTTAGAAAGAGGTAAGAATTTGTTCGCTATCAATAATTGGAAAAGTTTACTAGCAATTAAAAATGACATGTATACTAGGATCTAATTCTTCAACATATATCTTTATGTGTACATAGAAAAATTATTGAGATTTATAAATCAGGGCTATATCTGTTAACAGGTGTTATTTCTGTGTATTAGAACTTAGGGTAATTTTTACTTTTTAAAAATACATTTCTCTATCAACTACTTAAGGTTTACATAAATGTTTTATAATCATCAGAAAATATAAAACTATATATATATAGTTATATATATATATATATATATACACACACACACACACACACACACACATATATTTTTTTTTAAAGATCTGGAGTACTCCTATTGAAGATATATGTTTTGCTTTATCCCAAAGATTCAGACTATTTTCTCAACATATTTCTTAATTATGTTGCTTACCATCATACATTTCCTGATTTTTTTCTCAAGTAGCTCTTCTCTTCTACTCTTGGTTTTATTCTTTTAAGTATATGCTATATTAGACATCTATGGGTTAAAATAGAAAACTAACTGATACCTTAAAATAATTTTTGGAGTACATATATCCTATATATATATTTCCATATATATATTATATATATCTGATCTATTTAGGACATAGTTTGTCCCCAAGCAAGGGATTTCTTATAGAATAAATTTAGTCAAAAATATTGAGGGCTTGTGTTCCAGGTTAAATATTGTTGAATTGACCTTTAAACTCAAAAAAGCCTTAATGATGTTCCGCTAAAGTAATTAAAAGCATGGATTTCTGGGATACTTAATCGTGTTTTCAACATAAAAATTATTATTATTGTAATTATTTGCATACAATATTTACAAAGATGTTAATAAAGTTTGCCAATATTTTGGCTCACCATTTGTAATTTTATTTCAGTTCTAAGCAGATTTTTTTTTTTTTTTTCAAAACTATAGTAGGGAATTTGCCTAATAAACACACTGCTATGTCTCTGCTTCTCTGGTGTCCATGAGGTGAGAGAAGTTCCTCCTGGTTTTTTGAGGCCCCTTCTGTACCAGGAAGACTGTCTTGCAATTGCTAAAAGCTTCTCCTGCTTCTACTGCCACCACCAACATAAAGATTGCTCTTTCAATACTCATGCCAGAAAAAGTAGAAGTCACACTAATAGGCTAATTTCTTTCTTGGCTCACTTTCAAATCAAAATCTCAAATGGGTGGGTCTGATTTGTGAATCCAAGCTTTAAGGGGGTCTGAGAATTTGACTTTGACTCCATTTAAGAAGAGTTTTAACTCTTTAATATTTTTGCTGTATTGTAGGTGATTTCTTAAATTCCAGTTTAAAATACACTAGCTATGTGTTTAATTTTTATGACTGCATTTTTTTCCCAAGATTTTCAAAGGCCAGTTTCAGCTCTTCCATTCATTAAAGAAAGTAATCTATGTTCATTTCAAAGACATTTCTTCCTCCTGTCTCCAAATATTCTACATATACTTATTTTTAAAAATCTTTTTCAGATTATTTCATTATGTTATTTCTGTTGGTATGAATTCTTTTATTCACTCTATTTTCTGACAATTGCTCAGGTGCTGGATTTTCTCGTGTATATTACTTTCTTTCTTTTCTTTTATTTTCTTTCTTTCTTTCTTTTTTTTTTTTTAGACCTCTGTTGTAAACTTTTTGCTGAGAACTGTTGATCTATGTAGAGCCTCTCAATCGACTGAATAATGTGGTGCTTTGGTTATCCATGACCATAAAGAGCCGTTATCAACTCCATTCAGCAGAGGGAGATTGTCTTCACGTTTTAAGCTGGCAGTAGCTGCTGTTCAGTGGTAGACAGTTTGTTTAGAAAAGGTTAAATGCTTTTTACAAATGATCTCTTCATGTTGCAGAACTGGACTCAAAGAGGTCCTGTACTCATCATTTTTTATTTATATTCAATTCTAATAATGTGATTAGAAAGTGATTTCATTAACAAAGTTGTTTATTTCCTGATTGTAACACTTTTTTGTGGGTCCTGTCTTTGTAGTCTGACTTTCCATACTCAAACTCTCCTTTCAGTGAATAGATGTGTTTACAGCTTATTGTTAAATGATTGCCGTATGATTGAGCATGTGTGATGCCTACTCCCTATATAACAATTAGCAAGAATTATCAGTTTACCTGAAACCCAGATGAAGTTTAGTATTATGCCTTGCTGAAGGCAGTTTTTCTAACATCTTAGATAATTATGCTGAAGGTTTAGGTTGATGTGGTTAGGGGTTTACAAAGTTCTGTTAATCCCTATGGTCTTTCGGCAGCCTGACAAGACCTCTCTCTGAACTGGCTGGACCCTCAGCCAAGGATATCTTTGAAAAAGATATTCTTTCCTTTGCAAGAAGAAATCTTTAACTTCTATTAAGTCTTATGAGCTAGAGAAGGCTTTTTCACAAAGATCATCTTAGACTTTGTAAGATAAAGTTAGGATATAAACATTAATGTCACTGCTCTTTGTGCATGACTAATTTTTGTATGTAAAGTTTTCACTTCACACAATGTCTAGAAAGTGAGAATGCCAGAATTTTGGTTAAGCGGGAATGTTTAAAATTTGTTTAGTGGCAAGTAGATGAGCAGCGTTAAATCATAAGACCAGAATTATCTTTTAGAGACTACTTATATTTTGGTAATTGAGTCTAGTGACATTTACAAGATACTGACATTTTCCAATAAAAATGGAATGATTTTGCAAGTACTGAAAGTTGTGTTTAGAAATAATAATTTAAATTGAGATGGAAAGTAAATAGAATCAGATCAAAATTAATACAATAAAAAAATTTCTTCTGAAATTAGCATCCTAAAAGTTAAATGCCAACTAATTTATACTAAACTAAATCTCTGCATAAAAAGAATAGTGTCGGTATTGCCATCTTATTAGGTAATTATTGTTAGTGACAGTTTACAATTTTACTTGTTAGATTGCTTTTTGCACAGATTCTGCATTTGAATTGTTAATGTTATGTACAATGAGGTCTTTGACCCCTTTGCTTTTTCCATGTAGTGAATAAAGAAGAAATTTAATTTTTTGGCTCACATTTACACTCTACTACCTGCATGGAATAATTATGCATTAAAAGACAGGATTCTGTAAAAGAATGTGGCAATATTTTGATTCTTCAAATTTCTATTCTTACCTTTTTAGCTCTCACTTGTAGGTGAAAAATAAAAATGAAAACCCTTGATCTTTATTGTAAACATGTTACTATTGACACAAAGAGTAATGCAATTGTTTTCAAACAGAGCTGGTAACCTATATGTAAGGATTCAGTAAAGACTAAATAAAATAGGTTTGTAGATAATTTGAAAAATAAAAAACTCACTATAAATGCATAAATAAAGTTAAAACATATATTTAGAGAGCTGTAAAGAAGTCTATTCTCATTGTTACCATTTATTTAGGGGAAAGTGGAGAGTATTTGGCCTTGCTTGTTTATAGTGGCTTTATGGTCCTTCTTTATTCTTATTCTATGCCTGATGGGAAAGGAGAATGTTCAGTTGCTTTTTCTTTTCCCTTATCTCCATTCATACTTACTGGCTATCCTTTCATCCCAAATGGGTTTAAGGCCAGAGTGGGCATAAAGGAGGAGGAATGAATAGAAAATTCCTTATTTTGACTAGGTTGGCAAAAGATAGCTCTATGTTCTCTGATCCCAACAAATGCTGAAGCCAACTTTTTTATTTGTGGATCATTCTTATGGGTTTTGTGTAAGTCCTCCTCTATTTCTGGATCTCTTTTATCTGAAATTTTCTCAAAGTTTACTATTTTATCCAGTTGCGTATTCTCTCTTCAGTTACAAAGAGTTTTATCCAAAAAACTTCCTCACAAATTTTTCATATAACCTGACTTTTTTATCACCTCAATGTTGTTGACAAGTCCAAGACTTATGTAACTTTCTTCTTAAAGTTTAATTGCTTTATAAATTTGACATTTTGTCTAATACTTCCTTTGGAAAATAATATTTATTCTTCTTCACTTCCCAAGCTTAATCATACGCTCTCCTTTGTAGCAATATATGTGACAGTACATACTAAGGAAAAGCTCTTTTTATAATTAGCACAGCTTGGAGCCAATAAGGCCTCATAATTTCACTTGAGATCATGAAGTTTTTTTTTTTTTTCTGTTCTACCTTGGGTCCTGCCAGAATTATAAAAAAGCTCCTCATCTTGTTACCTAGAGAGCGATTTAGGTCTTAATTATATTTACTTAATTCATTGCTTCTCCCCTGAGGTATAAGTGGGGGAGGATATGCAGAGAAAAGGGATTTAGGAGTTGCTATTTATTCCTATCACACAAAGATGTTTTATTTTCAGCTATTGAGAACAAAAAGTTCTTAATTCTCTATTTCATAATCATTAAAGATTTTCTATAAGTAAAAAATTAAGAATATATTTCCTATAAAGTTAAGCACAATTCACTTATGATTTGGCTATTTCTCTTAGAATCTATTCGCTAGGTCATTCCTACCTCACATTTCTTTCAAGTTACTTCAATAATTGTTTTCCCAAAGGATCTTCAGTCATTCATACTTTTGGTTCATACTGAATTTTGCCTCTTGAGACAGCCTTATGACAAAAACCAACCATAGCTTTTAAAACTGATTCTACTTTTTAAAAAAAAAAAAAATCAAAATGACTTTTCATTGTAAGACTAGAATGTTAAATATAAGATGTAAAAATAAAATTCTCATTGGACTGATATGTTGTTTTCTCCTACTTCAGCTGAATGGTGATTTAAATTTGTGTGGAATCATTTATCCTTTTTTTGGTCCAGGGTTATTTTATATTTATTTACTTGCTATTTTCAGTTTTAAGGCATGAAAAAGACTACATAAATCTTTGACATAGAATCAAGAGTGTTGTTTTCATAGGAATGATTTCTACCAGTTCTTTAAGCAGAGGCGCTGTTGGTCAGCTTTTCCATCTATAGCAACAATGGATTGCCTATGGAAAAAAAACAGAAATTAAATTGGCCTTATGGTAACTTGAATATTTTTGTCCCTTATCATTTTAACCTTGCTTTTACTGAAAAATATTATGGGGACTTCCTTCTTCTCCTTTCCTTTTTTTTTATGCCCTTCTTTCTTTCCCTTTTTCTTCCTCCTTATCCTCCCTCCTTTTTTCCCAAGCCTCCTCCTTCTCCTTCTTTATTTTATTACACTCTCATATTTAGGTTAAACTCTAGTTTCAACAGTTGATAACAATGCTTCAGTGCCCTTATCTATAAAATCAGATGATGATATCAAACCTAGACACAACTCTAAAATGAAGCAACACATACAAAAGGCTTATGTGGCACAATACCTCACTTGACAGAGTTATGTAGAAAATTAGAAATGTCATAAAAAATATTGGGTATGGTTAATCTCAACTTGTTTTATTTTTGTAACCTATTATTTGGTGTCACCTGACTATCAGGGGAGCCCAAATAATACACTAAATTTCCACTAGGTTCCTCCTTAGTATTTTTATTTTCCATCCTGGGTGGAGAGAAACATTCTTGAAGGAGCCCCTGACCAACATGCCCGGCCTCTGTGAGCATCGTTTACAGAATACCCTCATCTAGGAGCTACCTCAAATTAGACAAACCTGGAATCATAAATGCACCATCATTTTGTTGAGAGGCACAAAGACCATTCAATGACTTAAACTAGATAATGACTCTAGCTTAGATCTGATTCACATTTACATGTTACTTGTGTTATTAAAAATAGTTTAAAAATCACATATATTTGAATTATAAGGAAGATCAAAGAGAATAAACAAGCAAACAAACAAACAACCATGAATTATCTATCACCCAGATTTAACAAATGTCAACATTTGGCCACATGTATTTCAAATTCTTAAAAAAAAAAAAACTATTAAAGGTAAAAATGAAATTCTTTCTTTTCCATTCTATCCTTTTTCACCTTACTTAGAAGAAAAATCTAAAGGTTGTATAAATTCTTCTAGCCATGTTCTATCGCTTACCATACTGTCAAACCATCCTATGCTCCTAAAACTTGCATATGTGATACATGTTGTATGTATCTCTGTGAATTATACTTTTACCATTCAATAGATTTATGCTTAAGGATGATTTTAATTCTAGGTTATTCATTGTATAGTATTCATCCAATAGAATCTTCTTATCACTTGTGCTTGTGTGTGTATGTGTGTTTATGTTGGACATTTGAGTTCCTTCTAGCTTTCCCTATTACAAATAATGCTGAGAGGAACATCTTCATAGATAGGCCTGTTTTTTTTGGCACATACACAAGAATGATATCCTGAAGTAGAAGCTCCGTATTGTAAGACATGTGTATCTTCAAATTCCTCTTGGCATAATTTTATACTAAGATTTCTTTCTCCCACCTGGGCTGCCATACTTGGCTGCCATTCCAAAAGAAAAAGATAAATCATCTGGGATGTTATACTTGGCATGATTAACTGGCCCAAAAGTATATGTAGCATGAACCCTGTTCTTGGGCACCACATTCATTCCTAAAGTGCCCATAGAACTAGACATTATTCACATCCTGAACGATTAATTTACTTTGTCAGGGTCTTGGCTGAATAATAGTTCTACTAGATTAAAAATACTGTTACCCAGCAGGCTCTGAGAAGATAAAAACATAATCTCTCATTTTCTTTGAGATTAGAAACCAATGAATAGCAGGTTGTTGTCTAAATAATGGATTTTGCTTAAGTCATGAAAGCAAGTCCTAAAAATAGAGAAAAATCCACTTTATTGGGATTTTGTTCTCTAGTTTTAAAATCTACTCTGTGGTTAACATTTACTGCATGTAATACAAGTGGATCTTGGCTAATCAATCACCCATTTGGATCTAAATGTTAATTGTTTATCAACAGATAAAGCTTTCTCATGATGAAAAGAGTACTTAAGTTTTATGCAAAACAAAAACAAAGAAAAACCCCCATGCAAATGACTTGTTGGATTTGAGTTTGTAGAAGCATTGAATGAGAATGATTTAAAAGTATTGATCTTGGATTAAGAAGCTAATGAGTCATTTATCCATGAGTGTTTGGAAGACAGGAAAGTAGTCACAAATAATAATTATTATTTAAAGATATGTAAATGAATGAATAAACAAATAAATAACATATGATTTTTGAGAGAGAAGTTTATATCTGATTTATCTCTGTATCCTGTGGCCTCGGGTGCAATACCTTGTGAGTGGAAAATGCTAAGTAGCTATTGCTAAATGAATGAATTAATAAATGAACAAGTGATGCTCCAAGTGATGATAAGAGATGCACAGATCTGTTTACTTTCTCATTAGGAATAAAATCAGGAAATGGAATGTTAAAATTAGAAAATAATCCTAGTGTCATAATTTACTCATTTTAAAAAGGCTTTTTTTTTTTGGTAGTAGAAGTTTTTGTTGATTCACATTAGAGAATTCTCTCCCAAGTAGAATTTGTTCATTCATTTAAAACATGTAGCAAAATGCCTCTGACATCTATAGCATCTTTAAAAAAATATTCTAAGGATTTAATTATTCTCGTTTTTTTGAGATTAACTAAGGCTATCACCTAGTCTCTTGGGTTTTACTACTACCATATGATAGTACATGACAGATGTTTGGATAGCTATGACTAAGTAGTCTGGTCACTTCAGGGTTGGTTTGAATGACATGCAAGAGAAAACAATGTTGTAAAAAGACACTAAAAAATAAATGTGTAAACTGGAAATTAATATGAGTTATGACCATTATTTTTAATGGGATAAAGTAAATTCATCAGAATATATTTGCACACAGTAAGAAAGTATTGTTTCAGAAAATGATATAAATATATTTTTCAGTGCAGATTTGTGATTTAAAATATATTTTCTCTCATGGTTACAATAGAAATATTTGGAAGCCAATATCTGAAAGGACAGAAGAAAAGAGACATTAAAAAGTGATTACAATAAGTAGACAAAGGCAAAAAATCAGGAGAATATGATATTATGAAAACCAAAGATAAAGGGCATTTTTAAGAAGGAGACTGTGGTTACCAGTTTCAAATAAGATAATGAAAAAAGGCTATTTGATTGAGCAATAAGGAGATGATAATTTTATTTCATTTCAGTGACGAAGTGGGGCTTGGTTAGGTTAACAAGTCAGTGGTATTAAGGATGTAGACTCAAGTAAATAGACAACACTTTAAAAACAACTTCAAAGGCAACAGAAAGAGGGAGGTAGAGGTAATTTATAAAACCTCTCTAAGTCTCGGTGTTATTAGCTGTAAGTTAGATATAGGAATGATGTATAAAAAGGCTAACATGTAGTTAGGGCACAATGCCTGGACAACATCAGGTGCTCAGTAAATGGGAGCTATCACCAAAACTGCCACCACTACATTTTCAGAGGTAGTTAATTTCCAAAGTTTCAAAAAAATGTATTACCATTCTATCAGTCATCGGTGTCGCTAACTTCGTTATTCTGACCTACTCCTTTAGAATTCTGTATATAAAATTTAATGACTTTATGTGTATGGAAAAAGCGTGGGCAAGAGTAGGTGGAGGGTGTGGTATAAATTACTGGTTTATGAGAGGACCAGGGCTAGATTGTGTTGCATATCAGTCCAAATCTTGTATAAAGATAGATAAGCACTGACAAAATGTACTGAATGTTTCTCATGTGCCAGACACTCTTCTAAGCATTTAACATTTATTAATTCTTACAACCACCCTGTAGGGTAAGTGTTCTGAGGCACAGAGTGGTACTAAGAAGTTAAGTAAACATGCATCAGATTCTTTTACAGTAGCTGCTGTTTGGGTTCTTTTGGGGAAAAAAAGTTTTAAAAATGCTGAAACTGATAGAAACATTTAATCTTTCCCTTCTGTTTCTCTCTCTTTTCTCTGTCTATGAGAAAGAGTGAGGTTCATATATTAAATCTAAAGAGTCAATTCACTCCTGCAGTGTTTATCTATCTTCTCTTTTGAACATTCTTCCGGTAGAGCTTAGAACACTTGATGAAGACTGCACAATTTTTCAGTTAATTGGGCAAGTGAAAGGGCTGTTGCAGCACAGTTTTTAAATGACTAAATTAGAAGCGGCTGCCTGACTTACCCTTCACTGTGCACTGTTGATATAAATTGAAGTAATCACTGTAAATGAACAGAGTTAGAAGCTATTGCATGTTTGGGGAAATGGAAAGGAGGTGGTTGGGACAACTATTGGCCGTGGAATTGGAAATACAATTTCACTGTGAAATATTTTCAAAGATACTGCAGGCTAAAATTTCAAAGTATTTCCAGAGGATTTAGTTTTATTACTCATGGTGTCAGTGGGAACTGGGCAGTTATAGCCTAGGCTGCTCCCTGGAACTTTGCCTAACTATTCCTGTTTCAGCCATTAGAAATTATTTGTTTCTCAGTCTCTCTCTGCCTCCCTCCATCTAAATAAGCTAATCTCAAATAATTGATGCTAAGGTAATAGTAAAGTAATGCCATGGAACAGCTACTAGCTATAAACTGTCAGAGAATACAGATTACTCTTTTTATGAAACAGATATTGCCTATGGAAGCAATCCTCTACATGTGAAAGCTGATCTTCTTGTTGACTTCCATAATAAAATTGGATACTTGCTCTCCCAGAAAATTTCTAACAAATAAAATAGAAACACATTTAAAGGTAGCAAATTGAAGACGTGTTTAAAACCAACTAGTGTAATATACATGAACACTTGAAAACAATGAGTTTGTAATAGTAATAATTATTTTTGTGTTTTTAAGTTGGCTTATAGTTGAAAAGTAAATCAATTTTAAATAGAAAAATAACCCCACATTTGGCTCAAAGTTTTTTGCAACTTCTTTCAGTCTCCATTACTTCATATTTGTAACAGAATGCTGTCTAAAGTTCCCTTTGATTGGATAGGCTATACTTCATGGTAGTTTAAGAAAACTCTTAGCTAATCATTATTGTTTTTTAAAATAATAGGCATACTTGTCTGATTGGAGGGGAGAAATAATATCCAGGGGCAGATTAGGAACAACAATTTAAATGGAAAAAAAAACAATTAACCATGTTCATATTCTAGAGTTCAATTTTGTATCTTTTACAAAGGCATTTTGCTAAATGTTGTGTTTATTCCACAGGGTTTTCATTTAATGTCAACTGAATTCCACTATTGTTATCTCCCAGATTAAATGAAATTGGACTTAGAACCAGATTCTCTTGACTTACCTTTTCTGAACCATTCTCATTTTGAGCGTTCATTTCCTTAGACTTTTTATTCTGTATTCTTCTGCTTGAAAATTCTGATTTCCATTTTATCAGTCAGCAACTAGGCAGCTCTTTCAAACTCCTTATTGGTTGACAATACTTGCCAATTAACATTACTTGCTGCTACGCCAAGTCACTAGATAAAAGATGCTGGCCTCTGGAGAGAACTCATGGCTGCTATCTGCACTGTCACCTCACCACTGTCCCTTACTTCATTCCTTGGTGTGCTGATAGAACTATTTATTGTTCAAGGATTGTAATGAACTGCAAATGGCTGGGAATTCTGTTTTAATTTATTTCATTTCATCTGAATCTGGGCCTATGTCTAAACCCTATGACTGCTTAACCAATGGAATGAGATAGAAGTGACTCTACGTCTGTTCTAGGCCTACACTTTAAAAACACTGTCAACTTCAAATACATAAAATTGAGATGCATTCTCTTAGACCCCAGTTGATATGATGTGAGAAGCCCCAGTCATGTGGAAAGCTTACATTCAGGTGTTCCAGACAACAGCTGAGTTCCCAGCCTGTAAAGCTTAGCCTCAGCTGCTAGCCATATGCCTGAGCCACTATGGTTGCTTCAGCCCATTTGAGCCTTCACATGACTACAGCCCCATCAGTATCAAGTGGAGAAGAACTGCATAGTTGAGCAAATTTTTAAAATTACTGAAATCAGGTAGAATAAGTGTTAAAGGTAATAATAGAAACCAGAGATTTTATTTTATATATAAAAAGATAAACCTTTTTCTGATATGATGAGTCCAAACTAGAGAAACTCATTAAAGGACCAGAAAAGTATTAGAAGTTCATCAAAAAAGAAACATAAAGGTAATAACCAGGGAGAACTAGGCTTCCATCAAAATTTAACTCTTCTCTAGGAATTCTGGGAATGTTTAAGTTCATAGCCCAAACAGAAGAATCTGGGATTTCTAGTGAAGAGGAGAAAATAGGCAGTTTTTCTACCCTGAGGAAGCAGTAAATATTTGATGACCTGTTATCTTTATAGCATTCTAAGTTCTTGGAATAATAGTCATTTCTAAATGTAAAGGATTATATTATTATTTCACTACATTTATAGAAACAATTTTTTCCTATAAGTAACCATTTTCACAGCTACTTTTCAATTTAGAACCTTTAGTAACAAAATGCTGGACATATATTTAAGTGCCCTAGATCCATTTAAAACTGTATTTTCTCCAATCTTTGAAACTCCTGTTAACACAGTAGGCTTCACACAAGAGACATTCCTAGAAGAAAAGTGATTCCATTATGTAAGTGGAAAGTACTCTGTTTTACTATTTCAAGACAAAAGATAATGTCCATAGATTTCCTATTTTAGAAGACTAGCAAGTTAATTAACATACTTATCTCAATAAGAATTTCCTTTTCCTTCTCCTTCTTCATCAAATGAAATGTGAAAATTTTCATTTAGAATGAAAAAAAAAAAAACCAAAACAAACCCCAGCATTCATGGCCAGCACTTAGAAATTCTTCATAAGAACAACTCTGGACAACTGTTATTATTACCTTTAGTTTAAAACTGCATTCCAAATCAAGAAGACTGACTCTAAGATCAGTGCTCTTTCTACGTCTCCCTAGTGGATGGTAAAAAAAGATTGATCTTTTCCATAAACATTTTATTTTCTCAGGGGAGTCTAAAGAGAATAACCTTTCTAATTAATTATAATTTGTAATAGAAACAACTTGGGTGATGAACAATTGCACTGGACTTCAACTTAGAGGTGGAGATTCTTGCCTTCTTTTTGAAATATTTTATCTTGGCACTTCCAAGAGAATCACGGTGCAGCAGGATTTTCCTGCACTTCATTGCCAAGTCATGCTTTTGACACATAATGATATTTCTGGAATACTTGTTTGACGTGTTGATTTCTTTCTGATTGCAATTTTCTGTTGTGATATTATTGTCTGAAGTAGATTTTCCCCCTTTTCTAAGTATTTCTTTGTTTTAATGTTTACATGGGCTTATACTTTAGAATTAGAAAGATGTTGATTAGTTATGAATCTTTATTGTTACCTCTTTATAGTTGTTTTCTTTGTCTTTACTGAGTCTAGCTTTTTTAATTGGTTCCTACTTTGCCAGTTATAAATTGTCTCATTATATTAAATGATATTATTATATGTAATGACAGTCTCAGGAAAAACTAATATGCAATATTAACTCTAAGGGACAATAATCCAGACTTCTTTATAAACCAAATTATGAGCTTTATACTGATACATATGTTTATACCATGTATCACCATGCATTTGTATAATATGGTTCGATCTATTCACCTTATACTCTAGGAATAGAGTATAAGAATTTAAGTCTCCAAAACATGTTACTAGTTACTAGTCTTCAAAGTCCTTTTATCAGACACTTTGCTATTTACCTTTTGAAGTTAATTTCAGCCTTATTCAATAGTACTGCAACTTTCATTTAACAGTATCTTATCTTCAATGAATTTCCTACATGGAGAGTTTTAATCCTAGCACTTGTCATTAGTAAACTTACTCCTTTTGGGTCATTTCTTTGATACCTTTCTGAAGGTATTTGTATTGGTCTAGTGCATGACAGCAATTTTGCTGGTTATAATCTGTTTATTCTGGGATGGGGTCATCTCTGTTTTCTTCTAGCTCTATTCCCCAGTACTTACCCATAAATTGTATATTCATCCAGAGTACATCTAACTAAATAACAACACTCCAAACTTGTTCAGATTTTAAAGTATAAAATACGTGATTAAAATCAGAGGACAGCTATAAAGGCATCTCCCAGGCCTCCTAAGGTACAGTATATAAGGAAGTAAAGGGCTCTGAGGCCTGGTACAAAACTTGAGATGTTTACTTGCTCAGCCTGTCACTTCCAGTTGTTTTCCACTCTCTACAGACTCAAAACTATAAATTCAAAACAAAAAAGAGAAAAGAAAAAGAGAGAGGCTGACTTTTTTTTTAAGTACAATTTTATGTTCTTAGAAGTTCCAGAGGTTAATTTTCATGCATGCTTTAAAAAGAAATTTTCTTATTTAACAAGATTCTTTACGTCTAGCACTAGTAAGAACAATTCATACCCCATGAAAACTCTCCAAAGATCTGTTTTGCACAGGAGTGAAGTTTTCTTTGGTTTAAAGACATTAAGTCAGTCTTAAGTTTAAAGAGAATAGAAGACTTGTGGGACAGGAAGTGCTATTTGGTAGACAATGCTTTAAGGCTGGCTTTGAGTAATAATATAACATTATTTGTGCAAGGTGTATAGTGACCCTGGACATAACATTTGATGGCCAGACCTACCTTGGTATCAAGACCTTGGGTCTTATGCAACATTTACTATTCAGTTTCTTGCATGGAACTTGACACTCAGTAGAAGTTCAGTGAATATTATTTGTTGACCAAGTGCTCCTTTGCTTGCCAGGCTTCAAGACTATTGAGGTTAGGCACTTCATCCTTTATTTCATTTATGTTTCTCATAAGGTCTTATAAATTGCGGTGTCCCTGTAAATAGTAAGAGCTCAAAGAATCTACTAAGCATATTGATAATTTCAATTAGCTGAGTTAGGTAAAATGAGTAGTCTGCAGGTAAAAAGCTTTTCTCTCTCTTTTTTTCAGCTCTATAAATTTAGCTTGACAATTGGGACAAAATATCCTACCAAAGCCATTTACCTTTGAGGAGTAACTTGTTTCAGTCACATCCTGGTAGGATCTCTAGGCTACTTAGATTCCTGAGGTCACATACTTAATATTTATTTTTGAAAGTATGTAAAACTCTTCTCTAATTTTTTTTTAATTTCTGGGAGTTTTTTTTTTTTATTATCTCACAGGATGTTTTAGTTTTAGAAAACTTCAGATATTATTTGGCTTAAATACCACATAATGTAGATGAAGAAATTGGAGTTCCTTAGTAAAGGGGAAATAGAAAATTATCATCTATTTTAAATCAGATGTGTGCTGGACATTATACTCCATGTGTACATTATCTATTTTATAATTTCAAGTTAATTTACTTAACCTTTTACTTTTCTGGCTAAGAAGAAAATACTTTAAAACTTATTGGCATGTATTCATTGAGAACTATTTTAATTCCTAGAAAGATTAATACACTTTTTCAGAAACCATATAAAAATTAAGGGTGATTAAAACCCAATTAAACAGTCAGATTTTAATTGCTGTATTAATTTTTTCCCAGTACCTTTGATCCACTGTTAAGAAAGCAGTCTTAACATTCCTTTTTTTTTCATAAAACACAACAGTATTTTAACATTAGTATGTAGAAGGTGATTGCCTAGCTAAATCCAGTCCTTTCTTCAGTAGTAACAGAACATTTCCGGATAGACATACATCCAATTAAAAGATTATATTTTCAACCCTCCTCTGTATCTAGGGATAAATATTGAGTTGTTAACAAAAGATATTGGGTGAGGCTTACTGGAAAGCTTTATTTTTTCCTTTCTCTTTCTTTCTGTCTGGATCATGAATAAGATGACGAAGCTCCAGAGAACAGAGAGAGCATGCTTTCCTGATGGCATTGGAAAGCTGCCATCCAGGCCTTAGTTGTCCACTGCTGAACTTCTAGATGGAAGAAGAAATCTATATAGTGTTTAAACCACTGTTGTCAGATTTATATTACTAGCCACAATTCCCATCTGATATATAACTTCTGACAGATCTGGAAGAGCTCATTAGTGTTTTAAAACTGTGCTCCATCATTTTGTGGTTTCTTGATGTTATCCAGGGGGTTACCTGGGAAGGGTTGGAAAGATGGAAGGCACGACTCTCAAACCCTCTGTCTCTGTCCAATGAAAACATCTCTAATTCCATCTGTTTTATTATTTAGACATCTGTGTGACATTTCATTTGAACCAGGGTCCCATAGCTTAGAGTAATTTGAAAACCACTAAGTTATAGATCAAAGTTCTTATCATATAATTGATAAAACAATTATTGTGTTTCAGGTATTCTTCTAAGTGCATAATATATAATAAATTATTTAGCTCTCTCAATAACCTTGTGAAGAAAGTGCTATTACTATTCCTATCTTGTACTCAAGGAAACCAAGGCACAGAAATATTAACTTGTGCAAAATTGTATGTCTTATACATGGCACAGCTGAGATTTAAATCTGGCAGCTTGCTCTAAAATTCAAGGTTTGAACCACCATCCTGCCTCTACACATGATGACTAAATTAATGCTCATGGAGTATAAGTGATTTTCTCAAATTCAAACAGAAAGTTTGTAGGCGACCCAAACCAAGCTCTTAGACCATTTAACTCTAATGTTCTTTCCAGAACACCAAGCAGGATCCTCCTTCCTGTTCTGGCAGTTTTTTCTATATGACACAATAAAGAATTTGCAAGTCACTATTCTAGCTGCCATAGTTGTAAATAAATGACATCATCACAAATAAATTCAACTTTCATCTTCTTGTTTTTTTTTTTTAAGTAGTTCTCCTGAATATGTAACAATGACACCATACTTGGCTGAAATCTTTTCTAATCTCACAACTTTTAAAAGAAACATTAATATCATTTCTTTCCATTTACTTCAAGCCTTCTCTTAATTCCAGACTTTGAAAAATGTTAAGAATTTTAGAACACAAATTGTCAAGTCTCAGCTGGTAAAATCTGTCTTAAGCAGCCCCTGCACTAGTCCTAATCAAATCAAATAAATAGCAACTTAACATGGCTCCATTTCTTCTGCTAATACATTAAAAAATCTAGCCTCATAACTGTTTCTTTGTAAAACCACTAACATAACAATATTACACAGCATATTTTCTATTAGAATTTAGAATTCTTATTCTATTAGAAATTATGGCTATGTACAAGGAAAAGCATTTGGTTTTCAAGGGGAAATTTATTCCTGCAAAAATTTCTCTTAAATGAACATATTATGCTTCTTTTAATTTTAACCCACAGAATTTTATGAACTCAACAAAAGTATTTTTTCTTGATTTAGTGATTAAGATTACTCTTAGGCCTTTGATTTGCACTAAATGCTGAATGTGATTTTCTTATAATGTAAAAATTTCAAAATAAGGGAAGCAATCTACTTTTACAATACTACAGATATAATCTCTTGGCTCTTTTCTTCCCTATCGATAAAAGACAGACTTTTGTTACCACTTAGCTCTGTTCTAAGAATGTAAAAAAATGGTAGATTTTTATAGAACTTTCATAGATGTGGACTTAGACTAACATTATTATTTTCTGAGTAAATTTTTAGAATGATGCAAGCTATATCAAAATAGTGGTTAGACAGATGACTTTGTAAATTTCCTTTAGACCAACTTAGTTCAATTATGTCAATTTTCAAAGATACTTTACAATTTTTCTAGAGTTACTGGTGTTATTATTCATAGATAAAAGGTGGGACAAGTTCAAAAAATGGAATTATTAATCACCCAAAGCTGCATTTTACTGACCTGGCTTACTGTTAGAATCATCTAAAAACTTCTTAGAAATACAGATTTCTAGATGGGCTCCAAAACTACTGACTTAAAACATCCAGGATTGGACTCAGGGCTGTAGTTTTAAAAGCTGTTCTAGTGATTCTGATGTGCTGTTAGGTTTGAAGAACCAGATTTTGAGAAAAAAGTATCTTAGTCAATAAGAAATATATAATATTTTTAAATAAATTACTTTACTTAAAAATATACTGAAAATGTTATAAATTTATACTCTATAAATTTTAATACTATATCTAATTTATAAATATAAATAACTAGAAATACTTACATATAACACTGATATAAATATGTTTGCTATATTCTCTTTTCCAATGAGTCCTTCATTTTAAAACTTAGAAATGTATCTATGAAGTCTTTACAAGAGGAAAAGTGGTTGAGAAAGAATGGCAATAGGAAGGGTAGAATATTAAAAGGAATGATGAAGAGGGAAAATTTAAAAACTAGTCTTTGTTATGTAGCAATTCAATATTTTTTTTAATTATAAAAGATTAAGGTTTGTTGTAAAAAGATTGGAACAAAAAAACAAGTACAAAAAGGTGGACATAGTCCTAATTTTTCTATTAAACATATTAGAAAAAATAAATTTGGGATCATACTACATATGCTGTAAGATAGTGTAATTATTTTTTTATTTAGCATTATTGAGACCTATTTTTCAAGTCACTAATCATTGTTCCATGACTTATTTTTAATGGCAGCATAATATTCCATTGCATGAATATATCAATTTGGCCAATCCTTATTTTAGAACTTTTATATTTCTACCGTTTTTAATATTATATGCAATATTGTTATAAATATCATTCATTGCATGTAACCTTTATACACATTATTGTTTGCTTAGAAAAAAATACTAGAAGAGAAATAATTGGATCAAAAATAAAATACTGTAAGGCTTTTTATACATATTTTCAGGTTACTGTCCAGAAAAGTTGTACCAATTTACATTATTAGCTGCTATAATGAGAATTCTATTTGCACTGTATCTTCATAGAGCTTTTAAATAACCATATTTCATAAATTGATAAATAAAAGGGTCTTTTACTATTAATTTACATTTTTTGATTGCTATTAAAGATGAATATTTCTTTCTAAAGGTAATGGCCTTTTTAAAAATTTTAAGTTGCCTATTTATAGTTATTGCATTTTTTAAAAAAAGCATGCTCATACTTTTAGTAATTGTTTGTAAGAATTGTTTTACTAATCAAGAATATTAGACCCTTCTCCAGTCATGTATAATGCAATTATTTTCCTAATTTTTGAATAGTCTTTTCTTTACCATACATATTTTATTCTTATATGGTTACATTTACTTGTTTCTGTGGCTTTTGCTTTTGCTTTTATTTCTTCTCCACGCCAAAATGAGATGTATTCACTATATATATTTAAAACATTTTTGTTGTTATTCTATGTATTATATATAACTTTGTAATGTATCTGAAATTTATTTTGGAGTATAGTTTTAGATTTGGCTGTAATTGTATTTTGCTCCTAAATAGTTTGAGCGTTGACTCAATAGTTTCCGATTAATAATACATATTCTTTCTCCGTTAATACACTATGCCAACTTCACAGAAAATATAAGTCATAAGAAAGTAACTTCTGTATGCAAGGACAACTATTTTGGTTTGCTCGCATCCCATAATACCAGGGAGGAAGTGTCCACGTTCCTATCCCAGTGCCAGCTGTCCTCATGCCCTATAACATCACAGTACCATGTCCTCACAATACAACACACAAAAAATCACAAGTTTTTCAACTCTTTTTCTTCCATGTATCTTAAATCTGTCAGCTTCTCCACTCTTTCACCTTCTCATACAGCCCACCAACGTTTCTTGCTTAGACTGCTACAAAAGCCACATAACTGATCTTATATCCATCATTGTTTCTCTCCAAAAAATTCTCTGCATAGCATTTCTATTGCATATATATTATGCTATATATATGTATGTGTTTTTATACATGAAGGTTTATGCTTTGGATCTTATAGTCACCTTTATACTGTTACATTTAAAAAATATCCTTAACCTCCATTTTCATCTGTTTTCTATTGGTGTACTACTAAGAGCATTATTAAAGTTAGCTACTATCATCTTATTCATCTTAGTCTCCCTTCATTTCACCTCACTCAAGATCTTATTCAAAGTAAGACCAAATAATGATAGGTCTCAGAAACTACTAGCAAATATTCTCTTCCAGGGAGTGTCCCTTCTTCAGTTAAAATTTATGTAAGCATAATTGAAATTAAATAGGTCATGAATACTTGGAGAAGCAGAAAAAGAATGAAAGGAAAGTCCATAGAAACATCCTAAAATGGCAAATCTCAGAGAGCACATCCTTCTAGAAGAAAAGAAACATTTGAAAGGAAGTTGTATCCCTTTGTAATGTCATCGAGGAAGACTGCCAGGGAAACCAGAGCAACTAGAGAAGGCCTGTCAAGTAGTTTAGATCCTGGTATATAAAAGTGGCAAGGCATGGCTATACATGGTGTGTGTGTATATCTATCTATCTATCTATCTATCTATCTATCTATCTATCTATCTACCTACCTACCTATCTATAAATAATATTTATAAGTAATATGTAAAATATTTCCTATTTAATAGTTATATATTAAAATATAATATAGCAAATATATGTTTAAAATATGTAAATAAATATATACATTTAAAATTTTAAAATAACTTCCAAAAATTTAAATGTATATATTTACTATTATGGTAAAATACACATAACATAAAATTGATTGTCTTAATCATTTTTTTAGTGTACAGCTCAGTAAAGTATATTCACATTGTTACACAATCAATTTCTAGAACTCTTTTCATCTTGCAAAACTGAAATGTCATACTCATGAAACAATAAATCCCCATTTCCCACTTGTCACAGCCTCAGATAGGTTGTATATTAAACTATGGAGAGATCCCTCAATCAGTGAAACTTGGGCAGCTAACCTGGTCCTTTCCCTCTGTTCTAGGAACTTCCTGCTAAGAGCTGGTTTAAAAGAATTCAACTCTTCCAAATATGAATTGTATGAAGGGATAAATCCCACCTCTGTATGGTGACACTGTGTACAAACAGTATATGGAAAAACTTTTCTATATATGAAGAAAACATGACAGAAAAATATTGCCACAAGGTAGAAAAAAATAATGACCTAATTCTAACTTGAATAAGAAAAGTATAATGAAATAATTGCAGCTGTGAAGGCAGTCTGAAGACAATAATACAAAATTCAGTGGAAGATATAGCCAGACAACAGGAACCAGTGACAAGAAAATGGGTAGGGAAAATAAGAAGTGACAGAATTCAGGAAAAAAAGAGAAGTAAATGAGAAAAACATTTTAAGAATGAAAACTATGTTACATGACATAAGAGTGAATAGACATCACAGAAAGCTTGGCAAGAATGAAATCACTTAATGGTAAAAAGCAAACAAAATGAGGCAAAAACAAGAAAGATTTCAAAAGATTAGAGAGAAGTTTTATCCTTTGGACATAGACAAAGAGATTGACTATGTAGTTATGATGAAATTCCTGCATGAGAAAACCAAAACATGGGACAGAAAAAAATATTTGAAAATATAAATTTAAAAAAACATTTCTGAAATAATGGAGAAATAAGAATTTATATAAAGAAATATTGGAAGAAAGCATATGAAGAAGAGTGGTGACCAATAAGGATAAACTGGAAGAATGGAAAGAATGGGGACAGGGATGAGAATTAGATTTCCTTGTCTACATCTCTTTATATGGTTTTGATTTTGAAACATTTGAATGCATCACATATTAAAAATTTAAAAATTTAAAAATGCCTGTCACATCTTTGGTCCTTTAGATTATAAGCTTTTTTTATAGACCTCATATTTTTTTTTCTTTTTGTTTTTAGATGAGGAAAGTTCTTTCCGGGCCTGATCTCTATATGAGTATGTGATTGTCCTTGGCTACTTTCTTCTTCTAACTTATGACTGTTACAATTCACTCACTTATTTACCAAATAGTTATTACTTTCAATGTACCAGTATCATTCTAGCCATCGGATTTCAACAGTGAAAACATAAAAAAGACAAATATCGTCCTCATGGAGTCTATACTTTTGTTGCAGGGGAAGGGAAAAGAAAATTAAATCTGCATAAGTAAAGTGTATAGTATGTTACATGGTAGTAAGGGTTCTGGAAAAAATGTAAAACAGGTAATGATACAGGGAGTGGCGGGTAAAGGGGTGAGGTGCTTGCAATATTTTACAAAGTCGTCAGGAAAGCCTTTTTGGAGAAAGATTCCTTTTTTATTTTAACCTATAAGGGTCTAGCCAGATTTCTGCTATGCATAAGAATTTAATTTGCATATTTTAGGCGACGCAATGATGTCTTGTTTTATTTCTTGGGCTTATTTTGTTGAGAAATAAATTTTATTCTTAAAATATTCTTAAGCTTTTTGGGATTCTTTTCTTATTAGAAATAGTGAATTAAAACAAACCCTCCAAACAAACCAAATTGAAATTTATTTGATCATCTGTTCCATGGATCTTCTAGGCAACAAAATACACACATGTAAGTGCCTTTTAGTGCAAGCGCATTATCAGGAAAATAATTTCCAGAATTGGTGCCAAAAAAGTTATTAAAGGGAAAGAAGGTGGGTAGGAGTTTATTGGAATTGCTGTAACAATATGAATTTTCTTTTTTCCATATGTAATATACTGTATATTCAGTGGGTCTTTTCTGTAGTTTTTAAATGTAGTTTCCCATAGTTTTTTTCTCCTTCACTTTTATTTTATTTGCTCTTATTTTTCTTGAATTCTGTTGTATGCATAATAGGCTTTTTGAAAAAAACAACTTAACAATATTTTTTCTCCTACTTTCCATTTTTTTACTTTTATGAGAGCTTTCCTCAAAAGCTCTTTCATCTTTCTACCCTTTATTAAATTTTCATTTTTTAATAATATTTAAATTTTTCATGTCTCTTTTAGAACATCATTCTCTTCTTTTCTCAAGAATTCATTACCTTTTTAAAAACTTTCTCTGAGGATAAAAATTATATATTTTTTGAAAATATCTTTACTTTCCTACCTCTACTTTGTTTTTCCTGGTTTCCATATTTATATTAAAGACTTTTTTTCACATGCATAGTAGGATGTAGTGGACATACAGATTTAATTTTTTTCATAGAAACTCTATGAGACCCCCTGCTCTCTCAACTTCAGAGGCAACTGAGATGATCTGAGAAAGTGTCAAATTCTGTGATTTTCTTTGTCTACTTCCAATTCCCATGAGTCCCATTCCTTTTTTCTTTATAAATCAATGCCTTAAACTTTTAAATTATTGCTATTTGAGAGAGCGTGGAAGTAAACAAATATATTTAAATTGTGTGATTTACCTTGAAATTTCAAAATGTCTAATAAGTAATTATTACAGGTCTATAGACAGTGTTTTGAGTTTGTATATGCATGTTTTATTGCATCACCTCACTAAATTCTCTTTGTAAAAATGTTTTCAGCCAATTACCTTGGATTTCCTCAGTAAATGATGATTTTTCTCTTTTATAAATTCGAAAAAAATAGTTCTTCATTCACTAGTGATTATAAAATTATTTATACATAATTTTAGATATTATTTTTTGTTACCTCATTTAGGTAATTTTTTGGATTTTCTTAGTAGATGATAATTTGACTATTTTAAATTAAATTTTTTTGTCTTCATTGGCTATCACTTTAAAAAATATTACATAAATGTTTGAGCAATCTTTTAGTATTACTTATCTTAATGATATAGCCATTAGTTTTTTCTCACATGTACATTTTGGTTGTTTTTACATAGATATCCTAGATTGTGTTAATGAAATATTCTTCTATCTTAATTTAATCCTGCTTTTCTAACATTGAAAATGAATATTTAATTTTTTTCAAATTCCATATTGACATTTAAGTTTTAATCATTCAATTGTTCTTTATTCTGTAAAGACTTGTTTAATAGGTTCTATTCTTGACAATATTGAATTCTCAACATCTTTCATAGTTAAACTTTCTAGATTGCTTTGTGAAAGTAGGTGGTTATTTCTATTTCTGTCATGTGTTTTTTAAAAAATTTAGTAGAGAGTTTAAATTTTCCCAGTAAACCTTAGCTTACTCTCTTAAACACTGCACTACTTAAAAACAAAAACAAACAAAAAAACAAACAAAAAACCCAAAAGTTTAAAATCACTTTATAGTGTCTTCTTTTGGCTTTCTCAGCACTGATATATTTTTGGTCAGAATCCTGAAATAATAAGTACAGTTACTAGTATTTAAGTCCTGTTTTCCATTTTAGGTATAAAAATCTTTTTATATTACATTTATTTCTATAATTTGCCTTAACACCTTTGGAAGAATTTAAGATATAAATATATACATTTTGAAAAAAGAAAATTTTATTATAAATTTGAGAAGTAGTTATATTAAATTTAAAAATTATAATAACTACATATTTCATAAGAAAGTGGAAAATGACATGATATTAACCTATATCAGTATTCTGATAAATATTCTCTAATTTTCATTGCCTTTCTGAACTACATATAGGCCAATAAAAATACATACAGCTTTTATACAGTCTTTAGTTATTTAGCTAGATAGTTTTCCATCATCAAGCCAGTTCTGTCTGCAACGCTATAAAAATATTATCAGAAGAGAACTTGTGTATTTTGAAATATCATTTCTTTCTTGGAGGATTCTTATTCTATCACATATGAATACTCACTTATGTAAAAGGGGCTATTTTCCTTAAGGAAAAATTATGGCTCTGTTACAACTGACTTGCTACCACTTTCTTACATTTGGTGCCACCTACCTGAGTGAGGGCATTGGTGAATAATGGCAGAAAATTAGATAATTTCACTGTTTTTTTTTTAAAAAAAACAAAATTTCCCTCTAAATTGAAGAAATGGTTACTGAGCAGTTATGTAGTATTTTCTATGTTCTTCATATCTCAAAATGGGTTAGTTATCAGAGAAATACAAAAAATATGCATTGGACTTATTAACTTATTTCTACTTGATATATTCCTGTTAGATGAACATACAGATAACCATCAATTGATATGCAGGAATTGTAAACAAATAATAAAAAGAAACTTTGCCCTTCATTAGTTGTAAGAAAATGTTCATGTTGCTCTGCTAGGAATCAGTGGACAGCCCTGGAATCTAAAAACTTTACAACAGAACACATTCTCAGGATTCATTTTGCTTTAGCCTATGAGAGTTTCTGTCTCTAGTCTTTCTTTCTTCTCTGTGAATTGTTCAAATGAGGAAATAGCCAAGACACAGGAAAGATAGAAAAAGAAAATACAAGGACTGGAAACTGCTTTTTTCTACATGCATTTTTTTTTTCAATAACGAAATAAAATCTCGAGACCTTTTTAAATAGAAACATGTTGTGCTGGTGAGTGTCCATGATATGTGGGATTTATGGCTGGACTGGGAAACATATAGGCAGTGCAGAGTACAAGTCAACCTAATATTTCTGGAGGCTTTGGAACATTTTGGCATATTGCAGAAGGCACAGGAGAGCCAGAGAGCTTTAAAAAAGGTTCTGTGTTTAGTGAAATTGCCACTACACGGAGCAGGATATTTCGACCACTCCAAATCATATTTTCAAAGCTGATGAGCTTTGAGTATACAATGTGATCAACAATATGTTAAATTAGCATGCTGTGCTCTGGAATAAAAAGGCACATGTCTGTGTGGTCTATTCTAGTCTTCCACAAAAAAAGAAAAAAAAACTCATGGAAAAAACTGAAAATTCATTATAGAGCTGAAAAGTGCAAACAACAAGCCACTTATAATTGGAAACTATGAAAAAATCTCTCTTTCCTATAAGGCAGATAGAACTAAAATTGAGAAAACCTAATCTGGCTGGACATCATAGCACACTTAGATTTTGCCTTGCTCCTTAAAAGAAGCAGAAAGATAATTTGGAACTTTCTCACCATGTCAATGGATGCAGAAATTCAAGATCTGAGCCAACCAGAAGAAAATATTATTTTTTCTCAGTCTTCTGCTTTCATATGTGCAGCATAATACTTTTTGCCTCTGCTTTTGGTTTTTTCCACTTTTCTTTTTACTGCTAAAACTGACGCTACCATCCAGAGAGTGTGACTTTCAGAAAACAGGTAGGAAATAGTCAGAGACTTATGGTAGCAGATTATGTTTCTAGCAAAATCAATGAAAACAAACCTATACTTATATTCATCTTGGGGAAACATTTAAACAACAAGGGTAGAGAAAAAATACCATAAAATATCCAAGTAAACAAAACCAAACCAAGGAAGTTACCTATAGGGAAATAAAGCTACTTTCTTTTCTTCCAACAAAAGGCAACAGACAGTTGTGGCAGGCATTTTACTGCTCAATAAATATCTACAAATATGTTCTTCTGCATTTTTTTCAGCCCCCTTATTGGTAAACACAGGCATGTGATTGGGCTCTGAGTGGATGTGACAAATGTCACTTCTGTGTTGAAAATTTTATGAACTTGATTTCATCTCCCAAAGGGCCCATTAGGCCCACAGACCCAGACTATAGATATTTTCTCAGATTCCAAATGCAGAGTTGGAATAAACATTTTTGGCCATGAAAAATCCCCACATTGCTTCTCTATGGTGGGAAGGTGGGACAAGAAAACCCCTGGAACTGCTCCTTACTTCCAAAACAGTAAAACAAAAGATTATCATATTTCTTGGTATCTTTTTTTTATGGCTTCTTCACAAGTTAAACTCTAGGTGGAAAGAGGCTTCTTGAGGCTCAGAGTTAGAAGTCTTGCAGTATCAGTTCTACTGCATTCTAGTGGTCAAAGCAAAGAACAAGGCCAGTTCATATTCAAGGGGTAGAGAAATATATGCTACTTCACATGAAGAATAGAAAAGTCCCATTGCCAAGAAGTTTCATATAGGGTGTGAGGAATTATTGTATTCATATTTGCAATAAACCTACCATGTCATAGAAATCAGCAAAATGGAGAAAAACATTTCGTTTTTAATTGACATGAAAGAAGTGTACCTTCACTATTTTACCTCTAGGTCATGACTTTTTAAATCTCTTTATTCATATAATCTAGTGGAATGTTGATTATTGGGAAGGGCAGTCAGTCTTTTGACTCCCCACTCAGCCACATAAGAATGGGCCTTGGGCTTGGAACACTTCCAAACCTAGAAATAAATAGTCCACTTATCCTGTGCCAGACTTATTGCCTTATGTGGGAATATCTTTCCCTATTTCAGGCTCAAAGAGTGCTCTTTTGTCCTTGCTTGAAGTTTGTACATAATGTGGCACTTGACCAACCTTACTTATATCTGTCCTCCATGGGGGAAGTGATGGGGGGGGTCTTACTGCTGTGGAACAAGATAGGTGAGGGAGGCAAATTGCCCAGCTGCAGCCACAGGGAGAGACTTGCTAGCCATGGGGGCCTAATGCCCACTCTAGAGGCTTATCTTGCTCTGTCTGTTCTCTATGTAAAAAAGGCATTGCTCCACCCAGTGCTTCTCGGCATTGTGTTCTTGGTGACTCTGATACTGATGTGCAATAAGCAGAGTGTTTTGTGTCCTTCCTGTGATTATTAACTGATACATGGTAATCTCTTCCAACATTGATCATTTGGAGATTTCAAAACATCATGCTATGGAGCACAATATTGATGCAAATTGGACTGTTGAGAAATAACAAGTGTACTCGATGCTTTAGTTAAATATATATGTGCTAGATCTGAGAGATAAATTCTATTTGGGGACCTGCCAATTCAGTAACTTTTGAGAGTTCAAAGGACTTAGGCATGTTGTGCTATATCTTCTCAAGTGGAAGTTAAGATGCTGTTCTTTGCATTGCCTGCCATTAAAGAAGTAGTACAACACTTGGTACACTCTTCTGAAGGCCTTTTGGGAGAGATGCTCTGATCTTTTTATTTAGTAGCCCATCATGCTGCATATTCATTTGAAGGGGAGCAGAGTAAAAGAAGACTCTGCAACAGGTTCAGGCTACTGTAAGCTGCCCTATCATCCTTCAGATGCAGTGGTGCTCCAAGTATCAATGATAAATGAGGGTGCCATATGGAATCTCCATCAAGCAACATCAAAGGAAGCATTACCCAATTCCCTAGGGTTGGGTGAAGAAAAAATCTTCTTCTGATACTATTTCATTTTGAGAAACACTTTCTGACTTGCTATTAAGACCTGTTAGAGGGTGAGTGCTAGACCACTGGACATAAAGACACTAACCTGAGATGTGCACTATGAATTAAGTATTATCAGACTTACCTGTAAGATTACACAGGATCAATCATTATGAAATTGAAGTATAATCTAGATTAGACTTGTGAAGGTATAGAAGAAAAAGAAAACTGTGTGGACAGGTGGCTCAGGCTCTCATGACACCTACTCATGCTGCATTGTCACGATTCCATCTGCCCACGCCTATGGCTTCATGGAGAGTTTCTAGCTGACATATGAAGAAAAAATACCTCAGGTCTTGTTATAGAGAGCTCAGCAGAATAAGCTGGCACCAGCTAGAAATGATCTTTTGCTGTTTTACATGCCCACTCAAAGGTGACCATCTGGTGTAGGGAAAAATCAGGATATATATAGATATAGATATAGATATAGATATAGATATAGATATAGATATAGATATAGATATAGATATAGATATACATCTATCTATCTATCTATTTATCTATCTATCTATCTATCTATCTATCTATCTATCTATCTATCTATATCCCTTTGCCTGGAAGGAAGCATGGCCTGAAGATCTTATTCACTGGTGGCAACTAATGGCTTGGCTGTTGGTCAGGGACTTAAAAAGAATAGAATTGAATGACTGATGATGAGGGTGTCTGGTAGATGGACCTCTTGTAATGAGTACAGAGTGGGATGGTATCGTGTCCCATGTGATTTCTCATAAAAATATGGCTACTGCAGAAGAAATTTTCAAAAATAAATTGAATAAATTCACAAGCTGCCTCATCTTGTGCATGTTGGCTAGCTTCTTTCCTTAGATATCCCACCACTGTGTATAAAAAGGTGTTGAGAGCTTTGCATGGATATTACAACACGGATATTACAACCTCATTTTGAGGTCTTCCCCCATCAAGGCTGTAATGGCTGCTGCCCCTGCTGGCTGCTCAACTCACCTATAACAGAGGCCATTTCTCTGGAGCTGATATGGCTCCATTTCCCAGGGAGACCAGCTAAGCTTCTAGTGGTAAGTTAATTACATTGCTTCAGGTCCATCATGGCACTGCTGAAGGCAAGGAAAACAAAATGGCAGGAAGAAGAAACTTATAAATATGACCTTGGAATTAGGTACAGACTCAAGAATTTTAACAGCCATATATATATGGCTTCTCCTTCCACTGTTATTTTGTGTGAGAAGTGATGGTGGCACTTTATTTAATTCATAGATCATGATCTATAAGGAACCATATCTAGACCTGAGTGGTAAGAATTGATCACCTTGGAGATCCTAAACTTGAATTTGTTTCAGTGACTGTTGGTCACTAGTGTTTCCCCTTGTTGGGAAGAGGATAAGATTATCTGTATTTGTACAATGGATATGTGCTTCATGTTAAGTGAAAACATATAGTTACTAAATATGAATATAGTAATGAGAGTGGATGCTGAGTAAAAGAGGAAGTGGACAATAAAAGCCCTAGGCCTCTTGGCTCTCAGATCTATTTCTTGCCCTCTCCTTGCTCTGCCATATATCATATGGATCTAACTCTTATCAACCACCTTTGTCAGGTGGCTTTTGGCTGAGGTTTAATGACTGATTGGCTTTCCTGGAAGGTTAAAAGAATGAAAGCAAGTAGCTTCCTCTACAGTATATCTGGCAGAGGCTGCATCTTCTTGATGGCTCCAGCTCTCTCTGGACAGGCCTACCATGATTATTACAGGTGACCTAGACATGTATTATTGCCTTTTCTTCTTGTCCCTCCAGCCTAGGGACAGTAGAAGCTCCTTACTTTTGCTAAACTCTAGGTTACTTTACTGCCTTTTACATGGATTCTCAGCCTGCCTTTAACTTATGCAGCCAATTCCTTGCCTTAAATTCTTTGACTGCACAGCTAAAACCACTTTGCTTTTTTTGGTTAGACTCTGATAAACTAATTTGACTAAAAGTCAAATTGTTATGAATGTTTAAAAAGTGAATAAAATTAATAAATATTATTCTCAAAATAAAAAACAAATCTTAACTAAAGAAAAGATGAAAAAACAGTTATTTGGATTTAAAACCCTAGATTAGTCTGATACAGATCAAGAGAAGGTTACAATAAAAACTGGGCACATGTAATCAAACAGAAAACCATGTCATTTCATCTTGTCTCTGATTTAAATTACAATGCAAGTTTAATGCTGCCTTTCAAAGTCTTAAAGTTAAAGGTTAATAAGTAGACTGGAAATAAGAAATGCACCTTATAGAAACAACATAGAAGCAAAGAAAATATATTTGCATTCAAGAAAATCAGCAAAATAATATCAAAGCAGCATTAAAAACACGAAACATGTATAAAATAATATATCAGATGTAAGACAAGATAAATTACTTAGTAAAAAGAGATAAATGAATTAAGCCAGCATGTGAACGAAAAAAAATTTCAATTTGGGTGAAAAGCAAATATATTTAAGCACACATACATATTTATTAAATAAACTTAAATGAAAATCAACCAGAAGGTATAGTAGTGAGACCAAGATTTTGTATCAAAAAAGCAGTTAGTGATTCTCTGACTAACAATGTGAATACATATAATCCTCCTGCTTTTAGAATAGTTCCTCTGTCCTCAATAATATCTGGTATTTCCTCATCCAGAAGCCTTCTACTTTACCCTCTCTACAGAATAACCCTTTAATCTTTCCTGGTATCCATGGTAAGAGATAAAAAGGTGGGAAGAAGGGATAATCCAGGAATTACTGGCTGTGGGGTCAGTTGCCTACTGTGTGAAGTGAAGGATGAAAGTGTCAATCCAACTACTGTTTCCTAAACTGACTTTTAAACAATCCTCTATCCTCCATTTTAACTCCACCTTTAGCTTCACCTCCTGAGCTGCCTTCAACTGCCATTCTCAAGTATTTTGGGGATTTTGCAGCACAAATATTTTCCCCACTGCTCATTTAGGTTTTAGTTTACTTAAGATTACCAACATCTGTGGCTTTCCAGCTTCCAAAATACTATTGCTGTGTCCTCAACTTTTACCTTTACAAGTTGTATCCCTTCCCCCCTCCTTTTTTTTAAATCCCTTCATTCTTTTTTATTTGATATTATACGAGGTGAGATGGGGAGTGAGGGAGAAATTTAGTGGTAATTCATGAGCTCAGCTGGCTATCTTTAACCAGAAGAACCTCATTTTGAGGTCTTTCTTTATGTTGAGATGTTTTTATTTATGTTTTATGACTCTCAGAAACTCTCTGTAAATTTTGGATATTAATCTCTTATCTATTATAGGTCCTGTATATGAACAACTATACTTCAGGAGCTGTGTAATTAAAGAAGGGAGGAATAGAAATTAGTGGGCAACTAGCTGTCACTGCCAGAGTCTGCTCCACTTGGTTCTCACAGTTCCAGGGATGCCTGTCTTTCCACACCTAGAACATATTCAAGTCTTCTGTAGAGGACAACATAGTCCTCTACACTGATTGTGTCCAGATCAAAGTGCTGCTCTCTGTAGCCCTGGTTTATGACCCTATTGAGTGTTATCTATAGCCCTCCTATCACCCAATATACAATGATAGGTTTGAACTAGTCACCTTTAAATAATTTCTTAGATGGGAGAGGGAAGAACAGGAAGTATACAGCAGTCACTGGGCCACAGCTATAAAGAAATCTTGCTGAGAAGGACTTATATTGACTCCCTGCTCTGATCATGGAGACATTTCTTCCTTTCAACATTGATTCTGCCTCCTGAGCAGAACTCCCTAGTCCATTATTCAGTGTGGCCTGTGGATTTGCCCTCTGAGGGCAAACATTATTCCATTTCTTTTGTAGTCACATCAGAAGTTAGTACTGGAAGTTGAACAGTTTTCACCACCTGCTTCCTGCTGATTTAGTTTGACTCTAGGGGGTTATTTCAGAGGATGAAACAGTCACAAGCTTTTGAGGGTCAGGCATATAATTTTTTTTTGTAATATAATTGCCCTTTATGACTAGAAAGGCTCTTGTCTATATGTTCAAAGATGTTCTTTAGAAAAATTATCAAGATTTTCAGCTTACCTCTTTTATGAAATTGTCATTTACCTCACACGTCATGTTCTACCTCAGTTATATTTTGGCTACCTTGATGCTATATGGAATCTGGAAACAGGCTTCAGTGGGGACACAGTACTGTTAAATTGATTTTCAGTGTTTGGTTGCCTCTCATTGCCTCCCATTGTCTGATAGGAAACTCTTTATTTGAAGTTCTAAAGACTGAGAACATAGTTCTCCAACTATGCCTGTTTTTTTTCAGAGCCATCTCTTATAATTAGCCTGGGTGGGAATTTGTAGAAAGCAATAAAAAACTCCAGTGAGAACTGTGAAAAAATTAATTTCTGTTGTTTAAGCCACCCAGTTTATGGTGTTTTGTTATGGCAGGCTAAGCAGACTAATGTAACTTCTCAAGTCCTACTAAAGAAGGCCTTCCACATACTATATTTATACAGATAATCACCTATATTTTCTTTTAAATATTATGAATTTCTTCATTTAAATTAGGCTGAGGCAATCTAGGATTTTCAGTCTTTCTAGGATAATGGCAGCGACCTACATTGGAATCACCTGAAACCTACTGCAATCCAGAAACAGGAAAATGAGAGCAAATTAAAACTCCCACAACTCACTTCTATAGTGTAACTAGGAGACTGAGAAGACTATAAACTCTGATATGCAAGTAATTAGGGAAAACACACAAGACAGGCAGAGCTGTTGCCAGAACCCTTATTATCATACAGAATCCACCCCCCCCAAAAAAAAAATTGGACAGAAAACTATGAAATACAGAAGCATGATGACAGTGACAGAGACTAGATAAGGAGTTTAGCTTCAGAAGGAAAGTGTCCAACCCTAAGGCAACTGCTGAGAGTGGATGTGCGATGGGGTAGTTCAGAGGACTCATAAAGGAGGAGTTGAATACAATAGACTCCAAAATGCATGGGACTAGAATTGGCATCCTAGGAAGGCTGAAATTCTTGGGTACAGAAAGAGAAGCAACCTGGAGATTGAGGGTGTGCTTTAAAAATAGCAGCCATGATTATAAAGGTAAGTAGCCTCTGTAGAATATGATAAGAATAAAGAACCAGAGAAAGGCTGACTGCAAAAAGGTATCATATAAAACAACTTTTCTTCTGTAGCAACAGAAAGAGGGAACCCTTGAGTTAAGAAAGTAGAAATGCCACTTCACCTCCTATACCATAATCTATAGAATCCTTTACTAACTAAAATACTAGGAATATCTAACATCTTTAAAAATAAAAATATGAGCCTAAACTAACAGATACTATAAAACTATAGATAATAAAGTTTAAAATTATTTGCAAATAAAAATATGAGACAGAAAGCCACAAAGCACAAGAAAATTAAAATAAAGATAGAACACAGAAATAAAAATAAAGCATTCAAAAGTATAAAAAATAATTATGAAGCAGAAACAATTAAAAACTCAGAAGAAATGGCTTAAATAGTAAGATGTCAAAATATATCAGAGAGAACTTAAAACATTTTTCAAAAAGGACAAAATCATATAAGATAAAAATAAATTATTGACAAACAGGGATGAGCAAATATGACGACACAATAAAGGTACGTGGAAATGAGGGAGTTCAAGAAAACTATGCAGATAAAAAAAGAGACAAAAAATCTGAGAAACTTGATATATATAGAAGAAAGTTAAAGTAAATTTAATAAATATATAAATAAAAATCCTAAAGAAGAAGAAATAGAATGGAGCAGAACAAATATTTAAAAATATAATTTAAAAAATTTTCCTGAAATTACAAAAGATCGAATTTATACAGTGAATTGCTAACTTGGAACATATCCTATATGCATTAATTAGATACTAAAAATAAGCTTTTCTGGACTTCTGACAAAAGAACCAAGTTCTTTCAAAGAAAATCAAAGCAGGTTGGCATCTGACCGCTCAGCAGCAATATTTTCTCAAAAAAAAAATGTATGACAACATGTATAAGATCTGCAAAGAAATAATGAGCTAATGATATAATATCTAGACAAGCTATCCTTCAGAAATGAAGACTAGAGAAATACTATTATGAATATGCAGGATCTAAAGAATTATGTTTTTGAGTATTTCCTGAGGAATCTGCCAGATTTATAATTGGTAAAACTTTGAAAAAATAACTGGTGTCAAATTTTTAATATAATTAATAGTCTAAAATAATTATTGGCATAAGGGCAAAGAATAATATATTAGTATCATGTGTTCTAATATTATAGAAATAACAACTTATGAAGAAAAGAGAGAAGAAAGGGAGCAAAGGAGAAAAGTGGGATAAAATAATTGATGCCTCGTAGGTAAAAACTGGAAATCAATGGATATTATTTAAAACTGTCAAATTGAACAGTAGAAGCTTAAGTGTATTTCAGAGTACAAAAGTAAAAATCAAAACAATGCCATTGTTTCAGATGGGATGTTTGATGTTGGATGATGGATAAAGGGAAAGTAAGTTGTAGAAAACATAAGCTAATTTGTTGCTCATAGTAGGGAACTTATAAACATTGTGTGAAGAAAAATGAAACTGAGATTATTACATAAAAGTATAGTTGTATAATAACTTATCATCACACATTCTTAGTAGAATATAGTCTAAAATCAAAAAAATAGTCTAGAAGTTTTAAACTTTAAAAATAGTTTTATTTGTAGTATTAGTATTTTTTGAAATTATTTTATTTTGTAGAATTAGGCAAGAAATTAGTTATAATGATATTATTACAAAATAAATAAAATAGTTTTTGGTGTAAGAAAAATGATGTGATTCAAATATAAACACAAAGTTAAGTTGGAAATGAAAATATCAATGTGAACTCATGATTTTAAGTATATAGAATATCTATTTCTATACACTGAAAAGGCCTGGAGAAATGAAACTTTAATACCAGTGTGCACTGCAAGTGCTCTGTTTTTGGTCTGTAAATACCAAAGGAATGTAGAGCTTTTAAAAATTAGCTGATTTCAATTTGGGGCTAGGCAAATGGATACAGGGCATTTTTTTGTGTCTTAAAATGGGAAAGCTCTCCAAGACCAAAAGGTTTTTATCAAAGAGGATGCAGGAGCAAGCTTGAAGAGGTTCAATTTGAGTATAAAAGTAATATAGACAAAATAATGGATTGATTGAAATCAGTGTACAAGGATACTCAGAAAAAATCTGAAAACAATAGCAAATAACCAACAAAGTCCAAATTAACAAAATTTACTTTAAAATCATTATAGATTGCTATTATATTCTCTATCCAAAAATGGTGATTAAAGGAAAATAAACAAGCATCAATTGACCTTTCTGATAGGAACTTTATTTTGAAGTTATTGATAGCCCCAGTTGATAAAGGTAAATGCTTCTGTACAGAAAAATGTCTGCTAAGAAATGATAGTGTCAAACAATGTTTAATTGATTCTGATATTTAATTGATGTTCAGTTGATTCTGGCAAAAATCTTCAGTGGATGTAAACACTATTAGATGAAATATGGATGGAGAACTGCATAATTTCATGGCTACAAAGTAGCCCCCATATTTTAGCTGGGTACATGGTGAAAATAATTTTACAATAGAAGGAACCATTATCACCTTAACTCTGATCAAATGAAACAAAGCTGACGTTACAAGTATTATCATGTAAGACAAAACAAAGTTCACTTATAAAGTATTTTTGCAAAAATATTAAGTCCAATTGAGTTATTTTTTAAACTTCCATTTTGTAGAAAAAAAGGAAACAAAGGGAGAAGTTAAAATAACACAAGTTTTAATCAATCAAATTTTGAATGTGGGAAATCCTCCTTTATTTAATGGAAACATGAGATGGGGTGAGGATACTGTCTAGTTAAAGAAGGTTGAAGAGACATAGCAACTGAATTAAATGTGTGATTTTGAATTGGATCTTAGTTTGAATAAACCAAAGATAAACACCATTTTGAGAGAATTGGGGATAAAAGAATCCTGACATGAAATTACATGCTATATGTGAATTATTGATAATTTTCTTAAGTATGATAATGTTAGTGTGGTTGTAGAAAATATCTAATTTTTATAAAGGCATGCTGAGGTATATAGGGTGAAATATCAGGATGTAAATTTACTATAAAAATACTTCAGCAAAAACAAAATATAACAAGAAACACAGGTGAAGCAAATATGGCAAAATATTAATAGTTAGGTTTAGATGATGGCTACGGTAATGGTTAATTTTATGTGACAACTTGGCGGGGTCACAGTACACAGGTATTTGGTCAAACGTTATTCCGAATGTTTTTGTGAACGTGTTTTTTTGATGAGATTAACATTTATTTCAATAGATTTAGAGAAGACAGATTACCCTCCATAATGTGGGTGAATCTCATTCAATCAGATGAAAGCTTTAATAGAATGCTGACCTCCTTGAGCAAGCAGAAATTCTGCCAGCAGGCTGTCTTTGGACTCAAACTACAATTCTTCAGTGACTCCCCAGTCTTTTGGTCTTGCTCATCATATTTTGGATTCACCCATAGAAGTGAGTTTACAAGTCTATGAGCCAATTCCTTAAAATAACATACACTCTCTCTCTTTCTCTAAGCCTCCCCCCCACACTGAGAACCATGACTAATACAAGAATATAGGTAGGTGATCATTTTACTATTTTTTAGATTTTTACGTATGTTTAAACATTACAATAATAATTTAATTCTAAATTTTTAGCCATCTGATGTCCTTATTGAATAACCCATCCTTTTTCCATTGATCTACAATGCAAGCATTTTTCATAAACCAAGTTTATAAGTATGCACAACTCTTTCTCTTCCTAGACTCTTTATTCTGCTTTTTATTATGTTCACTTGCCTTGCTCCAATACTACACTATCTTATGCAACATAACTTGAAATTAGGCCCTGATATCTTGAATAAGAAGTCTCCTAGGATTACCCTTCTTTTTTTCATGAACTTATTGGTTATTTTTTGGATATTTTATAAATCAATTTTAATATTTTTAGGTTTTGTGTCAACACTATTGAAATTTTAACTGGATCTTTTGAAGTTTGGGAATTATTGACATTTTTAAGATACAGACCTTTTCTAGCCTAGTAGATGTTATTTTGTTGCATTTATATAGTGTTTTTGAATGTTCATTAATAAAGTTTTATAATTTTCTCTATGGCAAGCATCAACAAGTTTTTGATAGATTTATTTCTGATTACTTTTTATTTTGTTATTTTTAAAATGGCATCTTTAAAAAATATTTTCTAAATTTTTTAAGTTATATAAAAATGTAATTCGATTGTATACATTGATTTGATATTTAGGCAACTTATTAATTCCTCTTTTTTATTCAAACATATTTTTGGTTCTTAAATTTTTGGTTATACCTTCCAACATAATATCATTTTTCTTTGTGATTGTTACACTTATATTTCTTCTTCTTGTTACACTTATATTTCTTCTTCTGTATCTATTATTCTGGCCAGAAACTTCAGTACCATCATGGAAAGAATGGTGATGTGTTTAATATATTCCTAATATTAAAAAAAATGCTATTATTTAAAATTTATTATAATGATTTACTGTGAGAGTTTTATAAATATGCTTTTTAAATTAGAAAGTTTTTCTTTCTAATTTCTAGTTTACTCAAAGTTTTTATCATGAATATATGTCGAATTTCATCAAACACTTTTTTTCCTGCATATGTTATTACTTTTTTCTCTGTAATTTGTTAATATGTGAATTAAGTTTATCAAATTTTCTAATATCAAGTCAGTGTTAAATTCTTGGAATAAATTTAAATCGATCATGCTATATTTTCTTTCATATAGAGTCTTGGATTTGGTTTAGAATATTTTAATTAGGATTTTGTATCTATGTTCATCAAAGTCAATAGCCTGTAATTTTCTTTGGTTGTACTTTGCTTTAAAATTTTTGAGTATTGATATTATGTTAGTTACATAAAATAAATTGAGTAATTTTCCTCTTTTTCTAGTTTCTAGAAAAGTTTAAGATTGGGATTATTTGTTCCTGAAATATTTAGAATAATTTGTCTCGTAAACGTCTGGGTCCGGTGTTTTCTTAATGAAAACATTTTACTTACTCATTCAATTTTTTAAACATTGTTATGGACTAATTCTGATTATATATTTTTCTTTCATCAGCCTAGAATTTACTTTTGTTGATGGAAGAAATAGAATGTTTTGTCTGATTACAAAAATATACAAAACTGCAGTTTTAGAATCAGGACATTGATTTCTCATGGTGAGGGTAGTGATTAGAAAATAACACAGAAGGGCTTCTCTTTCTTGATTTGAGAGCTGGTTACAAAGCTAATTTACTCTGTGGAAATTCACTTTGTTGTATACTTAGAGTTGTGTACTTCTATATTTATGTATTATACTTTATTATAAATTTTAAAATATTTAATTAACAAAAAAATTACAAAATGAGAATGTTTTCAAGATATATAAGGGTGACTAAAAAAGAATCTGTATTAATATATCACTTTAATGGGTTAAAGACAAGTATAATATTGATTACATAAAAATTTAAAATTCTTTTCATAATAAATTAAAGGGCAAATAATAAGTTGTGAAAAATGCTGCTTTAATGTCAGATAATGGATCAATATCATTATGATAAATAAACCTTTTATAAAAAAAAGTTGTTGTGCCTAAGCAACTCACCACAGAAAATACTGAATGTTTTTCATAGATGTATTAGTCATTTAGACTGTTTACATTTATATTTAATATTGTTTTGATCAAAACACTGACACTTAAAAATTAACCCTATTAAAGTTTAACTTATATGGTGAATAACATTCTTACACACTTTCTGTAGGCATATTGGAGGATAACTTGGCTATATATATTTATATATATATATATATATATATCGGTTGTCTAAAAACTGATTTATTTCTGACAGCAATTCTATGTATGAAGCCTATGAAAATAATCATTAATGTGTAGAGATATCTTTCAATTGCTTTGTTCATTATATTATCTTTATAATTGCAAAAATTTGGACTCCAACTACATAACAACAATATAAGACTGATAAATAAAGTTATTCAAACGAATCATATATTGGTATACTAACTAGACATTAAGATTGTTAATGATGAATATTGAATGAGATTCAATAAATATCTATTCTATTGTTAAGTGAAAATAAAGGTTAAAATTATATATGTATATAGATATCATACATGTATATAGATATTATACATGTATATATATATGTATATATATACATGAAATCTATCTCAGTTATCTTTACATATACATACATTGCATGGATATGTTCTTATCAGACTTTTTACTAGTGGCAATCTTTGTGTAACAGAATTAGAAGCTCTGACTTTTACTCACCTATAATTTCTACATTTTCTAAAATGAGTATGCATTTTTGTTTATAGTAAAAGGAAACTTAGAAGGTATTATGTGCATGCTATAAGAAACTATTTTTAAAATTGCAGAAAATAACAAAGAATGAAATCTGTTAGATTTTTATCTTAGACATAGTTACAAGGCCACCATGCCTAGTATTCGTCTCTACCTGAAAGTGCACCTCACCTGTGTCTCAGTGAAGCAAGCTACATTTCTTTTGCATACAAATAGGCTCTGACCGTACTAGAAATGCACTTGATCCAAAAGTGCTTAATCTAGGCTTATGGGAACCCATAACTTGTCATGGTGCTAAAGACTTTTCCTAATGTAGGTGCAGGTAATTAGATATCTCATTATTCTAATTCTCTGTGGACTTTATATGGAATGTGGTAGGTTAATGGCTTTTTTTTTTTCTTTTTGAGACAACAGATGACACACTTAAGAGGAAGCAATGAGGACAAGAAAAAAGATTACAGGAGAAGAAGTCAGGGAGGGAAGAACAAGAAAGAACAGTCCGAGAAGGCAGAAAGGGAGAAGCTTAAGTTCATCTCCAATAATATCTTATCCTGAGTTTGCTAATTCTTATTTACATATATCCTCAAGGTGACTTCTGTAAATTTTTCATTTTTACAGATGAAGAATGCCAAGCAGTTGTCTTCAGTTGACTGATACAGTCACTCCTTGGTACTACATTAACTTCATTCATATTTAGTCACATGTACTAAGAGCTACTGGAGTGCATAATAGCAGAGGACATTGTCTTTTTGACTATTTGCTCTACAGTCTCTACTTTGTATGTGTGTGTGCTTTGTACACCTAAATATTTCGCTATAGTATAGATGTTATGTTACTGGTGATCAGGTGTTTGCATTATTGTGGGAGTCAGGAGCTCCATCCTTGGGTTCTTCACAAAGGATTTGCATAGAGGTCCCACGCTTGGAGAAGAAAGAACAGACAAAAAGCAGCAAACAGAAACGATTTTATCAAAGAATGCAAGCAAAGTACATTTGGAAGACAGTCCAAGTGAGCAGCAGCTGGATAAAAATCGAGTGTGCTGGGAAACTGGGGTTGTGAGTTTTTATGGACCATAGAGTTTTTTGTTCTCCTTCTGTCCCTCCCACTGTGAATTGGCACTGGCATGTGAGGTGTGTGCCCATTTATAAGTCACACACCTGCACCCTGGGGACTTTGAGGGTAGGCACATACTCAGTAAACTAATTTCACCCATAACAGTAGATTACCCTCTGAGTCAGTTCATATAATGATCATCTGCAGTTAACTGACTCAGGGAATGAAGGGGAGCGAGGGGGAGCAGGAAGATACCAGGTGCCTCTCAACACCTTACCTGCCTCTCTGGCTTCTAACCTTGGGAATAGGAGGGAGGCTTCATAAGCCACCAGATACCTTGTTGTGTACATCCTTCTGCTGCACCATTTTGGGGCCTTGTTAACCCTTCATTGTCTTTTTCCTTTGGGCTCATATCTACTTATCTATCTACCTTGTCATTTATATTTTAGAAGTGGACACAATCAGGGGATTGTAACCATCTATAATTTCCCAATTCTGTTTTTCACCTCTCTTCCATACAAGTTAAGGTTAGAAGCAATCTTAAAAAAATAAACATTGAGCTCATTAAATATATTGTAGTAAGGGAGGCTTGCTAAATAAAAATGTATTAATGCTGCAGAAAACTTCTCTAAAACTTGTAAATAGGCAAGAGAGATTGCTGAATGTGCTTTCTGGGCAGGGCCAGCTGGGCTTTCTAGAGGTTGGGTTGTTTTATAGCTCTGTAGGGCTGAGGTTAACTTGCAGATTTTTGTCAGGCAGAAATGCAAATCATTTCTTTCCTGTGGAAGAGAACACCCCAAAGGATATGGCTTGCTGCTAAGTTTTGTTCTAACCTAGATATTTTATCCCAGCAGTTCTACATTTAGTTGCAGGTAAGACTAGCTTTTCAAATGCTTTTGACCTGGTCATAACATTTTACTGGTTCCTTCATTAATTAATGAATTGAATAAAATTCTTGACATGTATTCATTTCATATTTGCATATATATATGCATATATATATATATATTTTGAGAGAGAGAGAGAGAATATATACTCTAAAATGTGTGTGTATTGGGTGTGTGTATATATATATATATGTGTGTGTGTATATACACACACACACACATACACACACACACACACACACACACATACACACTTTAATGATGCTCTTATCCATAAATTCATTTTTTCTTTTGGAAAAAATATTCAGTATGGTCCAAGCTAACCATAGTGATTCCTAGGTAGGAGGTTAAAAGGGTTTGTAAGATTATTTCCCCTTAAAGACTGACACAAAACACTACATGCTCCCAAAATTCCTCTTTAATTCCAAATCTACCAATTTCTTTCTTACTATAATTTTTTAAATATTCAAATAGAAATATTTTATATAGGTTTTACTTTTGCTGCATTTTATGTTATATATGGTTTACATCTGTTAGATTTTATTTGTCATAAAGCAACCAGTTCTTTTGAGCTTCTTTTTACAGTGCCTTAAAAACAATAATTGGTAAACAAGTGCTTAATGATACAAGCATTTAAGAAGCAATATCTCTTTTATATTTACTCCCTTGAAATGTCTTTTAAAAATTCAGTTTAATCTGTAGGCCGCTCATCTGCTTTTAGTCACCTGTAGCGATGAGAAATTTTACTGAGTTTTTCTCATTCTTTCAATTAGAGTTCTCATATGATAAATGGTGACATAACAGATAAGATCATTTTTTTATACCTTCCAAATATACAGGCTTTATTCCTTTATCATGTTGACTGACATACATTAAGTGAGAACCTCCTCTGTGTTGTGCACTGATCTGGGAGATGAATATATAGATAAATACAGGAAATCAAATAACTAGGAAGAACTGTTAGTGAAATACAGATTCAAAGCACTGAAGAACAGCTAAATTTTCAATCCTCTATTCTAAGATTATTTTTGTTCAAGACTCAGGATAAAGTATTTATAATAAAAACATCTTCCTTGAAGAGTTCTCTTGAAAACAAATGAATTCCTTCTAATTCTTCTATTTCATATTCTCTACAATGGTTTATGCTGTTCTGGTTTCTCATCTTCCCTGTTTTAATTAGAAGCTTCATAATTCCTCTACTTGGGGTAAACAATTGGTCCATTTTCATTGTCATTTCTCAAATAACCTGCCTCTACCAGTACTCATCTGTGCTTTTCCTAAATAAAATAAACAAACAAAAAAGTTATTTGTAATAACTTCAAAAAAAGTCAGTAAAAGTTAAAGCAAGAAGAAAACAGGGTGAAGACTTGAGGAGAAATGTTTCACTTTACGTTATTCTTTTGCTCGATGTGATAGAATTGGTCATTCACCATAGATGAAACAGTATGAAAAAGAATGAAAATAAAAAGTAAAGTAAAATCATCCAATATTATGGTTGACAAAGTGATAACTCCTTTCAATCTACAAACTGACAAAGGAGTATTCATATAAATTGACAGGACATGGTGAGTCATGAACCAAAAGGTGTCAATTAACTTGTCTGAATTCATGCAGCAGATTAAACTGTGCCTACATACAGCCGCTGACTAAAAGATGTCTTTTGGCAACCATCTTGGAGAAGGTAAAAAATATTTTCAAAGTTAAGCAAACATTGTGGGTGGATACTTCTACATGCTGAAAATGTTAAAGTCAGCAGTCATATTTCCATTGACTTCATGTGATTTCTGGAATAGCGAGGACAAGAGAATACAGAATCTTGCTGGGTCAGATGACAGGGATTTTGGAAGTAAAACCCAGAAAGGAAGCATAAAATATCCTTGAGTATTGGTAGAGTACTTTTTCTAGAAGTTGTTCTCTTCCTATTAAAATACTGATTAGTCTAAAAAAAAAAAAATTCTCACTGCCACACAGGTACAGAACAATTGTGGTAAGCGATTTTGTATAGTTTACATTGATGAAATATCAGCCTTCCATGCAGATAGGATGACTTATAGGATATGAAATGGGTATAGCTTTCAAAATGTAGTTTAATTAAACTATTCTTTTTAAAGTGTGAACTTTGAAGAAGTGGAGTATCATTTCTGGTACGAGAGAGTGACCATCGTTCCAGACTGGTGTGTAATGTTGACCAGACAAAATCACACAGGTGGTAATGATGAAAAAGATGACAAAATAAATGGCTTCAGTATGACAGGAGAGTCTATGGCCTTATCATATTTAATCTTCATCATAATCTTTAAAATAAAAACCTCATAAAAATCTTTTAATATGTATTATTATGCCCATTTTCCTAATCTGGAAATTGAGTCTCAAAGATGTTAAAATAGTTATTCAAAACCTAAGGATCATTACCATTTTCTTTTCACAGCTGAATCCCACTTGGCTACTCCTGGCTAAGCACTTCATAACTTCACAACTTCTCTAGTGAGGAGTTAGCATAGTCCAGCAAAACTATTCTGTAATGACAGCCATACATAAAATAGTGGGATATCTATGCATGCATATGGATACATGGCTCTATTGAGGATTTCTGTTTGCAAGTAACTAACTGACTCTAACTTAAGAGAACCATGGAATATATAGGTAAGGTGGCAGGGTTTGTCTTGAATGTGTGCACAAACTGGAGAAATCAGTAGAGGAATTAGGCTACCATGGGGATTTCAGCCTCGCAGGCTTATGCATTTCTCATTAGACTTTCAGTTACTCGTATTTCTATTATATATTTTTTTCACATTCCCTGGAGAGAAATTCTTAATGGCTTCAGATAGAAGGTCAGTCAGGTTATGAGATATATGAGAGCTGGCGTTAGCAACGCCAATATGGTAACTGTGGGGACAATTGTTACTTCTAAATGTGATATCTACAGTGGTTATATGTATATATTTGTGTACACAAGCATATATTTGTATTTAATTTTGGATGCAATTACAATGGGTAAGTCTGATTATTCTTGGCTTAAGACCTAGGACTTAGTTCTTTAGATATTATTAAGAAAAGGTCTGTGAATTAGATGAGCTAAAAGTAATATTTTTACAGTAGAAACTTTTCTACCCAAAGTGAGCAAATCTAGTTCTTAAAACTTGAACTTGAATCTTAAACCTGAGCAAGACCTAATTTTTTAAGTGTTTTTATATTTAACACTTAACTATACAAAGTGCTAGACAGAACATTAATTTCCTTTACATCTGTTCATCAGTTTTTCCTCATAAAATGAGCATAGGAACTTAGCCCAAGAGAAAACACAGGAGGAATACTAATGTTTCAAACTTAATGAGGCTAGATTTTTCAGTAAAAAGGTCCTGGGCATATTAACAACCACTGAAGACTTTGCTATATGTTTCACTTTTAAAATATTTTAGAGTTATACCATAGACATAAATTTAGTTGTTCCTCAGATCTGTCATTTATGTGCCTTGTCAAAGCTGTAGGAACAGCTTGTTACATTTTCTAAAAGGGAAAAATGTAGCATAATTGACATTGAAAGGATCAAATTGGCTGTATACCGAGAGTGACCACATATACCAATTTCCCCATCTCCTATCATTCTAGTTGCTTTTTCTTGTACCTTCTTGTAGAAATGTTAGGTGCAAAACCAAAACAAGTCTGTTTTTGTAAATAACTAAGTTTTCTTCAAACACAGAATTATTTGAATACAACGTGGAGTAGAAATAAATTAGTGTTCATTATCTATTTTGAGGTTAAGGGGAGAGATAGAATCCTGTGGAGGGAACATTTTCTTTCCTGGTGTGCAAGGGCACCTGGCTTTGCTCATCTGCACTCTGAAAAAATAAATACTTAATACAGTCAGTCCTATATATCTACAGGTTCCAAATCCATGTATTCAAACAATTTTGTATTGAAAATATTTGAAAAAAGTTTATGCTGCTGACATATACTATATAGTTAGACCTATGATGTTTGCATCTATGCTAAACATGTACAGATTTTTTGCCTTGATATTATTTCCTAAATGATATAGTATAACTATTTACATAGCATTTACATTTTATTAGGTTTATAAAAGATCTAGAGATGATTTAATGTATATGGGAGGATGTGTGTAGTTTACATGCAAACACTATACTGTTTTATATGAGGGAGTTGAGCATCTGAGGATTTTGGTATGTATGGGGGTCCTGAAACCAACCTATGTGGTCCATTTCTCTTTATTTACATATTAAAGCAACCCTCAAAAGAAAGTAAGCAAGAATATGACATATTGGTTTCACATTAAGGAACCCACAAAACACAGTTCTTAAAGCCTATAGGCAGTTCTTAAAGCCTATAGGCAGAATTTTTTTGGATATACCTCCTGCTGCCTTTTCCTACTTGGAATACTGTAAGAAAGCAAGATGCAATCATAGGGTCACTGCCTTTTGAAATACTATGTCCCTTGTGGTTCTGCTTGACTTTCTACCAAGTGTTTTTGATGAAAGTTGCTATATTTCCTGATGTCTTCTGAGTTATTTGCTAGTAAAAAAAAAATAAATACTAGTCAAAGCAAACTTTATTACAGTTGATGTCTGAGAGATCTGTGGGCTGTGGGTGTCTATGCATGGGGGATAAAAGAGGAGGTGGGTAACTCCCTTAGCCAAGTTTTACAGTTGTTATATGTGGGAGTTTCCAGAATCTTAAAAGGCAATGAAAGCATCCTATATGTAAATTGTATTTTAAGTAGGTGAAGACTTATATCATCCATGAAGGGAAATGAAAGAAAATATCATATTCTATCACAGTTGAAATTGCAAATATACAGAAGCCTAGGAACTTTCCACTTGATGCACTCTTGCCAAGAATGCTGGCCCTGGATTATATCTTTCATCCACAGACAACATCCCGAGTAGAAGAGCTGTTCTTGCAAATGGCTCAGCATGCTGCCTCACCAAAGAGGTAGCAGACAGTGTCTTTAATATGTACAGTCCTTTTGTTCTTCCAGATGGATATGATTTTTAAAATTAAGTCCTAGATATAAAAATTATGGTGAATTTTTATATAATATAGCTTTTCATCTGCCAAGGGGTGGAGGTGCAAACATTTATACACTCGGAAAAACATCTTCATGTAGATGGATCACTGTCCTTTGGCTTCCTGTAGAATGGCCTAAAGAATAAAAGGGCTTTTTCTGAATCCACTGTAACATAATCAGTCTAGCATAGGAAAGAAACCTATAAATTAAAGCAAAATAAATGTAGCTATTACACAGACACCAATAGTATAATTTAGTCACTAAGAATTCAGATTTGGGCATCTAGCAAAGTCTGGGCTGCCATCTACCAGCTAGTTGCTCAACGCTAGACAATTAATTTAGCCTTTCTAAATTTTAATTTCCCCATACATACAAATGATATTATGTATTGCATAGGTTTGAGAGGATAAAATAAATAAAAAGCACTGTGTCTAGCATATAATAATGTTAGCTAGACTATTGTTGTTGTTATTACCAGCATGACTATACTGAAGTGAAGAGATTGAATCTAATGGCCTACTGTACTGGTCATTCTTATTATACCCACACATGTGGTCTTTGCACTCTATAACAATGACATTCTCTAAGTGGTTTATTTAGCCATAATCACCATTGATTCCACTACTGTATGTGTTCTGGTTTCAACTGAGCATGTAATTAGAATGTTTTATAAATTAGCTTGTGGCTCTATTGATTTCTGTTCATAAAAGCATGGGTCATTGTTTGGAGGACACAAAATCTGTATGAAACATTAAACTGTTACTTTAAATTGTTTTTTAAACGTAAAACTTTTTAGCTACCTATTACATATCGTGTTATTCCTTGTTAAAGCATATGTCATTGAATATTACAACTTCCTGTGAAATAAACAGGAGAAATCACCATCATTGTAGGAAAAATAAGTGTAGTTGTGGTGGGTCAGTGTGTTTATCCATAAAATAAGAATTGGAAATGGAATTAGTAATAGTTCTTAAGGCCCCAGCCAGCTTCAGTTTTTCATGTCATAAAACAATGTTCATCCAGTTTTTTCCTTCAGGATCTTTTTCTGCATTCCAATTATTACTCCTTGAGGCATTGCCTCTTGAAACTTACCTAACCTTCAGCCTGGAAAATTACTCAAAACTACAGGATGGAGATGGGAAAGAAATGGCAAGAAAAGACAAGAATTGACTAGGAAATACTGGAGATCCCCTTATTTCTCTATATAGTTATAGTGATATCTACTTAACCACTGTCTGCTTACTGGTATTTAGCTTTTTGCCATTACTATCAGCTCTAAATTGAGCAACCTTGAACGCATCTCTTTGTACATGCACATACATGCATTACTCAATGTTCAGTTCTGAAAACAAAACTCTCCAATTAAGGAAGGCAGGGGTTTAATCCATCCAGTTCTGTACTTACAAATCACAGAGAGTTGTTGGCACAGCTGGAACAATGGGCTCTCAGGATGATTCTCAAGGACTATCTCAGAACTGATAGGCCATGGGAACTTTTCTGCAACCTCTGTGGCTACTCCTTCAATACTGAGTTCAATAAAATATCTCAGGGGTGTGCCAGGTCCCCCGAGTACACCGAATGTGCCAGGCCCTGGGTACACTCCGCGACTGTGTGGGAGGAGACACTCCAGTTCTTAAGGGGAGACAACAACACCCGTAGGTCAGGGGTGGAAGTATGGGGATGAAATTAAAGAGAGGGGGAACATATAGCTGTGATTTGGGGATAAGGATGACAAAATCAAGAAAAAATTGCCTACATTGAAACCATCTTTTATAAAACCATAAAGAGAGACAAAAAGATGGCTTCATTTTTATTTTTGCATTTTAAAACTTGCTTGATTACATATAATTAATGGAACCTAATTTGCTTTTAGAACCCTGATTCTATAGGAGTATGGGAAATATGGATTTGGGTTTTCTAGACGCTGTAGCGATATAAGAAGTCACTCTATAAAAAGGTAGGAATCAAGAGTGCGGGAGTCAATCCAGCAGAATACAACTGTTACTTTAATCGATAATATCGTTTTAAAGAATTGAAAAAAAATCTCTTACAGAAACACTGAAAATAAAACCCATTAATGTGACTAATTGAAAGGAATAGCTTTTATTGACAGGTCATATTTGATTATCGTGAATCAGAGTAACACCCACGTCCACTCCCTCCCTACCCTCTACTTTTCCAACATAGTCCCTTTAGCCAAAGATGGTCCCAGAGAAGCAGATAGAGCTTCCTCCAGAGCTTGCTGCCAGGGGGAGCTTACACATGCACATGTAGCTCAAGCCATGGTGGGTCAGACAGGAAAGGAAAGCAAAGCAGCAGTGACATTCAGTGATATCAAGGTCCCACGTCCCAGGCTGGGGAGAAACAATGCAGAAAATGGGAGAAAGCAATACAGAAAGGCTAGCTAGCTACTTGAAAAAAGTGTTCTGTTGTTGGAAGTAATAATATTAAAGGGATTTTCTTATAAAAGTTGTCAAGAGTCACTATAATGGGCAGAAGCTAAGATGCAGTCTAAACAAAAGAGCATGACAAGTAATTGATTGAAATGTAACATAATGACCAATGATGTTAGCGAGCAATCAAAATGTAGAAATTACACATAGGGGCCGCTGTTATGTATTTGTAGGTACTAAGAATCGCATGATTGTGCTAATATTAAACTAGTGTGTTTAAGATAGGGATATATACTTAACTCAGTATTTGCATATAGAAGACAATTAGCACCGAGGGAAGAACTCCTAAGCAGAATATATGTTAAACTCTCTTCTTAGAGGAGACTTAACTATAAATAACAGTACTACCACTTCAATGGAGAACAACATTCCTTGGACAGTGGAGAACTGTGGTTAATTTCTTTCAGAAGATTTCTCAGAGAGATAAAAATTGACACCTGGGCTCGGATTTATCTACAGTTGGCATTTTCATTCTTTCATTTGCTCAGGACAAAATACTTGAAGTCATTTTTGGCTTAGGGTTTACTTCCTTAAAAAAATTATATATATATATATACACACACACACACACACACACACACACACACACATACATACATACACACACACACACATAATTCTTAATTGTGGTATAATATACATATCTTAAAATCTATCATCTTAACCATCTTTAAGTGCACAGTTCATAGTAAGTTCATTTGCACTGTTGTGCAATCAATCTCCAGAACACCTCATCTTGCGAAACTGAAACTCTGTATCTCTGAGGCAACAAATCCCTGTTTTCCTCCTCAGCCATGGCCACCCCCATTCTGTCTTTCTGTCTCCATGAATTTGACTACTGTAGCTACTTCAGATAATTGGAGTCATGAAACGTTTGTCTTTCTGTGGCTGGCTTATGTAATTTAAGCATAAAGTTCATCCAGGTTGTAGCTCATACCAGAATTGTCTTCCTTTTTAAGGTTGCTTGTTTGCTTTCCGTTGAGTTTATGCCTCTCTCTCCCAGACTACATCCAATTGTTTTGAAATCCATTGGATCTACCTTCAAAATGAATGCAGAGCCTGGCCTCTTCTTATTCCTGCCACTGCTACCCCTGTGGCCCCAGTCACCAACACTTCTCATATGGATTTCTGCAACTGTTCTGCTTGTTGCCTTGCTCCCTATCATCTCTTTTCAACCCAGCAATCTTTTAAAAGTCAAGTCAGCCCTGTGCTCAAAATTCTGCAGTGTCTCCTCATTTTGCTTAAAGAAGAAACCAAAATCCATGCCTCCACCTCCACGAAGAAAACCTGCTAGCTCAGCAGCACCAGCATTGCCTTCCTACTACTCTTCCTGCCCCACCCACCCTTCCACCCACATCACACTTGCTTCCTTGTTGTTCTTTGAACTGGCAGGCAAGAACTAACAGCAATGCCCTTGTACTGGCATTTCTCTCGCCAGATATCTCTGTATACTAACTCTGTTATTTCCTTTAAGCATTTTATCAAATGGAAGCTTAAAAAATCCTAGCCTGATTACTTTTATTGAAAGTATTGCCTACCTTACCACTCACAGTCCCTTATCCTCTTCACTATTCCTTTTTTTTCCCTGTCAATTATCGTCTTCTAAATCGATATATAATATACTTATTTGTTGTTTTAATAGTTTAGCTCTCTCCCTCTGCTAGATATATACCTTTACCTGTTTTATTCATTGATGTATTCCAAACATTAAAAGTCATGCCTGGAATAGAGTGGGTGTTCAATAAATTAATGAATGTTTTTACTGGAAGGAGCACCTTTTTGTACTGAAAGCAGGTTGGGCAGTGCTCTCATAGTTCCTACAGGTCTGTGACGCTATGGGAGTAAATAAGGAAGCAATTAAAGAGTCCCTGTTTATAGTCCACCCCATCTCCACATTCTTACAGCACATGGGTTTATTTTTCAAAGTTCACCAGGAAGGAGCATGGTACAAGCGAGCGGTTTAGAGTCTAATACTCACCAAATTCAAACTCCATTACCTACTGACTGAATGGCCTGGAAGAAGTTAGTCTTTTTACACCTCAGTTTTTTCATCTTATGAAATGGGGATACTAGTAATTAGGTATTCCTCATAGGTTATGAGAATTAAATAATATATGTAAAATGCTGAGCACTTGATAAATAACTTGTAGGGTAATAATAATTATAAAGCACTTCAAGACAATGCCTTTAGGATGTTATGCGTTCCTCTATAATCTCATTTATAATTTTAATTTGCTTAATAAAATTCTCTTCCAAACTCAGATTTGAATTATCAAGGACGCTGAACTACTAGTATATAAATTATTTTACCATATTGTAAATTCTCAGAAGTTAAATTTATATTCATGTGAAAATACAAACATAATATATGATTAAAAGAGAATTTTTATACCATTTAGCTTTTGTCCATTTAGCTTTTCCATAGGACTGATTAGCAAGATATGACTCACTAACCTCTAACTCAAAGGCATTTTCTCAAAATTATTGTGAGTAGATAATGAGTTTTTCACAAGTTCACCTTTCAAACAATATTTTATTATTTGATATTTATTTTTCTATTTTTAACAAAGCTTTTCTCTTAGCTAGGCCATCTGGACTATCTCAGCTTAATTTTTAAAATTTGCTATTTTCATTTAGCTTTTATTTGCCAGTTATACATCTGAATTAAGCACTTGTACTAGGTTTTAATCACTCTTGGGAACAAATATTTGCATAATTGATTAGTAACTCTTGATATTGTGGTAATTTCTTCAAGAACATCTTTTCATTAAATATGGAGTTTTAAACCAATTGGAAATTAGCCTTTTTGGTATGTAAATCTGGCTTTCAATCTTTGAACCCATTACCTTAATGTTCTGTGCTCTTTCCCATTTTGAAAACTCATATTGTGTGGATATTTGAAATGATCAGAGGGTTTGTGTGGATATTTGAAATGATCAGAGGGTCATTTACCAAGAAAATGACTAGTAAGCCATAAAGCTGCTCAACTTATTACAAGCACAATTTATTTGTTACTGGGAAAGTTTCACTTTAGATTACTTTGGAAGAGAGTGTGAGTGTACAAGTAGTAGTCCTCTGAGGGTTCGGACTTATTGTCTGTCCATAATTTATTTAGTTTTTACACTAGCTGCTAAATATGTGTGCAATTAAGGTCATTGCATTTAAAAATTTAGTACAGATATTTGACCTCCAGTGGAATCAGACAAAAAACCTGAGAAATGTGTAAAAAAGCAAAGCCTTTGTTTCATTTTCTCCCTACTTGCATAAAAAAGCAATTCACCTCTGAGTGACATATTCTGATCTAGATCTACAACTTCACCAGCATGTGGAGCAGCATGGAAAAGTACCTAAGAAAAGCCTTCTGCAAACAGGCTTCTTCATGCAAGATACACTACATTTCTACCAAAACTGAATTAATTAAATCCACACCTAAGCAGAGCAATTTCAACCTGAATTTGAACTTTCCATCATTTTCTAATACATGCAGAGGATTTTGAGTCAGTTACAAATCTTGGTCGTATATAAAACATCGTTTTATATTTTTTAAACTTGTAGAGTGGCCCTCTCTGACCATCTTTTGTTAGTTAGATAGGAAGGCCCTCTCTCTTAGTCTTTGGAAGGCTTTAGATAATGACCAAAACAGATTTAAGGTACACTTCAAAGTACATTTACTTTTCACCTGTCAATAAGTGGCATGATGGTACAACATTTTTTTTCTTTGGTTTTCAGTGGGATTAAAAGCTCTTCTTGAAAGGTTCAAAACCTTGTAAGAAGGTGCTTTAAAAAAGCTAGAAAGGTATATAAAACTAAAGCAAGGCTTAGTTAGTTGTCTTTTATAAACACTTTAAAATCTTTGGATTAAAAAGCAATCCATAGAAAACATTTTTACCTGCTAAAATAGAGTATGTGTTCACATCTGGATTTTCTTTATTTTTGTTTTACTTTGTAACTACTCTTTGTGGTCAACAAGGTAAAAACAAAAGATAAATGTGAGCTGTTCCCTTTCTTGAAAGCAAGTGTTGAGAATGGGAACATTTTCTAGAAATGAGTAAGGGAGGGTGGGAGAAGTGACTCTTGAGTCATTTAAGCCTTGATCTAATGATAGTTGCCATTGCTAATTGTGAACTCACAGGGCCTACAGATAGGATGTGGCTCTAGGTTATGTGAGGTGTTACTGAATGGTAAAAACTCAGCTTGTGATTCCCACTCACCAAAAAGCACATGAAATAGTTCTATCTCTAAGGAAGTTTCACAGTGCTACATAGAAATTAGCAGTATATCCTTTACTGGAGCTTTTACTCCAATCAGTGTTTCTTCCTGAAAATGTAATATAATTCTTGCCCTCACTGTACTGTTATTAGAATAATACAGTAAAAAAAGACATAGGCAATAGAAGTATCACTTCACAGCAGAGAGAAACACAAAAGCACAATACTATTGTACAAACCAAGAAAATGGCATTTCCCAGTATACATGGCAAGATCGCTTAGAAAAGAAGCACAACATAAGAGTTATAAACAATGACTTTAAAACCAGTGAAGCTTGCATTTACATTCCAATTTGTGGATTTAGGCAGAAGCCTTATGTTTCCATTTCCTCACCTATAAATTGGTAACAATAAAAAAGATAACAAACTAACTCATATAGTTGTTAGAGTTACATATGGTGATACATGTAGAGTGCCTAATGCAATGACAGGCATGTCAGTAAGTACTCAAGAGTTTGCAGCTGCTCTCATTTGTCCCTAGCTAATCATTGTTAAAGGCTGTAATTAAAATAAATTTTGAGGAAGTATATAGATATATGGTACTTAAAAGCAAAAACCTCTATAACACTGAAAATGAACCAAGAAGAGGAAAAATAATGTGTGGCAAACAAGAGTGACATTAGATTTAGAAAGGAAAACAGCATGGACTGAACTAGCGAAAGGATTAAAGGTTTTCACAATTTTCCTAAAAATAAATGTAAGATTTTTTCCCTTACTTTGTTGTCTAGATTCATGACAAAATTGACTGCAGAGTGACCTACAGATGGTTCTTATTCTAAAGTATGTGTTCGTTTACTTTCAGTCCTTACTTTTCATCTGTCTTGAATTAATAAACATCTCCAGGTCTGAAAAATTCTTTCTGGTTGTTTTTCTTATATTTGCTGCAGTCTAGATTTTGGTGCCCAGAGAGAGAATGAACAAAAAATAGAAACACTCCTTTACAGGAATTTTGCCTTCACAAACCTCTATCTACCTACCTTAGTGTCATATACACACATTTAAATGTATTGATCTTGAAATGCTGTGTTCTTAGATGTGGCTAAATATATTATTTCAGACTTCTCATGACCTTTCATTAAATGTCATGGGTCTCCAAGGAAACAAAGGAAAAACATCCTCTCATCTCTATTCAGCTCTCATTATCTTCCTGGCCAGAAGAGTTGGGGAAAAAAGTATTGGGTTTGTTTCTCTCTGATTGCTTACTTTTTGGTTATAGAGCCCCTTTTAAAGGAGGTGATGTTCTCTGCTAAATCAGGTTTGGTTGGGACAGAAGAAGCCACTCTAGGTATATTTAGTGGAAAGAAAATTAATATAAAGAATTTGAGGCTTAGATAACTATTGGTAGGGTTACAAAGACAAAGATTAGGAAGGCCTCTTTCAGGAAATCTGGAAGTATAGGATTTCATGAAAGCTACCAACAATGACTCTAGTTACCAGAAGAGCTAAATCAAGAACACAGAGGAATGTCTCTAATAACACAAGCAAGCCAGACTTCATCTCGTCTCTTCTGCAGATCTTGTCTTCATCTCTCCTTCCCTTCTTTCTGTCACAGGAGGCTGACTTGAATGGACTACATTGGTGAGCTTCTTGCCTTCTTGCTTTCAATTGGGTTTGGCCAATGAAGGGTACCCACAGGAGATCAGGGTTGCGGGGGAAGGATGAGGTTAGGTAATTATTCTCCTGCCTCCCTTCCTTCAAGATTACTTTAGGAAGTTTGTGTCCCTTAACTGCAGATGCTTTCAAGTTAGCCTCTCTTCCTAACATGCTCCTTACAGGTTTTGGTAACTGTTCGTTCCTCTCATCCTGTCAGGCTGAGGGATGATAATAGTTCTTAATTAACCCTAGGATCCTGTACCATTGCTGGTGTTCCATTATGTCCTGCAACATCTTCACAAACACTCCTTTAGTAAATAAATACTCCTTGAGCTATTCTAACACGAGTGTGCCAACTATTTCCTGTTGGGAACCTGACTGATAAAATAATTTCTATTGCACATGGACCCAAGAAATGCACCTTAAAGATGGGTTTCTGAAAATGGGTGGTTTATATTTAAAGGAGCTCAGAGATAACCTCTGTGCCAGGATGTAAGGGACATGAGTAATCTATGGTTTATGATATAATCTCCCTTTTTCACATGGCCATGCTTGACAGCCTGAAATAAGGTACAGGAGAGGGGCAAGATGTGGATGGATTGGCTGAGAAATTTAGTTGTTTGGTAACAATATGATGATCAAGTCTGGGGAATCACTAGTTTTTCTTTTTGGGCCTCGGAGAGCATGAACAGAAATTAAAAGCCATAAACATATAATTAAGAACACAGATTGGAAGGCTCCAGGGCAGCTTTGAAGGTTTTCCTCGGGCTCTCTCCAGCTTGCATATCTGGTAATGTGTGTGAGAACTACAGAGCTGCAGCCCAGTTAAATGTGAGATTTCTCATTCGAAAGCAGGGGCACTGCGGGAAAGAAATGGATCTGAGATCTGATTTGAAGACATTTGTAAAAATGTGGACTGAGGTCGAGATCTTTAATCTTCAACTTCCCCAGAAATTCCCTTGCTCATGGAGGCAGCCTCCTCTCTCCATCTGCCCTCCTCTGAACTAAAGCTTCTGTTATTATACCACAGGTGGCTACCTCAGGAGCTAATACTGATTCTCCTCCAGGCCCATGCTGACTACTTCTCACTACCTTTGATCTGCCTTAATAACCATATACCAACAAAGTCCTAAGAATGAAAAGTTATCGATAACTGATAATCAAAATATTTTAAAATATTTGATAAAATTGAAATAAAGTTAGGATAAAAATATTTATTAAAAAACTACTAAGATTTCTTTTATGCCTATACTCTTTGGGTTTCCCGAAATGGTCTTTAGGTAGCACAAAGGTTTTCTCCTTCGCCCTATAAAAAAAAAATGACCACAGACCACAATTCAGTTTGTCTGAAAAACCTGTAAGTTTTAATTAATTCAAAACTGTTATGAAAGCTTTTATCTACCAAATTTAATATATATTACAAACCCCCCAAAATTAAAGAATGTTTTTCTTCCTAAAAATTTCTAAATAGAAATGATCTTTTGAATAGTTTTCAAATTAAAAAAAATTCTATTTCAGCTCAAAGATGGGTACAGTAACTCTCACCAAAGCCATTTGTTTCTAAAATTCTATCACAAATTTTTTCTTTTCTCCCCCGCCTTTTTGTCTTTTTGTTCATTTAAAGTCTGGACAAGTATTAGAGGTATGACTCAATGATGTGTAAATCATCAGTGGCCTATGGCTTACTTCAATCTTCCTTCAAATTCAATAGCCAAGACATATTTTCTTGACTAAGAGCAATTCAGCAATAGAAAAACTTGTGAAAACTTCAATTGGTTTAAAGTGTCCACTCAGCTTAATGGTTTCCCATGCTATATAAACTCTTCTATTAAGAAAATAGCCTTAGCACTGTTCACCTAGATGTCAGACTATGAAATTGTGTTTCTTTCTCCATTTGTATAAACTGTTTATCATGACCATGCTTTCCAGCCAGTCACCTATTTCTTTTACTGGATGGAGAATAAAATTATTTGCCCTAAGAGAACTATCTATGCCCCATACCAATCACTCTCTTTGATAATCTTGATTTACTTATGTTTATGGACGCTTTATTTTTAAAAAGAAAAAATTAAAAATTTATAAGTTGGTAATGCTATCACAGACAGAAATTCTTAAAATTTAAACTTCTCAGAGAATTCATTTCAGATGGCTAAGTTAACTGCCTTCTAAGAAAAGGAAAAGATTAAATATTTATACTGATAGGAGATACATGATTTTGGGTTAGTTTAGGACTGAATTGCTTGGGTTTTAGAGATTTCCAGACTACTACAGGAACCCCTGGAAAATAGATGGCAAATTAAAGAAACTGAAACTTCTTTGCTATTACCTAAGGAAGTTTCCATGATAAAAAGTGAAATTTACAAAAATGCTACATTAACAGAAATAAATTAGTCATGGTACTGAGCCAATTTTTTGAATAATTTAAGGGTACTATTGAAGATTTCTAAGGCATGTTGTCCCTGCTAATAACACGATTTTGGTGAACCCATAAAGATAGGGCATGAACAGAAACATAATAAGCCTTAGAACACTTTGAATATTACCAAATGTGCTATGAATAAGTTCTAATTATTGTTATTCATCCTTCAAGTAATTGAAACTTTTCTTTGATAGGAGAAATGGCCAATATGATTTTAAAGTCCCACCTTGGAAAATTCCAACTTATCTCTCCATTAATAGGGACACACATTTCATGGACATCATTATTTACGAACTCTGTAAACAGTAATTACTCAAAATCGCCACATTCTTATTGTCCCAAACGTCAGGGAAGAGGAAGAGAACAAGGCAATTCTGAAACTATGGTTAACAAAGCTCTCAACCTCAAGATGGCAAAGCCCAAAGTACTACAAGTGGCTTTGATGACAATAAGATCAATCCTCTCTAGTATCCACAGGTTATCTCTTTTTGAATTAATAATAGGCCTGGCTTATATATTTGAGAATTACTTCCAATCCTAGATTCTACTCCATCAGAAACTGATGTGATTATTTTAGGAGACTCAAATAATGCCTACCTCTAGTTTTAAAACCAACAGGTTAAAGATGTACCTCCAATATCTTCCTAAGCAGCCTGTGAATGATCTGAAACCTGTAAAACTGGGCTTCTGAAAAAAGCATCAGAAAAATATTGCCCTTGAGCCTCAGTAGAAAAGGTATTTATAAGGTACTGTTAACAATCAACACAGCAATAAAACTTTTTACGGAGGACATAATAAATGACAAAAATTCTGTCTAGAAGCCCAAATAATAATTTTAAATTTAGATTTATGACTAAGAGTTACCATGATAATACATAGGCCTTAATTTCTACTTAGATACAAGAAAAAAAAATTTATGGCAAAAATTTGTTGCTGCTCTGATATGCTACAAAGTCAAGTAAAATAGTGCATAGCTAGCCTAAAGAAAACAAAAACAAAAACAAAAAATGCCACCTTTTTTTTTTTCCACCTAGGTTTTTAAAAGAGAATCAGCTAGATTATGGAAAATGCTTTTATTGCCTGGGTTTTATAATATTGCCCCTGACTGAGATTTTTCACTTGGAGCAATTTAGCAATTTAGAATTTAGCAATTTTTTGAAGGCAAAAGGTAACCTTATTATAAATGAAGCTGGTAGAGTAAGACATACCAAATCCAGCTGTACAGAGAAAGAGAAATTGATCATGAAGACAGTTTAGTGGTGAGGATGAAAGCTAGACGGCAACAGGCTGAGGAGTCTGGGGAGTTAGAATGTGGAAATCAAAGCCTAGACCACTTTTTCAAAAAAGTATAATTTTGAAGTAATATGAGAGATCCAGAGAAATCTAGATATATGAGTTATGGTCTCAATAATATCTACCTCAAAAGATCAGGGAGAGGCTTAAATAACATTGTAGAAAAGTGAGCATCATAAGACAGGCCCCAAACTGCCATAAATTTGCTTTTTCTTTTACATAATTATTACTCGGGTAGTGCTAGTGAACTATTTAAAAAAGCAGTTGGTCCTAAATTAGAAAACATAGAAAATCATATTTTCAATTTGTTATCATCAGCAGCACCTTAAACTCAAGTGTATGATAGTTAATCTGAGAATTACATAACTTAAAATGGAGATGACAACAGCAGAAATGATTTAGTCGAATATAGCACGTTGGCTTTGCCTGAAACAAGCAGGGAACAACCCACTCCCTTAATCTCCAAACTTCCTCATACCTATTTTTCATGAAGCCAAGAAGTGTGATTATGTCAGAGCTTTGGAGGGCTTAGGTTTAACTGTCACATTATAAAGTGATAACTTCCAAGGCGTTCATCCAGATCAGTCTCACTTTGGAACTGTTTGCGGCACTACTCCACCTGGCCTGGATATGTCTGTACATACATTTAACATTCTCCAGAAATAAATGAAAATCCCAAACATGCTTCTCAGCTTATTCTTTTCTACTGTTTTGGGGGACATCACCAAACCTTCAGGCATCCTAAACTAAAAAGTCTCAGTTTCCTTCCTGAATATATTTTCTCTCTGACCAAATATTCAGTTACTTAAAGCCTCTTAAATCCTTCTCAGTCTGATTCCCCCCTTTCCATCCTGACCCCTAGCTCCTTAGCTCTGGCTCTTGGGACCTCAAACATGGATCAGTGTGTTTCTCTGCAACCTTGAGAGCCTCAACTTTAACCCAAATCTATGTCTGTGTTCTTCTCCCCATCACAATATAAAACTTTATATACAGGGTCCTAATAAAGTGCCTGGTACACAGTGAATACCCAAAAAACATTTGTTGAACTAAACAGAATTGAGAGAATGATGGTTTCCATCTAAGGAGATTCCAAGGGCAACCATTACAGATAAAAACTCATTTTGATAGGTTGACCCCAGCTCATATTCCATCCTTAACTTTCAGTCATCTTTTGTAAGTGATTTTAATAGGGCTTGTCAATAAGTGTCTCATCAGACAATGCCACTTCTAGCATAGCAGAATATAATGATTACTGTCTTAAAAAATAAATAAATAAATAAATAATAAATAAAACACCTGGATTGCAAGCCCACTTTAGCCAATTATTATTTTCGTGTGCTTGAGAAAATTCTCTGAAAACCATTTTTTTAGTGCAAATGAGGATAATAATAACCACCTATAGTGCGAATGTAAAAATTAAGTGAGATAATATAGAGAGCAATTGACTAAAAAATTACTGCTCAATAGCGTTTATCTATTGTCACTGTTACATGGCCCTGCCCTGCCTGCTCCTGTCTCTTTGGATGCTACCCATCCTTTCTCTTCCTTTGGATAACTCACATCCACCTTTATAATAAAGTCTTCCCTGTTGGAAATTATTTTTTTTCCTCATTTTCTTAAGAATTGCTCCAATAATGACATTAGCTGTTTAATGTATAAAGACTATTTTATATTATTTTATTTAAAGAACTATATACTTCTATTTGACAAATAACAAAACTGAGAAATAATGCAGTAAAGTTGCTTGCCCAAAGTTACATAAAAAGGAAGAGACAGAGTGATTATTTAAATTCAACCAATGTTTTCCCAGAGCCAAAGGGACTCTCACTGGAAACTATTCTGCTATTTTTAAACTTATAAACTCTTATGCTTTCCTTTATAGAGTGTCGTAGGTTAAATATGGCCACAATTTCTTTTTGGTAGCTCCTTCTATCAAGAAGAATTTGTTTTGTACATATCTTGAATCTGAATTGGCCCTGTGACTTGCTTGGCCAATAGAATGTGGAGAAAGCAGAGATATATAAGTTGTGAAGACTATATCTCAAGAGGCCTTGCAACTTCAGGCTTCACATTCTTGAAATGCTTTCACCACTATCTAAGGAAACTCAGTGTAGCCTACTGAATGATGAGAAATCACATAAAGAGAGTAGCCCAGGTGATAGCCAGCATCAATTGTCTGATATGTGAGAGAGACCAACTTATACCCTCCAATCCCAGACAATCTACCAGCCCACTCAATCACTTGAGAGCTCAACAGAGAATCTTCTGGTTGATTTAAGAGCCATAAACAATAATAAATTGTCCTTTTAAGCCACCAGGTCTTGGGGTAATATTTTTAATGTGTTAATGGTTAACTGAGACCAAAATTGGTACCTAGAGGTTAATTGCAGGTATAACATAGACAAAAAAAATGTGGCATTGGCTTTGAAACCAGTGATGGGTCAGTGATAGACAGTGACTATTACAGGAGGCTGGAAGAGCAGTGAGACAATTGCTATTAGAGGCTGGGGAGGGGCTACCTGAACTATAGAATTCCGGTACAATTACTATAAATATTGTCTGTGGTAAACTCAAAGACAGAGAATATACCTAATAGATTTGTGAATCTGGAAAAAGAGATCTATAGATAGGATGTTGAATATGCCAGGGTGCTACTTTCTGTAGTGTATAATAAGATACAGAAAGAGAGATATATGCTAGAAGGGACTGGTTAGTTTTTAAGCAGAATTTATGGAATATAAAGACGACCCACAACTTGCTGGTTTGGAAGATAAACCACCTCCCATTCCCTTTCTCCCAGCTGGTAAAAAATTCTCAACCAATGAGGCTTTTGGATAAACATTAAATTTGTATGTGGTTGTACAACCCTCTGCTACAGGATATTGCTCAACCAGAGCTTAACAGACTCTCATCTGGAAAAAAAAGGGTATCTAAGAATGTGTTGTCTTATGGCAGGTGCTCACACAGACCATAGGAGAAATTTGGGTGTCATCAGTAGGTAGATAGTACATCAAACCACAGAACTGTATGAGGTAGAAAGGGGATACTGGAAAGAATGATGAAGAACAAGAATCACCGCAAAGTGTTATAGCTATTGAGATTCTAATAAGCAAGAAAATAGAAGATGGTAATCAGTATTGGCTGGCCACTGAGATTTCAAAGGTGTTACTCTAGCTATTGATGGAGACAATGAAAGTATGTGGCAAAGGGTGGGACGGGGGTAGAGGAAGTGATAGTGGGTGAGAAGCCACAACTCTTGATGGCTTCTTTGCAGTTGTTGACTTCACCAAGAATGACAGCGGGTTTGGTGGGGAATCCAAATCCCTCATTATATCAAGATCGAGGTGTTTTTGTTCTTGTCTTTGTTTCTTTCAAATGTCTTAGATTCTGTAGAGAAATAGAATAAAAAATAGCAAGTCCCTAAACTATGGCAACCCATGATGAGTTATTTTGTAAGAAAATAAGCCCAGTGGAGAAAACACAGAGACCAGAGCTAAGGAAGTCAGCGTGGCAGGTCTCTCACTTTGTCAAATATCCCCTTGGAGTATGAGCTTTTCTAGAGGAGGAATCTGAAAGCAAATGTTGGAAACTATTAGCAAATGATTTTGTATGCTAGACTACACTCTCTTTTTCTGATGTATGTGTTTTTTAGACCTAGCATATTCTCCAGTAAACAATCATATAAACTATTTAAAAGGGTAAATAAGTTATTGTCTATTCAGCTCTTTTTCTGCTACTAGAACAAATGCTTTTTCTAGGGTCACTGAGAATTCATATTTGTCATCGTGTTCATTTAAATTCAGTAGCTAGGTATCTGTGACAGTTCCATACTTAGTATTTTATGGGTCAATATCTTTATGCAGAATAGACATAAAGAAAATAATCTGACCACTGTTACTCAAAAGATCCATTTTTAACATCTCCACATTTCACAAAATTGAATAAATTATACAGACTTGCTGTATTTATTGACAAAAATACAAAATGTATAAAAGCCTATTACAAAATTTATAATGGTTTCAAATAAACTTGTATTTTAATCATAACAGCAACATATATATATATATATATTTATATATAAAACATTAAAACCAACCTTTTTTGTGGTCGGGACACCTAAGATCTATCTTCTTAGCAAGTTTTAAGCATACAATACAATATTAACTATACTTTAATTTTTGTACATTTGACTTCCAGACTCATTTTTGCATAACATCTTCACCAACATCTCCTCATTTCACTATGTGAAGAAATAGATATGTTAATTAGCTTGATTGCGGGTATTATTTTACATTTATATGTATATCAAAAGATCAAGTCATACATACCTTAAATATATACAATTTTTATTTGTTAATTATACTCAATAAGGAAAGTTAAGAAACTCCTCAAAATCAAATTTGGACACTGCAGCATGAGGTGGTCCAAGGATACCTTGGCTGGGTGTCCATGAATTCATGCTCTAATCCCAGCTCTACCACTAGTCTACCCAAACAAGGTTTTGAATAAGATCAGGTAGCTGATCTAATGCACAGTTTGCATCTGAGAATTTGGCTAACCATTTTTAAGAATTCACTCCATCAATTTTCATATCTTTCTGTGCATGGATTCTGACTTTACTGATCATATATATTGGTGACTTTGGAAAGTGGTCACCTAGAACCGAGCATGTTTCTCTTTTTATTTTATTGATCATCTCTGCCTCCCAGTTTATATCTTTTCTTTATGTCAATTAAGCCAGGATACTCAAAACTCATTCCACAGTTATATGTGAGTTAAATGTGAAGACATGGCCCCGAATTTTAGATGAACATATAGTCACAGTTTTATTTTTCTATAATTCAAATTTTTCTACATCATAATTAATATAAAACAATAACTTTTTTCTTTGTTAAACATCATATGAATGAAAAGACTCGTTGGGGCTATAAAAATTTTTCTGAGACCTCATGGAAAATGTGCATAATGCTACCAGCTTCTCAGTTCTCCTGACTAATTTTTCTTGAGGTTCTACCTTGTCAAATTTGCTTCTGTTTTGACTTTAAACAGAAGAAACTAAGAAAAGTTTTTGTATATCGATAATAAAGAGAGGTCATAAAAGAGATACTTATTACTTTTCAGTGTAAAGATGAGATGAGTTGTCATATGTAGAAAGAAAGACATTGAAAAGGCTTGGTGTTTTAGCTTCAGGTGACACTTATGTGGAAAATGGTTCCATCACGCTCCAACTGGTCAGCTTTGACTGTAGTTGGCTAAGGTGACCATGAGTGTCAGTGGTGGTTAGACTTTATTTTTCACTCTTTTCCTCTCCCTCACTTCCTTTCCTCTCTCCTCTTTTTTTTCTCTCTCCTCTTTCTCTTCCTCCTTTATTTTCACCTTTTCTTTTTCCACCTCTTCCTCCTCCTCTTCTTCTCTCTTTAAGGTCTATTTGGTTGGTTTTGGTTGGTATAACACTTGAATAGTTGCTTGTTGTTTATATGCAAGTTTTGTTTGTTTGTTTGTTTGTTTTTACATTATGTGGCAATGTACTCCATTCTGATGTATACAGTGCACAAAATAAGATCATTTAAGACAGTTATACACAAGACACGCAATATTGGATCTCTCTCTCTCTCTCCTCTTCTCCCCCACACACATCTCTCTAATACTAACACTTTCTAGATTTTAAAGAAGGAAGAGTACTAAGAAAAATACTTGTTAATAACTTTCTCTTTCAGCTTGAAATTCCGCTATGAGAAAATTTTTTTATGTTAGGCAATTTTTACTCTAGGTTCTTTCTTTAAAGTAGCAAACTAATTTAATAAAACTTTGTACATTATTATAAGAAAAATAATAAAAATTAGCAAAGTTCCTGCCATGCTGCAAGTAAAAACAAATATTTTGTCACTAAGAGAATTAAATATGTTATTAACTCTTCATTAATAGATTATAGTTTCTTGAGACAGCTCCAGGGGATAAAATTTTTTTCTATGATTATGGATATTTCTCACGCTGAGGATATTGAATTCATGTTGCTTTCAGATAAATCAATATCTTATTTAGACTTTGGGGGGACTATTTACTTTCTGACTAACTTTCAGAAGACATGAAATACATTGTATTTGTTTTGCAAACAGAGTTGAATGTTTTATTTTATAACCAGAATTGGTCAATAATCATGGCACCCATCACCAAGGTAACAACTTCTGTAAAAATTAGAGAAGAGAAAGGGTTTTTTTTCACTACTAAATCTTGTATTCTTATTCTGTTCACTTACATGTGTATACTTTTATACTTACTTTTATTTATTATTACTTTATTTCATTATTATTTTTCAGACTGCAAGACATTCGAAGAAAGGGATCATGTCTATATTTTCATTGCTATACCTCTATGTGTCTAGGACTGCAAATTAAAGAGAGGATGAGGTAAATCCCTCAATTATGACATGTGTGTATATAATGTTTTATATATGTATATAAACATATGCACGCACATTACATACACATATGTAGCACAAATGTCATATATATGCACATATATGCACACAGTATAAGTATGTGTGTGTGTGTGTGTGTTTGCTTATTCTAATTACACACTTAATTTTTATAAGTTATTCCTATGGGGAAGGAAATAGAGAGTAAAATGTATAAAGATGGGAAATAATTCAGAGCTAGGAATACCATGATTTAATTCATAGATATTCCCCAAATCTCACTGTACACAAAAGGTTCAGCATCTTTTTAACCCTAAAGTTTAATTTAGAATATTTTAAAATAGTATATATTCTAAATGTTAATGTGTTCCCTCTTAGAGGCAAGGGCAATGGGCATACATGTACCATCAGTAATCCAGGTGGAGGGAAGCAAGAACAAAAGACCTATGTACAGCACACACTAGATTATCATCCCCCTGTAAACATTCATTAGATGGAGAGGAAAGTGCATGGGCTTTGAAGTCAGATGGATTCAAGTTTAGATGCTGGCTAGAAGACATTTTCTGGATAAAAAGCCTTGGTCAAATCATTCTGATCTTCAGTTTCTCTTTGGTAAAAGAAGAATGGCGATAGAACCCTTTTCTAGATGTGTTGCAAGGATTACATGAAAGAAAGTAGAAAAAGCAGCCAGCATAATTAAGAACATATGTTAGAAAGTCAATAATTGTTCCCTGTTTTTCTCACTCTTGTCAAGGAGGATGTACTTTTCCAAATAGATTCAGATACATTGTTCATATGTTCTGCTAAATCTTTGAGCACAGAGGGTCACTGTAGTTAGCAGCTTGCAAATATCTCTATTACTGAGTATCACACTCTTGTTATTGTTTCATTTGAGAGTTTACACTATAAACATCTCAGGAGCCACACTATGTCATTACATTTCTGTATCCTACTAACTCTGTGCCTGGTACATTGTCTGTATTTGGTAAATATTTATTATTATTATTATTATTATTATTACTATTATTATTTATTTGTTTGTTTATTTTTTACACCTACAGCACCTGGTCTTTCTAGGTGGTCTCCCATCTAAGTACTAACCAGGCCCGACACTGCTTAGCTTCTGAGATCAGACACGATCCACTTATTCAGGGTGGCATGGCTGTAGACTACTAAATATTCTTTAAGTAAATTTATTGTAAAGAGAACATAGAGGATATAACAGGACTGAACTGACAACATTGTGAACTTCACTAGTGTTTCCTAAGCAGTGGTTCCTAACTTGGCTACACATTAAAATAATGTGAAGAACTTATAAAAAATAGAGGTGATAGCCATACATTATACTCTGCAACCAACCAGGTTAACAGAACTTAATTATGGAGATAAATAATTTGTATTTTAAAAAATACTCTGGGTAATTCTGATGACCGTTCAGGTTTAGAAACCACCATCCAGTGATTGGTAGTTATCAAATTACACCCCTTAGACTAGCTGTATCAAAACCTTCTGGGATAGGGGCAGCTTTGTGAAATGCAGATTCCCCAGCAGAACCAATATCTCTGGGCATGGAGCCTAGAGATCTGCAGGCCCAAGAAATTTGGATGTACACCAAAAAATTTGATCTGTGTGCTAAGTGATCAGAAGGTTTTTTTATTTCTTAAAATTGAGAACTGGAAGTAAATTAAGTAATTACTCCTTCAATCAAGAATGGACCATTAGAATCTCCTGGAGAGGTTTTCTTCAAAATAAGCATCACCTTCCAAATTCTAATGTGCTTTGTTGGTGGGGGAGGGGAGAATTATGTTGAAATGTAGAGCCCTTAAAAAGATTATGATAATCTGCCCCACTCTACTTTAAAAGCCATTTTGTTTTAGCATCTTAACACATGTAAATGGGAGAAATCAGCAGCAAAATTTCTTCTGCAAAGACCAATGCTTTATATTTTGAAAAAAAAAGCCATTGTTTTCCTCATAAACAATGCGAAAAGAAAGTCTCTACTTATTGATTCAAGAAAGAGCTATAATTTTCTATACTTAACTTAATTTTAAGACTTCTAATTCTCTCCAGTATTCTTACCTGTTGGCTTAGAAGGAACTCACTGTCTACCTTTGCAATGAAAACAGTCCAGAGCTGGTGGAGAACTGTGGAACAAACTAGTACTATGCATTAACTTCAAAAGTGCCTTATGATATGAGAGTGATTGCCTTTATTTCAAACATCATTTAACTAGGGACCTGAAAGTGCCTGGGAGCAGCCCCTAGAAGGAAATGAAGAATATAATGTTTAGTAGTTTTTCTTCAGAAGGAAAAGGTGTGTTTCCTCCAAATTTAACTGTCTGAGAGCAACTCTTATTTTTTAAATTTTTCTCAAAAAAGTTTAGAAATATAAATTTGATATATGTTATAAGCAAAAATATTAGTTATGATATATTATCATGGCTAATTAATTCAAATATTTATGACATTTCTTTATGGAATTATGACATATTTCTAAGTTATTGACATATATCTATATTAATATTATTAATATATCTACATCAATAGATATAGATGTGTGTGTGTGTGTGTGTATATATATATATATATATATATATTTTTTTTTTTTTTTTTTTAACATATAAATATACAATTTGCCCCAATGCCCCAATCCTTATTTCCCAAAGATTTTTTCCTGGACTTTCTTTTTAAAGTTTTATGCTTTTACATCTTACATTTAAATCCATAATCTATTTTGAGTTAATTTTTAAATAAGTTGTGAGTTTTAGGTTAAAGTTCAATTTTTAAAAAATAGATGTCCAGTTCCTCTACCACCATTTGCTAAAAAGACTAACCTATATTCATTGAATTGCTTTTGAGTCTTTGTCAAGAATGAGTTAGGCACTGTATTCTACTGCTGCTGTAAAAATTCATCACAAATTTAGTGACTTAAACAGCACAAAATTATTATCTTATAGTTCCAGAGGTCTGAAATACAAAATGGATCTCACTGAGCTAAATCGAGGTATTGCCAGGGCTGCATTCTTTTGGAGGTGATAAAGAAAACTCTTTCTTGCCTTTTCTAGCTTCTAGGGGGAACCTGGGTTCATTGACTCATGGCCCTCTTCCATCTTCAAAGCTAGCAATATAGCATCCTCAGTTGCTTTCTGACTAATTTTCCTGCTTCTCTCTTCTACTTATAAAGATCCCTGGAATTACATTGTACTTTCTTAGATAACCCAGGATAATCTCCCCCTCTCAAGATCCTTAATTTAATTTAATCACATTTACAAAGTCCTTTTTTGGCATTTTACCTAACATAGTCACAGTTCTGAGGATTGGATATACTTGTAGGGGGCCATTATTGTGCCAACTGTAGTTATACTCATATGAATCTATCCTGGGCTCCCGATTTGATTCCACTGATCTTTGTGTGTATCTCTCTACCAGTACCACACAGTTTTCATTACTGTAGCTACATAATAACTCTTGAAATCAGATAGACTGATTCTTCCTACTCTGTTTTTCTGTTTCAAAATTATTTGACCTAGTCTGATTTCTTTGACTTTCTAAATAAATTTTAGAACTTTTATATCTATAAAAAAGTTTGCTGAGATTTAAAAACAAAATTATATTAAACCTCTATATCAATTTAGAGATTTGATATCTTCAATATATTAATTCTTCCAATCCATGAACAGGGTATATCTCTGTTTATTTAGATTTCTTTCCTTCAGCATTTTGTAGTTTAGCATTCAAAGCCTTTTCATGTTTTGTTAGGTCTACACCTAAGTATTTCCTTCTTTATGAGCAATTGTAAATGAAAATATATATATATTTTTATGTTGATTTTCATGTATCCATTGCTTATATATAGAAATACAATTAATTTTTATATGTTAATCTTATATTTTATAACCCTACCTAACTTGCTCTTCAGTTTTAAGAATTTATTTTTGTTTTGGAGTCTTTGTCATCTGCAAATATGGGTAGATCTTTTATTATCATTATGCCTTTTATTTTTTTTCTTGACATTTTTGCACTGGCTAGAACTTTTAGTACTATGTTGAATAATAGTGGTAAGAGAAGAAATCTTTGCCTTCTCCCAAATCTTAGAGGGAAATTTTTCCTCTATTCCAATTTTCTGAGATTTTTTTTATCATAAATAAGTATTCAGTTTTATAAAATGCTTACTCTGCACTAATTAATCTGGTGAAGTGATTTTTCTTCTTTAGTTATTAATATAATAGAATATATTAATTAACATCAGAGTATTGGATCAGTTTTGCTTTTTGAGAAATTGGTTCATTTCATCTTAATTGTCAAATTTACTTATGTAGAGTTGTTGGTAGTATTCCCACACATCGTTTTATAGAGTTATCTATGATATTTTATTTACTTAGAATACATTATTTTACCATAAATATTCCTCTGAATTACCTGAAATATGTAGAACTTGTATATTCATTCCCAAACAGGTGTCATGGAGTACTCAGTGATAAGTAGAAAAATGAAATGCCACTTTATCTATCTTTGGTGTAGAGAGTAAGATTAGATATGATAAAATATTTCTTACAGATGCTGACAGCTGAAAGTATTTTGCAAAGACTTTTGCCAGAGTACATTCTAATTATTTATTCCAAAAAAATCAGATTCTTTTTATAATATATAGTACATATAAATTTACCTTTTCCCTTCATATACTAAATAACCCAAATATGTCAACTTATCATCTTCCTTCAGAAAGTTATACTCCAACTTATTAAAGATGAAAACATAATTTAGTATTTATAATGACTAGGTATAGCTATATTTTGGCTCTACAGAAATTCTATTTCATAACAAATCACAGAGTGACATAGTTTCATGTTCTGCAGAATTTTGATTTCTTATTATCATTTACTGTTATTTTCAGTGTTGCCTAAGGCAAAATTGTTGCCTTGGTAGCACAAAAATGTACACTTAGTTCTAGACCAGAGAAACAAATCTTTTTTTTAGCTTTATATCGTGCCCATTAGGATGAGGCATGGGGATAATCATGGCATCAGGTACATGGCATCCATGCTCCCCCTCCCCATTTATGCATCCATGGAGGTGTCATAAATGAGCCTGGCAGTCTATTCTAGAAGGTAAAGCAAAAAAAAAAAATTTTTTTTAATGCCTACAGCACCTGGTCTCCCATCCAAGTACTAACCAGGCCCAACCCTGCTTAGCTTTCGAGATCAGACGAGATCTGGCATGTTCAGGGTGGCATGGCTGTAAATAAATAAAAAAAAAATGTCGTTATTTTAAACATAATATTTTAGACAACTATTTCCCACCCAGCAATATAACACACAAGATGAAGTGCACTGGCCTTTCCTATTCTAGATGTTTTATGAGGAATTTATTTAAAAATAAAATAAAAAGCATGATGCTTTTACTTTTTACCTGAAACTTCTAGCTAGTCATTTATAGGAAACAGTTAAACAAAAAGTTATTGGAAATGAAAGCTTCTTTTAAAGTATGTAACTGACTGACAGCAGAAAAATATTATTGCAATACCATTACTTTTAAAACCATACTACATAAAATATGCTGAAAATTAGATGTTGCTCACTTCCAAATTAATCTGTAGTTCTCTATGGTTTAAAATTGATTTTTTCCCTTCTAAAATTTTTAAATAGTGAAAGCACTATATATATTTTTTACATTGTAACTTCAAAAAGGTTTATTTCAAATAGGGTACTGTAGTAATCATTATAGCTATTCATTCACTCATTCCACAAATACTTAGTGAATACCTGATAAGTGTAAGCCACTAGTCATGGCTCCAAAAAGTGGGGAACAAGAAAACCAAAGTTCTTTTCCCACAAGGGAGGATACAGACAGACTGCCAAATATGTACAGACAAATATCCATGTATAATTGTATGCAGAGTACTGAGATAGGATGGTTTGAGAAGGAATACTCAGCAACTGCTTTAGACTGGTGGGTGAGGGATGGCTTCTCAAAGAAGCTGAATCAGAGAATTTGCTCAAAAACGTGAATTACCTGAAGGAGCCAGCTTTATGAAGTTGCAGGAAGAGCTGGTTTCATTATTTTCAGGGCATCTTGCAAAAAGAAAATGTGGGTTTCCTTATTCTAAAAGCAGAAAAAGTACCATTACATGTGTTCAAATATAAAGCTCTCTCATTTTTTCTATACTCTTTTCCTGGACTAGTCATAGTTCCTGTTATTTGTCATATTTTAACATTATTGATATATTAATGTTATTATAAGCAAATAAAATTAAAATTTTAGATTATTAGATGAGTTACCATTCACCTTTATATTGTATAGTGCCAATTTAAAAAGTAAAAATGGGAGCATTTAACTCATAGGTGTCATCATCGAAATTACACAAGTTTTGATTTCATAGCTTGTGCACACATATGTATTTCCTTCTTACCAGGAACATTGTACAAAATTGATTCAACTGTTTTTATTTCACCTCTGATAGGCATGCTCTTACCTTGATCTTACTTGTGAGAAAGAAAGGACTAAATAAAAATGAACTATGTGTTGCCCTTTTTCTTTCTCTCTATTTTATCTATTTTAGTTTTTGTTGTAGGTGGTTAGATAATACTGGGAAGTTACATGAGCAGTGAAGGTTTTGATAGAGCTCTTTGATCATTCACATTTCTTAGAACACTGTTGCTTCCTTTCTACTTGTGAAGCAAGCTCTGGTTCTCAACAGAAGGCGTGTCCTCTCAGAGCTGTCAGTGTCCCTGCTTACTCAGTTCTAGACATCACATGCTTTCCTTGTGTTCACTTTGAGTCATGATGCACTCCCACACATTGCAGGTCCCTCAGAACTCTGTGCTTATGAGGCATTGCAAGTGCTACATGCAAATGAGGTGGTAATGAATGATGGAAATATTGCACGTTTCTTCTGCTCACCCATGTGCTTCATTGTGCCATCAGATGTCACTTACTAAACACAAATTAAAAAGTGAAATTATTAAAATTTTTAGACAGCAACAATAGAGCATTAAATTAAGTGTGGGGCCCTTTTGGTACCAGGGCCATGTGTGACTACACAGGTCACATACCTGTGAATCTGGCAGATGAGAAACTAGGGAAGAGCCTTATAGCAAAAATGAATGTGGCACTTTTTAGAATGAGAAAGAAGGCCCTTGGACTTGGTGGCTGGAGAGGAGAATGAAGGAGATGAGGTCAGTGAGAAAGGAGAGAAACGCTGACATAGGGCTTTGTAGGCCAGGGTAAGAAGTCTGATGTTTATTCTAATTTTGATGAGAAGCTATTTAAATGTTATAAATGAGGAGCAATGTGATATGATTTATTTTTTAAAAGATCACTTTCATGTGCATTATAAATTAGTCCCAGAGAGTGTAGTGTTTAAATTATCTTGGAAATAGTGTAGATGGAGAGATGAAAGAATTAGGACACATTTTAGAAGTTGAGGGGACATGACCTCTGTTGGACTGGGTAGATGATATGAGGGAAAAAGAGCAAGAAGTGAAAATTAGAGATTTTTTCCTTGCTCAGTGGTGAGGAGGACTAGTGGTAGGGCAAGTTTGTCAGAGATAGGAAATTAATCGTTCTCTTTATCTGAGTGCCAAGTTGGTTATTTAGAATTAAGGCCTAATAGTAAATGTAGATAAATAAATAAATATAAATTAAAGTAACATATAGAGCAAACATAAGGAGTTATAGTCCATCTGCCATTTTTCTCTGCACGAGAGGTGATTGGCTCTTTAGATGGTCAGTGTCAGTGCACAAAAAAAAGATCACAAATAAAATCTTTCCTGGTTTTTATTCTTTGTAATAATGGGTCACTGTGCACACCTAGAAAGGTCTGTAGCTGAATTCATTAGAGAAGAAACAAATTCTTATTAGTAGCATCACATAGATATTTGAATTAATTAAGGTGCTAGCAACCACATGTTAACCCAGAAATGGCTTCACATGAGGGTCTAGAGGTCCTTCCCTTTTTGTTAATCTTCTCTGTTCTTTCTATTTTATTTTCCTGCTTTTTGATCACGTTTAAGTGGTCACTGTCAAATGGGTCAAAGCTGACCCTGGGAGGTCCCAGCCAGAAGACTTTAATCCTGACTCCTTTAGGCTCTCGTGTTGTGGTTACTCATGCTTAGTGACAGTTCGCTTGGGCTGTTCAAAATTTGCAGTAGTGACGTATAGAGTAGTAACAAACCATTCTTTTATAGACATCCATCACTTCTCATCCACAGCATCCGTAAATTCCTATGGTAAAAAGCGCTTTGCTACCATAGGCGAGGAAGTGAAAGAATGAAAGGGTTTTTGGGATGAGTACCCAGTTATGCTGCAAATAGCTACAATTATTGAGCATCTATGATATGCTAGCAGTTTCTATACCATTTTTAAAACTTATGGCACATTTACAGTATAAATAGTTTATTTCCTCATTTTACAGTGAGGTCAAATCATATAGTAAATTTCATCTTTGGAAATCAAATTCATGTTATCAAGTGACAAAATCTGTGCTCTTCTCATTTGCAACACTATCCGAAAGAACACTTTGATGTTTAAAAGTTTCCTTTTATATCCCAAATATTCATCTGCTTTAAAATCTAACTGGAATCATTAGAAGGTTATTTTGATAGACTAATTAAATGCCCAGGTGAGAAAACCAAAGCACAGAGAGGTTATTTGACTTGCCTAACATCACGTGATAAATACAATTATACTAGCTTAATAATGTTATATAGCTTAATAATGTTATATACAAATTATTTAATAAGGTTTGCAATTTGTCCTGGTTAATCATCAGTGAGTTGTCTAGTAGGTGTAAGAAGAAACCATAAATTTAATTTTATTTTTCCCCAAACCTCTATGCAAAATACAGACAAAGTTTTTATTTGGCACAGTTTAAATGATAAACAAATGCAATCACAGGACTATATTGTAGTGTGTCTTCTACTTAGCCTAATTCTTCATCTTGGGACAAATACAATTTGTCTTATTATTTATGAAAATTAGTCCAAATATAACCTCATTATGTTTGTTATCAAGTGGAAGCAAACATCAGAAATTGCTCATCCAGTATGCAAAAGGCATTTTCTTTTTGAACACAAAACAAGAAAAGGATACCAAAGAACTCTCCTGTAACACAAATTAAATGGACATGACTTTTTTGGGACTGTAGCAGGATGCATAAGAATTTGGATATTCTTTATATCTACAGTTAAGTAAGTTAGCCACTGGGTGAATGAGACTAGTAAGGACAGAGTGAAAGTAGGCCTATCCTACTCTGGTGGGAAAGGACAGTGTCTGTGACCTCTTCTTGGAAGAATTACTCATAAAATGAATCCTAAAAGATGAGTTATATTTAGACAAAGAAGGTGATTATAAGAACAAAGCAGGGATGCTTGCGTAGGTATTGTGTTGTGAGGGAACTGTGAGTGGTTTTGAGTGCCTGGACTAAAGTGCGGTGTGGCAGACTTGAAAGGAAAAGAGACTGCACTTGTGAGCAGGGACTATGTCAGCAAAGAGCTTTGACCAGACTAGAAAGGGCTGGTCTAGATTTGATGACTAATGAGAATCACTATTCAGTTCATGTTCAAATTTGCTTCTACTTCACTTTACTACCAACATCAGCACATAACTTATTCAAGGAAATAAAGAAACAAGTAACTAGCCTCTGCTTCCAGGCTTATCCAAAATTGACAGGCAGTGTGGCCTATGGAATGAAACCTCAGAGTAGCTGATGGAGGCTGTCAGCTTTTATCACATTGGACAGGGGGCGGCGAGACTAAGTTACCACTCAAATGTCCATTTACTCCCTTGTAAAACAATCCTAGCCCAAACTGGTTACATTCTTTAGGATTCCATTTTTTACTGAGTTATCAGAATTACAGAAAGACTGGCCCATGACCTAGCACAACCTTCTATGCCAGGTTAAAGAATTTGGACTTGATCTAAAAAATAGTTGGAGTAATCATATATCTTAATTATAAAAACAAGATGATTCTTTACATTTTGGCAATCATCCCAGCATCACCATGTTTTCAGATACTCTTAGAACATGTAGAAGATTACACTAGGAACATGCTGAAGGCTGCATGCACAGTGAGGAGGCTTGCTGGATGGAGAATAAGCAAGAGAAACTGAGAAACTGAACTAGATCAGTTGTAAGGAGTGTGGATTGTAGATGAGTCAGAGAAAGATAGTTGTGAGACAAATCATCAAGACTCATGACTGATGGTATGCACAGATAACAGAAGAGAGATCACAGATTTTATGTACTTTGGCTTATTTCTGAGCTTTTGAATATTTTGGAGATGCCAGTCCCAATTGGTATCATCATTTAAGATCAATTCCATTTCTTTAACATGAAAGTAGATTCTACAGACCTCTTTGGACTGTACCATCTTTGTATTAAGGAGGCTCTAGTAGCAGACCATAAGGACAATTCCAGTTTTACCTCTTACCATCATAGGCTTTAAGAACCGATATTATAGTACCTGATTATATTCTATACTTTATATCAATCATTTTTCTCCAAATCAGTCTTCTTCCTCCATTCTTTATTTTTTTATTAGTCTCCTTGGCCATAAAGAGAACAAATCTTCATATAAGAATGATTATGATATAACATCATGACAAAGATGTGAGATTTAAAAATCATTAACAAAGTACAAATAGATATAGAATAATCCTATTATAACATCTAAATGCTGAAAGGATCTCAATCAAACACATAATTATTGATCAACTAGTATCTAGTGCTACATGTTTCCATATAATTCATGTTCAGTATGAAATTCCATCAAAAGACTTTCAAAATTAGTAGTTTTTCTCTTTTAATTTGATATTGATTTCTGTTCCAGTGAGATGTGGACAGCAATAAGAGTTATGACTAGATTAAGAAATATAGGCCAGCCTTCTCTGTAAATACTCTGATTTAGTAGGGTTGGGGTAGTTTTTAAAAAAACAAACAAACAAACAAACAAAAACCAAAAACCTCCAATAGTTTTAACGTGGATCCACGTTTGGAAGGACATGTTTTCTGGATAAAGTCCAGATTTTTTATTATGATATATATGGTCTGTCTCTGCCACCCGATCCCCATGTTCCCACTGCAGTCTGTGTTCCACCTGGACCAAGTCCCTTGCAATTCTCCAGACATAGGCTGGATTGTGTCCACCTGACATGTCTGCCTACAAAATTTATAATTCAAGAACCCAGGTTAAAACTGATTACTAATCCCTTTTGCTTTCTCTTTGATTCTGTATAGACTCCAATCACAGCATATGAACACTTCATATCAGAATCAGAACTATGCCATTTGAAAGTTACCTGTAGGCTGCTCCTGTGGCATCAAGACAGTTGGCAAAATTTAACACTCAGAAAAACTGCTCCTTTGTTTAAAAAAAAAAATTCTTCAGTGGAACTTCTGTTGACACAAAGGAAAGCCCCAGATCCTTCTCTGAAGGCGAAATGTTGAGCAAAGGGGGAGTTAAAAACTCCCTGAAAGAATAATAGGGCTGAAAGGACTTGGTTTTCTGGGAGAAGAGAAGTTCTGCCAAGGCAAGGACAATGTCAAACTGACAGAGAAGATGCAGAACCCTGGATTTCAAGGAGTTCTCACTGTGTCTTGCAGTTGCAGACTGAATTCTGATCCTAGAGCAGAGGCTCTCAGCATTGTAGTTTGATCTAGTGCTGACTGATGGATCTAAGCCCATAGGGGTTATTGGAGACAGAAAGAAATTTGAGATTTCTAGGAGACCCTGATTCTCTTGAATTATAGCAGTACTAGAAAATGTTCAATTAACTATACATTCTCTGAAAAAACTAAAGGGTGATTATGGTCAGCCTATCAAAAACCTTTAAAAATTCCTTGTGCAAAAGGTGGAGTAGGATCTGTAACCAAACCATGATTTGGAAATAGAGATGTCATAGGGTGGGTTTGGTTGGAATTTATACTTAATAACCTTTATTGAATACTGTGTATACTATGGGCTTGGTGTATTCATATCACAGCCTATACAATTAGTCCTATCTCAGAGTGAAATAAGGATGTGAAAAATCAAGCAAATTGCAGAATGAGTTTTCTTTTCTTTTTTTTTTAAAATTAAGTTTATTGGCATAACGTTAGTTAATACAATTATATATTTTAAGGTGTACATTATAATTTGACATCTGTATATTCTATATACCCAGAGTCCAGTTTCCTTCAGCTACCATATATTCGATTCCCTTTACCCACTTCACCTTCCACCTACACCATTATATTTGATCCCTTTTAACCATTTACATACCTCCTCCTCACCCACCCTCTATCTTCTGGAAACCACTTGTCTATAGTTCATGTCTGTGAATCTCTGTTTGTTTATTCTTCTCATTTGTTGCTTTTAGGTTTACATTCCACATATAAGTGATATCATGTGATTTTCAACTTTTTCTGTCTGGCTTATTTCGCTCAGCATAATTATCTTGAGGTCCATCTATGTTGTTGCAAATGGCAGTATTTCATCTCTCCTTATGGCTGAGCAATATTCCATTGTACATATGTACCACAACTTCTTTAGCCAATCATCTATTGCAGAACACTTCAGTTGCTTCCATGTCCTGGCCACTGTGAATAATGCTGCTGTGAACATGAGCATGCAAATATCTTTTCAGATATAGGTTTTCAAGTCTTTGGGGTAAAAACCCAGTAGAGGGATTGCTGGATCTTATGGTGGATCAATTCTTAGTTTTTTAAGAAACCTCCATACAGTTTTCCATAGTGGCTGTACCAAACTAGTTCCACCAGCAGTGTATAAGGTTTCCTATTTCTCCACAGCCTCTCCAACATTTGTTTTTACTTGTCCTGTTGATTCTAGTTATTCTAACAGGTGTGAGATGGTATCTCATCATAGTTTTTATTTGTATTTCCCTAACAGCTAGCAATGTTGAGCATCTTTTTAATTATTTGCTGGCCATTTGTATGTCCTCTAGGGAGAAGTGTCTGTTCAGGTCCTCTGCCCATTTTTTGATTGGATCATTTGACTTTTTTGTTGTTGTTGTTATTGCGTTGTATGAGTTCTTTGTATATTTTGAATATCAGGCTTATATATTGGAGGCATTGCTTGCAAATACCTTTTCCCATTTGGATGGTTATTTCTTGATTTTAATGATGGTTTCTTTTACTGTGCAGAAGATTTTATTTTGATGTAGTCCCATTTGTTTATTTTTGCTTTTACTTCTCTTGCCTTTGAGGTAAAATTCATAAAATCCTCTTTAAGTTCAAGGTCCATGAGTTTAGTTCCTAAGTTTTCTTCTATGCAATTTATTGTTTCAGGTCTTATGTTCAAGTCTTTAATCCACTGATTTAATTTTGGTGTGTGATGATAGACAACAGTCTAGTTTCATTCTTTTGCAGGTGGCTTTCCAGTTTTCCATTTATTGGAGAGACTTTCCTTTCTCCATTGTATGTTTTTGGCTCCTTTGTCAAAAATTGTTTGCCCATATAAACATGAGTTTAGTCCTGGACTCACAATTCTGTTCCATTGATCTGTGAATCTGTTTTACTGCCAATACCATGACATTTTGATTATTGTTGCTTTGTAGTATAATTTGAAGCTGGGCAGAGTCTTTTATGCTTCCATACAAATCTGATGATTTTTTGTTCTATTTCTTTAAAAAATGCTGATGGGATTTTGATGGGGATTGCATTAATTCTGTAAAATGCTTTAGATAATATGGTCATTTGAACTATGTTGATTCTTCCAGTCCAAGAACAGGGAATATCTTTTCATTTCTTTGTATCTTCTTCAATTTCTTTTAATAGGGTCTTATAATTTTCATCATATAGGTCCTTCATTTGTTTCATTAGATTTACTCCTGGGTATTTTATTCTTTATGTTGCAATTGCAAAAGAAATTATTTTTTCCACTTTTTTCTCTGACACTTCATTATTTAGACCATAAGAATGCTATGGATTTTTGAATATTGATTTTGTATCCAGAAAATTTACTATATTTGCTTACTGTTTCTAGTAGTGTTCTTGTGGAGTCTTCAGGGTTTTCTCTATAGAGAAGCATGTCATCTGTAAATAGTGACAGTTTAACTTCTCTATTTTTTATTTGAATGGCTTTTATATCTTTCTCTTCCCTGATTGCACTTGCTGGGACCTCCAATGTTATATTGAATAATAGTGGTGACAGTGGACAATCTTGCCTTGTTCCTGATCTTAGAAGGAAGGTTTTTCATTTTTCACCCTTAGATATAATGTTGGTTGAGGGTTTGTCATATATGGCCTTTATTATGTTAAGGTACTTTCCTTCTATATTGATTTTGTTAAGTGTTTTGATCATAAATGGATACTGTATCTTGTCAAAGGCTTTTTCTGCATCTATTGATATGATCATATGATTCTTATTTTTTAATTTACTTATGTGGTGTATCACATTAATCGACTTGATTATGGTGTAGAAACTTTTTAATGTGTTGTTGTATTCAGTTTGCTAGTATCTTGTTTAGGATTTTTGCATCTGTGTTTGCAAGAGATATTGGTCTGTAGTTTTCTTTTTTTGTGTTACCTTTACCAGGTTTTGATACCAGGGTAATATTGGCCTTATAAAATTAGTTGTGAAGTATTGCCTCCTCTTTGATTTTTTGGAAGAGTTTGAGGAGAATAAGTACTAAATCTACTCTGCATGGTAGAATTCACTGGTGAAGCTATCTGGTCCTGGAATTTTACTTTTTGATAAACTTTTGAAGATTGTTTCCATTTCCATACCGCTGATTGGTCTATTTAGATTTTCCAGTTTTTGATTTAGTCTGGGAAGATAGTTCCCTTTTAATTACTTGTCCATTTCTTCTAGGTTATTAAATTTGGTGTTATATATTTTTTCATAGTATTCTTGTACGATCCTTTGTATTTCTGCAGTGTCTGTTGTAATTTCTCTTCTTTCATCTCTGATTTTGTTTGTCTGTGTTCTTTCTCTTTTTTCTTTAGTGAGTTTAGCCAGGGGTTTGTTCAATTTTATTAAACTTCAAAGAACCAGCTCTTTGTTGCTTTTATTCTTTCTATTTTTTTTTTGTTTTTTGTTTTTTTTTTGCTTTTGTTTTTTGGTTTTCAATTTCATTTAATTCTGCTCTACTCTTGATTATTTCTTTCCTTCTGCTGATTTTAGGACTCACTTGTTCTTCTCTTCCTTTTCTAGTTTTTTAAGATGAAGCATTGTTTATTGGGGCTCATCCTTGTTTTCTGAGATAGGCCTTTAATGATATCAACTTTCCTCTGCTTTTGCTGTATCCCAAAAGTTTGGATATGTTATACTATCATTGTCATTTGTTTCTATATATCTCTCGATCTCTCTTTTTATTTCTTCTATGACCCAGTCAATCTTTAGTAGCATGTTGTTTATTCTCCATGTATTTGTGGTTCTTTCCACTCTCTTTTTTAACAGTTTATCTCTGGTTTCAAAGCATTATGATCAGATTCTATGGTTGGTATGATTTCAACACTATTATATTTGTTGAGGCTATCTCTGTGTTCCAATATGTGGTCATTTCTTGTCAATATTCCATGTGCACTAGAGAAGAATGTACAAGTAGCTGTTGTGAGATGAAGGGCTCTGTAAATGTCAATTATTTCTAGTTGGTCTAATATGTCATTTAAGGATGTTATTTACTTACTGAATTTCTGTTTGGATGATCTGTCCATATCCGACAGTGGGGTTTTTTAGGTCCCCTAATACAATAGTGTTTTGGCCTGTTTCTCCATTTAGTTCTGTTAATAATTGTTTTATGTATTTCAGGGCTCCCTGATCGGGAGCATAATATTAATAGGTGTTATATCTTCTTGGTGCATGATTCCCTTTATCATTGTAAAGTGTTCCTCAGTGTCTTTCTTTACCTTTTTTATTTCAAAGTCTATATCATCAGATGTTAGTACCGCTATGCCCGCCTGTCTCTGAATGCCATTTGTTTGAAATACCATTTTCAACCCTTTCACTTTGAGTCTATATTTGTCTTTGGAGTTGAGATGTGTCTCCTGGAGGCAGCATATGGTTGGGTTTTGTTTTTTGATCCATTCTGCAACTCTGTGCCTTTTTACTGGTGAGTTCAGTTCATTTACATTTAGGGCGATTATGAAATATAGATCTTCTTATAACAGTTTTATCTTTTACTTTCTGGTAGTTCGGTGTTTCCAATGCTTCCTTGTCTTTGAGTTTCTGTTTTATTTATTTGGGTTGACTGCTGTGAGTTTTCCCTCTGGTTCTTTTTGTTTTATGTTATATACTTCAGTTCTGAATCTCCTGTGTAGTTACCATTATGAATATGTAAAGGATAGTTATATCTGTCTATCTATCTATCTATCTATCTATCTATCTATACAGTCATCTATTTTCTTCTGCACATGCCTTATCTCCATTCACCTTTGTAAATCTGCATCTTTGAATCCCCCCTTTTCAGTCATAGTCATCTCAATTTGTCCCTATGTATGCTGAACATTCATTACTATCTTGTTATAACAATTCTCTTCTTATTATTTAAGCTTATAATGCCCTATTCTAAGTAAGAGTTGCACTCTTCTGCTTCTATTTACCTGATAGTCACTGTATTTCTAATTATTTTCTTTTCTGTAATTTTGTTTTAGTTGAGCTGACCCCTTTCAGTATTTCCTGTAGTGCAGGCCTCGTAGTAGAGAATTCCCTCAATTTTTGTATGTCTAAAAAGTCTTAATTTCTCCTTCATATCTAAAGGAGAGCTTATTCATTTTTGACAGATTATTACAGCTGTAGAGTTCACATGGTGATTTTGTTAAAGAAAAAACTATCAGAAAGTATAATGCTATTAATGAACTTCAACTAACAAAATCAAGAGAAGTTATTAATGGCCAATTACAACTGTTGGAAAATGATGTGCAGAGTCCTAAAGAGTAGGATAAAGATAAAGAAGAATTTCCTATTTTCTTATGGATCAAGAGGTTGTGAAACTTTCTTTTGTTAGTACAATATTCTGAGGGTTAGCTTTTGGTAATTAAAACCATTCACCCTTATTATTAAAGTATATCTATGTCTAAAATCTGAAGTCAGCAGCATGTAGAGCTTAACATATAATTAGTTTAATAAAACTCTCTAAGGGGAGGCTATGTGATCTAGTAGAAAATACTGAAAGTCAATGAGATGGATCTTGGTCTCAGTTTTATGATTGAGACCTATGCCTTACTCCATGCCTCAGCCTACCCGCTGTAAAATGAAAACAATAAACTTTCCTTCATCACAGGTTACTAAAACACTAGTAATTCAGTGTTGATGTCTTCATTGCTGATGTCTGACCAACAGTCAGTGTGCTGTTGGCAGTGTGTTTGGGCATTTCTTTCAAGTGCCCTGATAGGGGTCTTCCAGTTCTTCCCATCTTTCATGTGGGTTGAACTCAAATAGTTTGGGATGAATTATTTTACTGTTAGAGAAAATTTTGATTTACTCTTAAAGATTTTTAAATTGTTAATGTATGGTCTAATACTTGTCATTGCATCTCAGAGCTTGCCATATATTAATGATTTTGAGAAGCTGAACATTCTCAGGCACTAAGAGTTAACTGTTTCATTTTGCTTTAATTTAACCTTCATAAGTGTTTATGCTCAGGTTAGTATTAAAATAAATTTGTGATGGATTATTTTTACAAATACTGATCGCTGGACATATACAGAAAGCAACTGAGATCACACTGAGCAAAGAAGTGACAAATTTAAGGCTGGCATAAATAAAAGTGGATGTTTGAAAACCGACTTTAATTCTTAGATCAATAAATAATATACCAGTAAAAAAACTGTCTGCCTTAATTTCTTTCAGTTTTTCTTTTATTAAACCTCATGATTAAGTACCTATAGCCTAATTAGTGGAAAGGTTATTGATTTTGGAGTCAGACAGTTTTAAGTTTCAATCTTAGTTTTGCTTATTATCAGTTATGAGGCCCAGACATCTACTCTTGCTAATTCTCATACCTATTATTGGTGAAATAAGGACAATAGGTTTGTTGTAAAATTTAATGTTGATATATAAAGTGCCTAGCACATAGCAAACATTACATTAGATGCTGACCCACTCCCTCTCCCCTCGTACCATCCCCCACTCACTCACACACACAAAGATGTCAGGGAAACAGAAATGAATATGATAATAGAGACCAAACTGTAGGTTTTCTAGGGCAGACATTCTTTCCTATTCACTTTTGTTTCTTCATTCCCTGGCTCAACAGCTGGCATATTATATACTTAATAAATGTTTATTGGGACAATATAATGTATCTGTATATAGGGACTTACAGCCTATACTGGTTGAAAATAAGTATTGCCAGAAAAAGATAGGAAAATTACACTAAATACCATGCAGGAAGTAACACATGTAAAAACCTAGTAGGGATAGGTAGCTTAGTGGAAGCTGAGCTTCTCTACGAAGGACTTGGGCCTGGATGAAGAGGCTCCAGGGAAGGTTAGAAGTCATTGTAAATGAGAAAGAATAAGTTACTCTTTTATATTCTCTATTACGTCTTTATGAGGCTTCAGAAGAGGAAAGCTTTTCTTTTGAATTAACGTGTTTTTTTATATTTTGTTACTAATAACAGATTATTGTAGTTATATTTTTTCTATGTTAATTTTTTACAACTTTTAAGTGAGGGCTTTAAGCGAATTATGTCCACTATTAAAATATTGCAGAATCTAATTATGACTATATAATTTCTCATTACTAGTGAGATTTACACTACATTTTTATGTTTTTATGATATTACCTAGCAGGGCAGCAGAACAAAATCTAGGACCTGTATAGCTCATTGTTTGGGGACCCCAATCAATCCAGAGTGTGTACTGAGTCCCTGGTCAGGTGAGGCTACTGGTTTTGCTTTGCAGGTGGGAACAGCCACAGGCTATGCTCTCTGTTCCAGTGCCTCTGTATGTAGGGCTGTTAAATGTGTCTCATGTGCTCCGGTTAGGTTCCCTGGCAGGATAGCCTGAAGATGGTACTCCTTGATGAGCAGGGCTATAAATTGGATTCCCTGTGTGGGTGCAGCAGGAGGAGCAGCTCTAAAGCTGGTAAAGCTATTTATTTCTTAACTCAAGCCAACCCACATCCCAGGTTCTCTGATGGAACAGAGCCATTGGCTTTGCTCTGAAAGCTACTGTCTGCCCACCACACAGCACTGCATCCAGGAGTTGTTGCCAGCCCTTCTGTCCAGATGGGGCTGGAAGGTACTCTCCACAGCAAATGGGGCTGTGATTTAGCTCTTTGCCTGGATATGGGCGTACTGGGCTCTAGGGCTGGCAGAGATTCGAAGATTCTTTCTTGAAGATCTAGATCAGACAGATGTGCACACTGCCAACTTCCCTGGACAGAGTGCACTCCTGATTTGCTTACAGATGAGCAAAGCTGTTGGTTGGTAGGAACCACATCTGCCAAGATTCCTGTGCCGGGTGTTGCCAGCCCTTCTCCTGTTCTCTATCTATCATGGTTAGATTCCAAGTGTAGATTCTAAGATTCTTTCAGATTCCTGTGCAGTCCCCATGGTGTGAAATCAGAGTAGGTGTTCCCACAGCAGAACCTACAATGCTGAGGGGTGTTGATTGTCCCCTCTTAATTTTTTTTTTTCTGCTAAAGTCTCAGGGGAAACCTCTGCATGGTGCTGTGCTGTCCTGGGAGAGGGACAACACAGACAACGTGTAGTCACTTCTTTAACCCCTCTAATGGAGACTGTCTTGGTTTCCATGGTGCAGGGGGTGCTTTGGCCCTCTATTCCAGGTTTCTCTCAGTGGTGTCTCATTCTTGAATAGTTGTTAGTTGGTGATGTCCCTAGTCTTTGTTTATTTTCACACTACTGTATTTTGAACTTCTAGAACAGAGCATAATACATAGTAGATATTCAATAAATATTTATTAAGTGAATAAATAAATGGAGGACTAACATCATCAAGGAAAATTTCAGTTATTCTGGTGACATTTTTCTTACCTTATCTTGAAGGGAAAAATAAAAATTGTTGCCCATACACACTTGCTTCTTGAAAGTATTCAAGACTATCTTAACTCTCTCTTGAAGAAAAAGAGAAAACTAGGTCATATTAATGGAAGATGATCTTTTGATGTGACTTGAGAAAAGATGATGAAATGCAGTATTTGAGAGCAAGTTTTCCTTTGCATTCTGTTCCTTTACTTATCTTTGATATCCTGATCTTCAAAGATTTCACATAGTTTAGATGGTGAAAAATATTTCTTCTTCTCCATTTCTTATCCTATCTCTTAGAGAAGTTGTTATGATCACATGTGGTTCAGCAAGCTCATCAGGAAACTAGGGGGTTTGGAGTTAAAATCCCAGTTAGTATTGGAATGTGACTGTCTGTCCATGATCTCTGAGCACTGACCACACAGTGTATAAAAAGGGTATCTGTGGCCATAGTGGGTGACTGGTAGGAAATTCAGGGGCTCCAGCATATGGGCTAATTTTTATTATTTTCCATTACAAGTACTTTGCTAGTTTTTCCTAATAAAGTTTATAGAAAGGTACAGAACTGAAATGGAGAAAGTGATAGGGTATAAACACTGAGAAGCACATTGAAAAATGTGGTCTGTAGATTATAGTCTGATTTTTAAAAGAGGTTTGGATATAATGCAACCACAGTAGGAAACAAGTTCTTAAGAAAGAAAAATATACAATATAGTGATGCTTTAGGAAGACTAATCTGACAGCCAGCGGCATTTGCTTTAGCAATCATAATATTTCAATGAAATTAAATAGAATAGGTGGTATTACTTCAATTTAATTTATCTTAAATAACTCTTTGGTAGCTGTTTTGGATCAAATGCAAGGAGAGAAATCTCAAAGAAGACAAAATATGTCAGTCTTTTACTTTCAATATGAATCTTTTCTTATAAATATTACGAATTAATTTTGTAGCATGATGCAATTTTTGGCAACTTAGGGTAGGCAACTTATTTTGTATCCCTAGGAAAAAGTTAAGCTGGATTTTGGAATATTATGTAGTTTATGTAGTGCACAAAGTGAGTTTTTCAAATACTAATTGTGTGTGTGTGTGTGTGTGTGTGAGAGAGAGAGAGAGAGAGAGAGATTGAGAGAGAGAGAGAGAGAGAGAGAGAGAGAGAGAGAGAGAGAGCTAGAGAGGAGAGAGGTGTGAAAATGCATTACTACTTTAGAAAAGTCAGTCAAAGGTAGTTAATGGCTTAACAGGGGATAGAGTTTCAGATTTGAGAAAACCAATATAACTGACCCACCATAGTATTTTATATACATTTAGTAAATGTCTATGTAACTGAATTTTAAGATTTCTGTTCATATTCTTAAGACACATTTTATGGAAAAGTAGAAAGAGGAGCTTGCTAAATGACTTAGCAAATCAGTTGCATTGAAATTTAGAGTTAGATTTAAAGGATAATTCTCCTTTTCACAGAGGGTGATTATCAGCTATGTTCATTAGCATACCAGGAACTCAACCCAGATGACTTTATAAATGTTTTCTGGAGATACTATTATAAAAAGGTACATTAATTCTTTAATGTACTATAGTTGGTTTTCAGATATTAAATCGCTACTCTGAGCTTTGGAGCTTCAGGTAATCAAACTACTAAGAACTGCAAACAATAGCATTCTCTACCTAAAACCACTCAACTGCTCTTTTATGATTGAGAAGAGCATTTAGGACTCATAATATTCATGTTCAGGTTGAGTTAGGTAAAAATAGTTTAATAATATTAAACATTATATCATAATAAGAATTTCTTGGGAAACCTGAAGTTAGGTATAGTATAAAGCCTATTGAAAAGTACATAGAACCACTGTAATATTATTTATATTTTATTTTTACTTCAACATTTATGCTAAACATTCCTGGAAACTTGTGATCAAAAGAACTAGGTTTAAACTAAACCATTTGACCTTCTAGCTGTGTGACCCTGATTACATTACCTACCTTTTTTGAGTTTTTGTTGTTCTTGTTGTTACTGATAAGACCTATGGCCCAGGGCAGTGGTGAGCATGACATAAAGCCTTTTTTGTAAGTACTAAAATAACATTTGGTATATAACAGAGTCTTAGCAAATGAATTAAATAGAATAAGTGATTTGAAAATCTGAATAAAAGAATAAATAAGCAAAATAAGTCTTTTGTAATGAAGATTGATAAAGTGCCAGGCTCCCTTACATAGCCGTGTTTGCTGATACTAAGAGCCTCTCATGAGAATTTGGAAGAACACAATTTTAGAAATGTCGATTTAGGGTCAATTATATACTAACTATGTAAATTTGGATACCTCTCTCTTCATCTCATTATGTTTATTTTTCTTATCTGTAAACAGAGCTCATAAGAGTATCTATATACGGAGTTTTATAGGATCGACTAATTTAAAGCAAAGAAATTGCATAATATTCTTGGATCATGTTACTCCCCAAATAAATGTTAGCAGATGCTCCCATGTCTACGACCTGGGATAGTTGTCTTCAAATTGGGTATATTTATCACTTGTGGGGTGGATGAAGATTTTCCAAAGGCTGCATGGGCAAAGAGAGTTTTAAGTAAAGTGACCAAATGTATCCTGGTTTATTCAGCACAGTCCCGACTTGCCACTATTGCTGATCTTTTATTAGTCCCCTTTAACTCTCAAAGAATCCTAGTTTGGCTAATCAATTGTATGGTTACCTAGTTTTAAAATAATCAACTCCCAAATTCTCAACTTTCCTATGAACTCATCTTTAAAATAATTTCCCAAAAATGTTTGTATTTCTAAAAATAATTTCTTCAAAAATGGTCAAAGTTGTTCCAGTTGTTTTTTCTCACATTTCCTCAGATAAATCATCCTTCTTTTACTTTACAAAAGCAAAATATACCTTTTTCTTACTTCAGTTCTTGGAAAGAGAAATTTGAGAGAGCATTGATCAGTTTTGTACCCAAACATCAAATCCATGTTCAGCTTCCAGATCTATCTTTCTTAAATTTGGAATTTAGAAGTGAAATGATTGGCATGAGTGTATGTATTAAAATGTTTATTTTAATTAAAAAACGAAACCATATTTTATCAGAAAATAAATGTTATTGGTTTGATAATGAAGACAAGCTTTACCTACTAAATTTATAGCAAACTTTTTATAATTTTAATGAGCTAAGTTTGCAGTTTCAACCCTTTTGAAAAAAATATACTTAAATTATAAGTTAAATAATTTTTTGAAAAAGTAATGTCCTAGAAAGTGTATATTAAAATTAACATTTTGCTATTTCCAACTTTTTTTAAACATGTTATGTTAATAAAGCAAATTTTATCAAAAGAATTATAAGCATATTTTGTAATTATTGGTAAATCTTGGTAGAGTTTCTTGGTATATTTCCCAGAAATTGAGAAAGTGAATGATTCACAATGACTGGATAAAAATTTATTTGATGAGTCAGATGGTTTCTACTTTTTTTTTTTGGGTTCACTGGTAAATTATTAAATATATTTGGTGAATGCTCATTATATAATTTGTGATATATAACTCTAAAGGCTTTCAACAACTTGAATGATAGTCCTATAAAAAACTTATTTTTTCTCAAGTTACTCATATAAACCACTTTTCTCATTGTTTACAAATATAAATATAAAAAATTATTTAAGAAAGAAGTATATTTATCTAAAATCTATTAAAAAATTGTAAAGAGCCCCATTCATTTTCTTATAGATTGAATTTCCAATAAAAATTACTTGGCACATTTAATATTTTTCAAAAGCTAGAATATAGTCTTACTTAAATTAATGTATATTAGTGATAATTGTAATGATTCAATTAGAAGATTGAATATACCACTACAATAAGCACAAGTTAACATTTTTAATTATTTAAATTCTAAAGAAAAATTTTAAATGTGTTTTTGGAAAAAATATTGAAGATCATTGATCTAGAAAACCTCTTCCTGATTCACTGCACTTTTTCTAATATTACTCCTTAGTAATAACTCACAGGTATTATTTTTAAAGACTATAAAACATTTAATTCATGAATGAGATTTTTATTTCTAAATGTGTTATTCATTTTGTAATTATAGTACCTAAAGAGTCTATAGGCAAAATTATTGACCCATTCAGAATGGCATTTATGATTTCTTCAGTCCTATCCTAATCTTTCTCAAATTTCCCTTCATTGTTTTCCAATGTGAACACCAGAAGAACTCAAAAATATGCTTTAGCTTTACTCACTGCCATTGCCTTACTATTAATCATTTTAAAAATGTTATTGGTTTTGCCTCCTGCTCTGTTTAAAGACTCCTTTCCTTAGGACACAGCCTAAGTTTCACCTTCTCAACAGGCCTGTTTTTATCAATTTCTCTTTTGGGTCATTCATTTGTCCTTATATACCTTGCATTTATATTTATGTATTTCACTGGTGCACATCTTGAATTTACAATTAGACTCCAACATATATGTTCTCCCTCTTGTTCTACCACCCTCCATAAGCACATCATATTTCAATTATGGAATATGGAGATGCTAGCAATTTCACTAACCAAACATTGTTCTCTTCATCTAAAATGTTATTTCTCTCTACTCTGCTTTCCATTTCTCTAGGTCACAGAATTTCCATTAATTTTTAAAAATTTTAATATAATATTTTATTTAACCCAATATACTTAAAATATTATTTCAACCTGACATTTTAAAAGTATTAATAAAAATGTTTTATAATCTCATATTTTTGTACTGAGTCTTTGAAATCTGGTATATATTTTACCTGTTAGCAGATCTCAATTTAGGTGAATAAACTTCTTTTTCTATTCCTTTTTTGTATATATTTGGAATTGTGCTCATTGATTTATCAAAATTTATTTTTAATTATAGTAGACATACAATATTATTTTCATTTTAGGTGTACAACATTGTGATTTAACAATTATATACCTTACTAAGTCTAGTAACCAATTGTCACCATATACAGTTATTACCATATTTACTATATTCGTTAGACAGTATATTGTATCCTGTGACTTATTTTATAACTGGAAGTTTGTACTTCTTGATCCCCTTCCCTCCTTTTCCCTATGCCCCCACCTCCCTCCCCTCTGGCAACTAGATTTTTTCTCTATATCTATGAGTTTATTTCTGTTTTGTTTTATTTGTTTTTTTAGATTCCACTTATAAGTGAAATTATACAATATTTGTTTTTCTTTGTCCAACTTATTCCACTTAACACAATACTCTAAAGGTTTATCTATGTTGTCACAAATAATATGATTTCATTTTTTGTGGCTTAGATATATTCCAGAAAAGTCAAAAGCTTTTTCCTCTAAGATGAGGAACAAGACAAGGATGGCTACTCTTACCACTCTTATTTAAAATAGTATTGGAAATCCTAGCCACAGAAATCTGACAAGAAAAAGAAATAAGAGGTATCCAAATTGGAAAGAAGTAAAATTATCACTATTTGCTTATGACATGAGATTATATATAGAAAACCCTAAAGAATCAACCCCCGCAAAAAACCTGTTAGAACTAATAAATGAATTCTGTAAAGTTACAGCATACAAAATTCATATTTAGAAATCTGATGAATTTCTATACACTAAAAACAAACTGTCAACAACAGAAATGAAGAAAACAATACATATGGTGATAGGAAATTTAACTTTGGATGGTGAATACATATACAATGCAATATATAGATGATGTATTATTAAATTGTATATTGAAACCTATAGTATTTTATTAACCAGTGACACCCCCAATAAATTTAATTAAAAAATAAATAACTAATAACAACAAAAAAAGAGAGAGGAAACAATCCCATTTACAATAGCATCAAAAAGAATAAAATACGTAGGAAAAAGTTTAACTGAGGAGGTAAAAGACCTGTACTCTGAAAAGTATAAGACATTAATGGAGGAAAGTGAAGACATAAATGGGAGGATATACCATGCTCAAGAATTGGAAGAATTTATATTTTTTAAATGCCCATTCCACCCAAAGCAATCTGCAGAATCAATGTAATCACAAATGACCTCAAATATCCAAAGCAATTTTGAGAAAGAACAGAGTTGGAGGCATCGCTGCTCCCTGGTTTTAAACTATAATATGAAACTATAGTAATCAAATCAGTATGATGGCACAAAAACTGACACAAATCAATGAAACTAAATAGACTAGAATAAACCCTCACTTATGGTGGTCCATTTATCTACAACAAAGAAAACAAGAATATACAATGGCAAAAAGACAGTCTGTTCAAAAAGTGATCTTGGAAGTAAATTAGGTAAATACATGCAAAAATATAAAACTAGACTGCTTTTTTTTAATACCAGATACAAAAATAAAGTCGAATGAATTAAAGACTTAAATGTAAGACCTGAAGCCATAAAACTCTTAGATAAAAAACAGAGGCAGTAATATTTTTGACATTGATCTTAGCAATAATTTTTTGGGTATGTTTCCTAGACTTAGAGCATGGACAACAAAAGCAAAAATAAAACAAATGGGAATACATCAAACTAAAAAGTTTTTGCACAACAAAGGAAACCATCAACAAGATGAAAAGGCGACCTACTGAATGAGAGAAAGTATTTGCAAATGATATATCCAATAAAAGGTTAATATCCCCCAAATATAAAAAACTCGAACACTCAATATCAGGAAAACAAATAATCCCTTTAAAAATTGAACAGAGGACTTGAATAGCTATTTCTTCATTCATTCTTTAGGCCCTGGCTCAAACACTACCTCTTTTAGGAAGACCTACTGGTATCTCTCAAGTTTTTAGTCTCACCTTTGTGATCTTGTTAAATAAACGTTTATATCAGTTATCAAATATTATATCTGTTTATATTATTTGCCTCCCCTGTTAGAATACCAGGCAAAAGTCTTAATAAATATTTGTGAAATAAAATGTCTTATGGCCCTGATCATTAAACATAGTTTGAATCATATAGTAGAAACTAACTGAATATTTATTGAAATAATATGGTTAAATAATAATTAATACTGCCAGTAAGTAGTAATTAATTGAATAAATAAAAGTTTTTGTTTATGCATTTTTTTAGTTGTATTAACTCAGAATATTATCTCACATATATTAAAAAGAAATGAGCAATAATAGTATCAAGCTTTGCCTAAATTGGTATATATAGAATCTGAAATCTGTAGAATAAATGAAACTTCTGCAAATTTGTCTCACTAATTTTAAATGATTGGGAGCATCACACATTATGTGATCACACTAAAATTAATTTTAAAATAACCACATAATGTAATGAGGAAAAAAATTACCTCTAAAATTAAGAAAAACTTTTACTTATGAGAAAAATATCATAATGTAAGTTAGAAAATCTTTATAAATAAATAACAATAAAAAAGCTATGTATAAAAAATGTACGGTTTACAACCAAAGCAATACTTAGAGGAAAATATAAAGCCTTAGTACTTTTATTAGAAAAGCAGAACAAATTAATGTTTTAAGCATCTAACATTATGAGTTAAAGTTAATATTAAAATTAATATTAAAAGTTAATATTAAAGTTAATATTAAGAAAGATAATAACATATATAAGATCTGGAATTAATGAAAGAGAAAATATATAACAGAAAGAATCAGCAAAACCAAAAACCAAAAACAAACAAAAAAATCAATCTTTCTGGGGAGATAGATTTAAAAAAGTAAAGCCAGAAATTTTTTTTTTAAATATTAGGAATAAAGAAGAAAAATGTGTAGACTATAAAATGATAAGAGAAGTTATGAATACTTTATGTCAAAAAGTTTGAAATCTTAGATAAAAATGCACATTTTTAGAAAAATATAATTGCTAAAACTGATTCAAGAAATGAAGTTAAATCACTCGTTAAAAATCTTCTCTCAAGGCAAACTCAAGGACAGGGTTTGTTTTGTTTTGTTTTTTGTGTTTTCTTTTTTTTTTTTTTTTTTTTAGGCAAGGTACCCCTTGGTTGACCTTACAGATTGTAAGAACCTTGTCAGTTTACATTTCCTTATTTTTTAAAAAAATTTTTTATGCCTACAGCACCTGGTCTTCCTAGGTGGTCTCCCTTCTGAGTACTAACCAGGCCCACTGCTTAACTTCTGAGATCAGATGAAATCCGGCTTGTTCAGGGTAGTATGCAGTAGACAAGGCCAGTTTTATAAGAGATTTCCCCCCAACTTTCAAAATACAATTGCAACATTAAACTGTTTCATAAAAGTGAAAAAAGAGAAATTTTTAAAATAATATTATAATAGGTAATAAATGAAAACAATATATAGTTGACCCTTGAACAGCACGGGTTTGAACTGTGCAGGTTCACTTATAACCTGATTTTTTTCCAATAAATACTGTCAAATGTATTTTTCTTATAATTTTCTTTATAATATTTTCTTTTTTCTAGCTTGCTTTATTGTAAGAATGCAGTATATTATAAATACAATATACAGAATATATATTAATCAACTGTTATTGGTAATTTTTCAGGTCAATAGTAGGTTATTACTAGAGAAGTTTTGGGGGAGTCAAAAATAATATGTGGATTGCTGGCTAGAAATCAGCACTTCTAACCCTCATGTTATTCAAAGATCAACTGCACATAATTAAGAATTTACATGTGTAATTTATGTATATCATATAGCATAGTAATAAAATAAACATCTATAAACATATCGCTACATTTGAAACCTTAAAATGTTCCAGTACTGTTGCCACTGAGTACTCCTCATCTATTTGGTTCTGCTAACTCTCCCAGAGGTAAACAGTACCCTGAATTTTGTATTTTTTATAATGGATTTTTTAAAACAATAAAAGCTTTTAGTAAAATGCACACATCTTAATACATTGTGACAAATAACTATATATATATGTAAATAGAATAAAGAATAATTTCATTACATCAAATAATTCCCCCTCCTGCCACCAAGACAACCACTGTTCTCTACTTTTCTGATTTCTGTTACCAAAGGTTAGTTTTGTCTGTCCTTGACTTTTATATCAATGGACTTATACAACATGTATTCAAGTGTGTGTGTGCATGTGTGTGTGTACACATGTGTGTGTTTTTCTTTTGAGATCTGTCCATCTTGTCTTAATAGTTCCTTTTTATTGCTGAGCAATATCCCAGTGTATAAATATCAGTAGGTCCATATATTTTCCTGTTGTTGGAATCTCAGATTGTTTCTAGTTTGAAGTTGTTATAACTAAAAATGACATGTACATTCTTATCCACAGCTTTTTGTGGACATATTTTAACATGACTTATGTAAATATGTTTGATGTAGAATCACTGAAGCAGTGGAAATGTATAGCTTCTTTGTTATAAGATGCTTCCAAACTATTTTCCAGAATGCTTTCTATCACTTTACACTCATACTAGGAATGTCTGAGAGTCCCAAATGCTCCACTTGTGGCAGGAACTTTTAATGTTGCCAGTTTCCTTAACTGGAGCCATTGTAGTGTGTGGGAACTGGTACCCCACTGGGGTTTTAATTTGCATTTCTCTGATAAATAATAAGGTTGAACAATTTTTCATGTGCTTGAATGACTTGGAAAAGAGTTTCTGAAAGAGAGTTTTGCCTGTTTAGGACCTGAATTTAAAAAATAGTCCGGAGTGTTTTTGGATTAAAGATATGGATTCCAGCATGTCTTTATTGTTTCTTAGAAATCTGTGGATTTCTGATATATGACATTTCTCTCTATTCTCTTACAGATAAGTGAATCCTATAGGAATATACAAATGATTCCTGTCAAGATGTGAAGAAAAGCTTCACAAGCAAATAAAATGGTGTCTGACCAAAGTCTGAATGAAGTGCTGCCAAAAACAACACTTAATGTGTTAGAGACAAATAAAACTATAAATTCCAACAGAGTTTTCTAGCCTGCCTGAGAGTTTGATAACAATACCCCATTATGTGATCTGTCTCCAAAAACAAATTGATGAATTAGATTATAAATCTGCTCAAATTAAACAGAGCTATTGTTTTTGTTGGGTTATTAAGAATAGTAAGTCTTTAAAATATGAGAATTCATTAATTTTCATCAACAGAAAAAAACTTTAAATACTTTTTGGGCTACAACTCAAGGAAAAAAAGAGAGAAGTTTAAAATAATGACCTTGATTGCTAGGTTACAAGATAAGGAACACAGAAATATAATTGACATCAGACAAAGAGCAAGGAAAAAGAACAAGAACTTCAGTACTTCTATGTACACTGAATTGCTGAAGTCCAAATAAAGTCTATAATTTAGTTAATAGTAATATACTAATGTGAATTAAGTAATTTTGACAGCAGAGCCAAGGCTGTGTAAGATGTTAGCATGTAGGTGAAACCAAGTAAAAAGAACTCTCTGTACAAAAGATACAACTTTTCTTTAAATCTAAAGCTCCTTCCCCCAAAAATTATTTTTTAAAATGTATCTTTCGAGAGAGATAAAGCAAATGTGACAAAAAGTTAATAATTTGTAAATCCAGGCAATAGTTATATATGGATGTTTAGTGGTCAATACTTTTAACTTTTCTAGGTTTAACATTTGTCAAAATAAAGTGTTAAAATAAAAAAAGAAAAAATCATATTGAGGAAAACAGCAAAAAAAAAAGAATTTAAAAATATATTTAGTATATAAATGTTGAAAAGGGTTAAGGCAATATTCCCATTCCAGGTGAATCTTTGAATAAATTATGCTGCTTTAATAATTTTGATTTAAAACAATATATGTCATCTTTCTAATTTTATTACAATTGAAAAAATATTAACATGTTTTGTTATATTTTATAATGTTTTAATTTATATAAGATGTTTCTTTATAAAAAGTTTAATTATTCTGCAGTTTTTAATTTTATAGACTAATTTTATGATTCAAATTATTATTGTTTTATAAAATTTTTAGGTACAATTTAAGTTTACAACTAAATAAAATTATAATAACAGTATTTTCTAAAATGTTTTACTATTTAAACTCCTTATCATGCTGCAAATCAATAGGACTAATTATTCCAAATTTATTATCTGGGTAAATATTTCATACAATAAAGATACATATACAAATATTTTATACAATGGCTATCAGTTACTTGGTTGAAAAAGATATAAAATATTTTATATTAGTGTACATGTTTATTATTAAACTTTACAACTGTAAAAAGCATATATACGACTGTACTGTGATTTAGTCAGTTACTGCCACAATAGTGTTGCATATTTAACTACCTGAAAACTCAGTGGATTAAAAGAATAAATAATTATTTTCTTGCTATGTCTGTTTGTAGTCTGCAATTTGTCAGGCTAGGCTGGACTCCCACATCTGGGATTCAGGCTATAGGCTCCATGATGCAAGTATATTTGTTTTGGGATATAGACAAAAGGACATTGACTACCTGAGGCATGTTTCTGGGATAGCCAGGTCACCAGAGTGTAAGAGGGTGTGCCCTTTCATGAAATAACTTTTCAGGGCTCTATTTGCCTCATGTACACTAACATCTCAATGGCCAAAGGCAGGCACGCGGCCAATCCCAAGTCAAGGGGTGAAGAAATACACTCCACCCACCATGAAGCCATGGTGAATGTGTGAAAGTAAAATATTACAGCACAGCAGTGAAGAACTGGGACCAATAATACAGTCTACCTTACATAGAGGTGTATAATGGTGTGCAGGTGTTTCTGAAACTCTGTTACTCTGTTAACAGGTTAGTATGTGAGAGACAGTTCTGTTTAGTTTCTAGTATTTTTTGGTCTGTAACAGAAGTTAATAACTTTAGTTAAGAGTTAATTTAGTTTAGTTAATAACATTGGTGACTGAGACTATACTGAGTGCAGAAGTCACAAAGAAATATAAATGTGTATGGAGGCTAGTGGGTGTGATTTTTGCCTTTGAAGAAAAAAAAAGTAAATCAATAAAAGATTGGTTGTGAAAGACAATAGACTAAGACATTGAGCCTCTACAGTAAAATTTAGAATATCTGAGGTAAAGTAAACCTTATTTGTCTTGGTTTATAGAACCTGCAATAGTGAATTTAAAAATGAATGATGTAATTTGTTTCATTTTGATGAGGTTGGCCAGTTTCGATGGATTTATTTTAAAGAAAGTTTTAATTCTCATTCTCACCTGGTGTCATTATTCCCTTCCTTCATCATTCCTTTCCCTGCTATTTAGCCCTGGGTGACTCTCATCCTTTATTGATTCTTTTAATCCTGACTATAGGTAGTCCCTTCATTTAATTCTTTGCAGTTTACATGCATTGAAAGGTGACATCTGTTTCCTTCTAGGATCTTGACTATTATATGGTTATCTCTTTGTTTCATTTTATTTTAGTTATGCCACATTTTAGTGGTTAGATTTCATTTTATATCCTTCATTGCTAGTTGTTTAGAGTGTAGGAAAAGGCTCAAAGTGTAATCCTATGATGTCATCTTCTACATAAGAAAAAGTATATCCTCAGCAATTATTTTGGAACGTGTATCTGTTTAATCAAAAGTTTCATAATGATTTTTTTCCATCTTGTCATTCAAGAGACAGGAAGGTTTTTCTGAGGTTGGAATAGAAATAAACATTAAAAATGATTCACCTGTGCTTTTTTTAGAAGTAACAAACAAAACTCCCCAGATTCTTTACAAGTTAGAATCTTTTAATGAATTTTCTACTTACCTTATCCCTTTCTTTGACTCCCAGTACATCTCTCATCTCTGATACAATACGGTGTTTGATAAAAAGGCCCATGGAACTTCTCTGAGCCTAGATGACTTTGCAGCTTCAGACTTTTGAGACAACTCTCAAATTAAAGCTAACACTTATCTTAGGCGTCAGTATTTTGGGGAAGGAAATATTTTTGTAATTCCTGAGAGATGTTTTGATAGCCCTTTACTTCTTTACCTTGAAGAGAGAAAAAACAAATCCTTAAAGTAAATGAAATATTTCTGGGAATAATAGCTATCTGTTAATCAGAAACATGAGTATTAATGAACAACCCCTATTTGGGCAAATGAATACAGTTGGAAATACATAAATTCATGACTTAAACAAACTTGGGTTCAAATCCAAATTGAATAATTTGTTGAAGTTAGTCACTAAGAGGTCATGACTGCTGCTTGACCCACAAGCTGGACTCATCCTTGGAATGTATGTTCTGTCCACCGTTCCCACAGTGGAAGCTGTTTTCAAGGACACAGTCTTGAGAGAGCAACGTATTGTTGATATCATCTGCACAGTGTATGTGGCTAAAACTTGTTAAGACTTCCATATTTAACTAGATTGAAGATAGCTCAAGCATTTCTTGTATCCTGATTATCTTTAGCCCTTCCTTGATAACTGGTAACCTTGAGCTAGTGGTTTAAACTTGCATTTCTTCCTTTCCTTCATATTGTAATGGAGTTAATATATGCCATGTGCCCAGTACAGTGCCTGGCTCATAGGAGACACAATAACTATGATTATTACTTTTTTTGTTATTAGAGAAAGTACATATTGAATGAATTATTGAAATAAGGGAGACAGGGAAGAGGGTCCTTAGAATAATATTGAGAAGAACTCATGAATAAAATAAGCCAAAAAACTATGTTTAGAAAATAAGATATTGCATTTTGTCCTTAGTGTAATTTTTTTCTCCCTTAAGATTTCATTGTGCTACCTTAGAACTGAGTTCACCTGAATAAAACACTTACAAAGTGGTGATTCGCCTGCCTCCAAATAGAGGCAGGCAATGAGAGGGAGAGGCCATTTTAGAGGAATAAAATACTCGTGTTCTTATGTTTGCTATTTTGCCTTCCAGATAATGGAATTATAACAATTATCTACTTCATAAATATTGATGTTGATGAAGTAAATTAACTTATTCCTTCTTAGAAATGCATATTAAAACATAAGTTTTAAAAGAATTTATTGCAAGAAAATCAATCTTTTTTGCTGAAAACAGACAAAGATTTTTCTGCATCTCTTGACAGTGATTGGGGGATTTTATGAATTTTGAAAGCTTATGAATAAAGAAGAAGGTGTAATCTCAGGAGTGAGTAGGAAGTTTATGATGAAGGATGACATGTGGATGAATGTCAGCAAGTATCAAGAACGTTCAGGCAGAGATAAGGGAAGACATTCTGTAGGAGGAACCTAGTTTAGAGTCTCAGAGATAGGCAGCCTTAAGTATCACCAAAGTTTTGGATCCTACCACATATTTTCCACATTTTAACTATAATAAAAAGTACCTTGGGATTTTAATTAAAAAATGTTTTTAATTTTAATAAAATAAATCTTCCCATTTCAAGTGGAAGAGTTTTAGTACTATTATGAATAATAATAAAGACAACAGCTACAAAAATAACAATCAACAATATCAGTTCAATATCTTGCCTTCCTGAGCCCTAGACATGTTAATGAATATCATGGCAAACCTGTAAGAAAGGTATTAATATTCTTATTTTACATATGTGGAAAGGGAAGCTCATTGAAAATTAAAAAACCTCACCATAGCCACATAGGTAAGGAAAACATAGAACTAGGATTTAAACCCAGGTCTACCTGTTTTCAAGGCTGAATGTTTAATCCCTCTCCAATACAACTGGTTTATAGTTTCAATTTCTTAATAAAACAATAATTTTACATTACTTTGTATAGTTAGCATTCTGGATTATCTATGGCAATAAGAAAAATGAACATAAACCTCCTGAACTATAATGTCTTTAATTACTACTTACAGTTTATCTTTTTGGAAATGTTCCAGGGACTTCTACCAAGAAAGCCAAGCATCACAAGAGATAAGTTACATACTAGAGAATATTGACTAAATATAATTACAAGATATTTCTCTTTTATAATAAACAAGTCACAGTTTTCTTAGATGGTATAAATTATAAACAATTTTTAAAAAGAAATTAAAAAAATGTTTTTCAAAGTGTACCTAATTTTCAAAAATTCTAATACAAATCCCTGGATCTTTAATTCAAATGTAGAAGATATGTTGACATAACATATATAGCTTAAATAATGAATTATCTTTTCATTCTTCTCTTGTTTTTCTCATAGCCACAAATATACCCACTTTTACACTTTCATTTTAAATCTTAATTTCTAAAATGCTTGGCTGTGACTTTCCTTGATATATAGAGAAGCAAGCGTATATTGGCAATATATTCAGTTTAGAGTTTTAAATATGTCAAGTACGAGAAATTTTTATAAATAATTATGGTATCTTTATTATCATTCTCAGAAATCTTTCTTAGTTGCAAGAACAGTTAAGATACAGAAAAAAAACCAAATTAGTTAATGCACATTTTACTTATTTAACTCATAAAGACCTATACACAAAGATTATGAACATTGATTCATTCTCAGTCAAAATTTTAAACCTAACACAACACAGCTTTTATTTGATGTCCTTTTTAATATTCAGCAAGATCGTTATCACCATAACTATGTGTATAGAATTAACCCCCCTCCCTTTGAAGAACTACTCTTAAAAATATTCAAATATTTGGCCTGTGTAAGTTTTCCCGCTATTATTTCAGAAGAGATGTTCCTTTAATATAGTTATTTTCTCTTTAAAATGCCTTAAAAATTACCTAAGAGAGCATTAATCTACTAAAAAAAATTATTTATTTTTGATTGTTGAACCACTTAGTCAACTGCCTCAGAGTGCAAATAAAACAAAAAGTGACATAAGTATGTAAGACTTCCCTTAAAATACCAGTATTTGAGGCAAAAGTCACATGTTTTTGCTGCTTTTATTACTCTTTGAGGACAAAAAATTTTTTAATTAGATAAAGAGTCAAGGCATTATATAGATAACACAACCCATGCAATATTATATGCTAATCGATCTGTAGAAAAACTTTGTTATTTGCTAAAATTGAGGACTCAATATACCAACTTCAAAAATGACATGTTTTGAGGGCTATTTTATCCCCAAATTTTAAGCGAATTATATACATGTTTGACTATAATAATCCATAGATATAAACATGGATGTAAAACAGTGGTTCTCAACCATGGCCAATTTTGCCCCTTAGTAGACATTTTTATATTGTGGTGACATGGGAGTGTTCCTGGCATCTATTTCATAGAGGCCAAGGATGCTGTTAAACATCCTACAACCCACAGCTCCCCACAACAAAAAATTATTAATTCTAAAATATCCATAGTACCACTATTGAGAAACCCTAATGTAAAGACATCTCTAATTAGTATGATAGAGAAATAAAAACACCAAAAACAGGGAGTCTAGAGTTCAAGTTTCAAAGAAAGTGTATTTTGAGCAGGTTAAAGTACAAGGAGGTAAGTTAAAAAAAAAAATGGAGAAAAATAGTAAGCCATTGAATATGTAGAAATCATAATTAGAAACAGAATATGGTGAAAAATTAAACTGACCTAAGTTATCTAAAAAATAGTTACAAAGTTACAGAAAAAAAGAGAAAAGTAAGAAAGCTTTAATTATGTATAAGTATTTCAACTTTAAGGTGATGGGGCAGGCAATTCAATGAGAAGTCTTTTTACTAAGTGATGCTTGAACAAGTGGATATCAATATGAACAAAAATGAATGTAAATCTCAACTTTACAGCACACACAAAAATTATTTTAAAGTAGATCAGAGACTTAAATGAAAACCTGAAACTTCTAGATGAAAAAATAGGAGAAAATCTGTATAACCTTGGTATGTGCCAAGGTCTCTTAAACAGAATACAGAAAACAGGGTGCAAAAATGTTTTTTGTTAAATTGAAGTTTATCAAAAGTAAACATTTTGCTCTTCCAAAGACATCATCAAGGAAACAAATGATAAACAACAAATTGAGAGAAAATGCTCACAAAATTTACATCAAAAATTTATATTCAGAATATATATGAAAACCTTATGCATAATTATAGGAAGACAAAGACCATAAATACAATACTGGCAAAATATTTGAACAGACATATAATCAAAGTAGAATAGCCAATATGCATGTGAAAAAATGGTTAAAACATCATTAGTCATTTGGGAAGTGAAGTTTAAAATCATAATGGAAAAGCAGTACACATCTATTAGGATGACTAAAATTTAAAAAGCTGCTAATATCAAGTGTTTACACGGATATGGAACAACTAGAATTCCCATATGC